>JAQPZY010001241.1:1200000-1775812 GCA_029931535.1 Margaritifera margaritifera
CACAGGTAAAGTACACAAAGTGGAATAACCCAATTCGTTGAAATCAGGTAATTTAAAAATCAGAGATGCATGTTTTAAGAAACAAAAGTTATTTCAGTTCATTGCCTTGACTGAAACATTTTTTAAGCCATCTTTATTAAAAAAATTATTGGCTAGTTTGTGATCAGTGGCAACATTTTAAGTAGGATTGTACTCCATACATAAAATGCAAAACATGATTATTTTGGTAGTTGGAATGGTAAAGTTAGGATCAGTGTGGAAGTGTGATTAATTTTTGAAGGCAAAATGTTGAAATGCAGCTGTGATTCAAGGATAGATGAGCCATCTGTGAAGCGAGCAAAACCCAGCATAACTAAATTTCAGAACTCTTGGTTAACACAGTCTGACTCTGTGAAGTGCAGCAGCAAGGCGGAGCATTGTCAATGCTAAGAAAACTTCAACAAAATCTTAAGGAAAGTCTGATCAACAGTACCATCCAGTCTCTAATGAGTATGAAGATGAACACTAATGACACTTGCCCCATCTTCAAATCTTCAGTGAACTAATGAGTAACAAAGTCTGCAACTACAAATTACTGTATTCCACTGTCTAATGGATTTTAAAAACAAACTGTGTGGGTTTTTTTATTTAATGTCTGTGCGGTTGTTGATTATATGAGTGCACATGTATATGTGTTTGTGTTGTGATGATATGACAATGCATAGTTTACTAGCTATGTTTTGTTTGGAAGTTCATTAAAATACTTTAAGAAAAAACATATTTTATATTTTATTCAAGCTTGAATTTCCAGTCATTTTCTACAAGCTAATATAAGTAGATAACTTATTTTCAATTGTATAACCTTGCTTTTTGGGGTCAGGTGCACAAACCCCCCTTCGGACCACAAAATACTATTTGTGTCTCAGACACTCCCCTACACTGTCTGGAAGGTTGGTAGGTATGCATATATGTTATTCTATGATTCCATTAAATAGGAATGTTACAGTATCTGATTATATGTTAAAATGTACAGAAATACTATCATTATGTATAGGAATACTATCATTATGTATAGGAATACTATCATTATGTATAGGAATACTATCATTATGTATAGGAATACTATCATTATGTACAGAAATACTATCATTATGTATAGGAATACTATCATTATGTATAGGAATACTATCATTATGTATAGGAATACTATCATTATGTATAGGAATACTATCATTATGTATAGGAATACTATCATTATGTATAGGAATACTATCATTATGTATAGGAATACTATCATTATGTATAGGAATACTATCATTATGTACAGAAATACTATCATTATGTATAGGAATACTATCATTATGTACAGAAATACTATCATTATGTATAGGAATACTATCATTATGTATAGGAATACTATCATTATGTATAGGAATACTATCATTATGTATAGGAATACTATCATTATGTATAGGAATACTATCATTATGTACAGAAATACTATCATTATGTATAGGAATACTATCATTATGTATAGGAATACTATCATTATGTACTGAAATACTATCATTATGTATAGGAATACTATCATTATGTATAGGAATACTATCATTATGTACAGAAATACTATCATTATGTATAGGAAAACTATCATTATGTACAGAAATACTATCATTACGTATAGGAATACTATCATTATGTATAGGAATACTATCATTATGTATATGAATACTATCATTATGTACAGAAATACTATCATTATGTATAGGAATACTATCATTATGTATAGGAATACTATCATTATGTGCAGAAATACTATCATTATGTACAGAAATACTATCATTATGTATAGGAATACTATCATTATGTATAGAAAATATCTGAAACTACACTCATTTATTACGGTAATCCAGTCTTTACGTAATTGCCCTGGAGAAATGGGAGGGGTAGGGAACAAATGGGAGACATTTGCATAAAACTAGGGGTCAAAGTAAAAGTTCACAATAAAAACAAAACAACTTCAATTCAGTGTGTGAATTACCACCAGCCATCAGTCTAAGGCAGTTATTGTGACATTGGACCCATGAGAAAATCTAGTTACTGGTCCTTCTTCCATCTAATTTTTTGTGCTATATATTGGATCCACATTCAAGTCTTCATGGTTATTACTTTGAGTTCCAGATACTTCTTTTCTCTTAAAGTTTAAGGAAGCACCTAAATAAAACTTGTAACTTCAATGTGTACTGCCAGTTATGTTTGTTTTACATGGCATTTGATTGGACATCTACTAACCAATGAACCAGTCTGATATCACGAGTCATTTTGCTACTTATGGCTTTTCAAAACCATGCCCCAGTTGATGCATTTCTTTCAATTTTTCCTATTTTCAGAGCCTATAAATCTACCAGTGTAGAAAGACCATTTAGACATTAGGTATAACTGAATTGGCAACTGATCAAGAAATGGTTGTAAGGCACTATTGATATTTCAAAATTATACAGTGCTTCTTCGAATGTTAAGCACACTTTTGTTATATTTTATATTGTACATAATTTTCAGTTCTTATTACTCTCTTATCTTTATTACACAATTGACCCAAACCCAGTAAAATATGCTCAAGAACAGGTCCAGATAGTTATGTACAGGACCATAGCTTGTGCAAGTTACTGAACCTGCAGGGTAGGATAGGTGTTTGATCAGTTTCACACACTGTTACAAGTGAAACTTGTTTTTATTCAATTCGAGTGTTATTACATTACATGTACATGTATTATAATTCTCTTTACTATAACATTGACCAAGGTTTGACATAAAAATGTGAGGGAGCCTAGGAGGAATAGTTTTTGGCCATTACAACATGTCAATTTATCAAAATTTACTGACCTGTCTATCTTTTTCAATGGCCCTAATAAAAGTGCTTGTTTCAATATTATTTTAGACAGAGAGAATGTTAAGAACTATACTGAAGCTGGCAAGTCACCTACATGAATAGCTTGTATACGTCACTTACATGAATCGTTTGTATAAGTCACCTACATGAATAGTTTGTACAAGTCACCTACATGAATAGTTTGTATAAGTCACCTACTCAAATAGTTTGTATGACTGAAGCTGGCAAGTCACCTACATGAATAGTTTGTGTAAGTCACCTACATGAATAGTTTGTATGACTGAAGCTGGCAAGTCACCTATGTGAATAGTTTGTATAAGTCACCTACATGAATAGTTTGTACAAGTCACCTACATGAATAGTTTGTATAAGTCACCTACTCAAATAGTTTGTATGACTGAAGCTGGCAAGTCACCTACATGAATAGTTTGTGTAAGTCACCTACATGAATAGTTTGTATGACTGAAGCTGGCAAGTCACCTATGTGAATAGTTTGTATAAGTCACCTAAATGAATAGTTTGTATTAGTCACCTAAATGAATAGTTTGTATAAGTCACCTACTCAAATAGTTTGTATGACTGAAGATGGCAAGTCACCTACATGAATAGTTTGTACAAGTCACCTACATGAATAGTTTGTACAAGTCACCTACATGAATAGTTTGTATACCTGAAGCTGGAAAGTCACCTACATGAATAGTTTGTATAACTGAAACTGGCAAGTCACCTACATGAATAATAGTTTGTATAACTGAAGCTTAGTCGGTAAGTTTGAGATGAAACATATGTATATTTTACACATTTACCTTTCTCATGACTGAATATCAGACAACTGAATTAGTCCCCATTTAGGTGTTAGATATTTTCTCACCATCCCTTCCTTGCCATACTGCTGCTTTTTTTTTTTTTTGGGGGGGGGGTTCTTTATTTATTTCTTCTGGAGGAATGCAACCAATACAAAAGTGCTCCAATATATGCAATTCTCATTCTCTCATGTGTAAATCAACATGGGTGCAGCCATTTTCTTTAACACATGAGAGAATGTGCAGTCATTTTCTTTAACAGTCTTCATTCGAGAAATGGAAATTATGGGACCCAAGGTCTACCAGGTCAAAAAGTGGGGTAATTTAGAAACAAATGAGACCACAAAAATCCCTCCTGTTTCTTGTTTATTCAAGAAAATAAAAATAAAAATCATTATGAGACTCCCCCTTTGTGACCCACCCATACTGAGACTTTAATTCCTCATGCTCAAGTTACAATTCCCCTATAGAATTTATTTTGGAAATTTAGTGATCCTTCATCTTTATGTTCTTTGATCTTTTATGCATCCTATGGGTGCAATACAGGTTACTTCTGCTAAGGATGACAAATAAGGGTAAATGGCAGAAATGGTATCATCAAAAATGAACTCTGCTTCAACCAACCAAATGCCAACAGTAAGACTCATTCTGATTGGTCAACAGTTACACATTGCTCACAAAAGAACCAACTGAATCATCTATATGAAACCACTCTTACCACTCTTGAAAAAGTTATGTGAAACAGTATAAATACTTTTAAAGGGATTTCCCATGATTCTGAAAATTGGGAGTCAAGGACTCCTGGCTTGAAAAATGATTGGGGGGAGGGGGGGGCCAAGGAAAATCCTGGGAGTTCTCAACCAAATAATGGAGTCCCAGCCTCAGTGTAAGAATTAAATATCTTTTGAGCTATACTTTATGCTTTATGTAATAAAACAATTGAACACAATTTGTTTACATTTTTCATATAAAATAAAAATATAGGTTTCAGGAATTTCCTTTGATCTGAGGGCCTGGGTTCTGATACAGCAATCAACTGCCTGGATGCACGTGATTTGACCCCCTTGGGTCCCTGGGATGCAGCATATTTTGATATGAGTCCTCGTGCCTTTTCGAGTATGTAATAAAAATATACTACATAAAAGGTTTTGTACGCACATTTACATCTTTTTAAGCAATGATTAGTTCATACACAGATGTCAAAACAGGTGTCTATTAAGACCCTTATCACATTACATAATTCCTCAGCAGTACGAAGCCTAATTGCAAAGCAGGAGATTATCAAGGACTGTTGGAACTTATGTGGCTTCCTATAGATCAAATAAAAGATTTACTGCTATATTTATTAAAGTTTTGTTTTTACCGCTATCGTTATTTAAGTCTTTGTTGTCTGTTTGGTTCAGCAAGTTGTAAATTTGCCTTTCATTCAATAATGTTAAAAAATTACAACAATTACAGAGGCTTTGAGAAAGATGGATTTAACTCCATACAAGACAGTGATAGTGATTGTTGGTGGCAATGATTACAGATGCAGTCACTCCCTAGAGACAATGGAGGAAGACTTTTAAAGTTTATTTTATTCAGCCCACCGTGACAAATCTGGTTATATCTGGACTACTGCCACATAGAGATCCTGATGTGGATATAGTCAACTCGCTTCTGCTGACCATGTGTGAAAACTTCGGGCTGCTCTTCATCAATCATATCGAAGCCTTTCTCAATCCTGATGGTGGTGTACAATATAAGTACTATCACAGAGACCACATTCATCTAAATCAAAAGGGTACTGCAGCTTTTCTCAAAGGCATTACAGGTTACATCAACATTTTTTAAATGCCAACTCGTAGTTACTGCTTCTACTATGGGAAGAAGGACACAGCACTGATGTTTGCAGGCATGGGAAAAGAATACAGCACAATTCGTGTGGTTGGTATGGCCATAAGGAAAAGCTGTGCTTAATGTATATGAATTGACATCACGGCAGGAAGAAATTGCCTCAGATTCTGCTATTACTAGCTGTAATTCTGCATCTTATGTGTTTTGCACAAGAAATCCTTTTTCTGTTCTGGAGACTGTGTGTTCCACCTGTAATTACTATCCATGTCATTGTCATCCCTATGCTGATTATCACACAATGAATGAACATGGTTATGTAGACAGCCCTAAAAGATCTAGTAAATCTAATGACACTTGTAACATACTAGTAGATGCTGTGCAAAACTTTTCTGGTATAGTAATTATTTCTAGAGATAGTAATAGTAATAGTGTATCCCCAGAGGCCACATACATAGATGATGTATCACTTGCTAAAAGATGAGCATGCCAGTATAATGTCAAATAATGATGTACAAATAGACTTGCTTGTTTTGGTTTCTGATAGTAATTCATGTTCACATCGAGCTGAGTCTACTGACTCTAGTAGTAATAATGAAACTCATTTGTCTGAGACCAATGGTCCAGCACATATGCAATCTGTTACAACTACAGTTACTGTAAATGTTAAAAATGAATCCTCAAAGTCTATACCTACTGATACTTCACTAGGACTGGTTTAAAGAAAGGGCTTTGAATGGCAAGTCTCATTTTTAGGCAAATCTGCCAAAACTTGATGAGGTAAGACTGGTATTAAATCAAAACAGAAATGTCCATGTGTTAGGCTTATATGAAATTTTTGTCTACAAAATAATGAGCTTGGTATGGAGGGATATTTAATTGAGAGAAAAGACAGAACAGAAACTGTTGATAAAGAGGGATGGGCGATTATTGAATATATAAACAGTCAGGTTTTCTACGAACAAAGATAAATCCTATAGTTCAGTCAGCTTGAGACTATATGGCTACAAATTAATTTTGCCTCATGAAAGCTAATACTGGTATGTTATGTCTATAGGCCATCTGATGCACCTGTTTCTTGGATAGAGAAGTTTGAAAATGAGCATGGGGTACATGTAGCTCTAGATTATGATATATAGAAGTTATTGTGATGGGGAATTTCAACATAGACTACTCACGTTGTAAGAATGTAAGATGGCTAAGCATGATCAAATCTTATGAGTTATCTCAACTTGTTACCTCTCCTACCAAGAGTCACTGAAACATCAAATACACTAATTGATCATGTTTATAGTAATAAATCAGAGAATATCATTGAAGTACAGCTTTCTTATTAATCAGTAAGTGACCATTATCCAATTTGTATTAAAAACAAAGTAAATAGTAAGGAAATTATTCTACAATGCATTCATTCTTCCTCTTTTGGACTACTGCTGCACAATTTGGGGAAATACAACTGATAGCAATATTGAAACAATCCACAAACTTCAAAAAAGGGCAGCAAGAATTATCCTAGATTTACCATTTGATACACCTTCCAAAATTCTATTCTCTGAATTGAAATGGATGAAATTTAAATACAGATTAGCCTACCACAAGACATTATTAATGTTCAAAGTTAAGAATGAACGTTGCCCTCAATATTTGCATGGCCTGTTTCATTTTAAGTCTGAAGAACACCACCAAGGACCTAAACTGAGATCAATTACAAATGATTAGTACAGAATACCATTTCCAAAAACAAATACTTTTATAAAATCATTTGCTTACTATGGTGCTATTTTATATGATGAACTCCCGATAACCGTTAGATCAGAAACAAATCTAAATGTGTTCAAAACAAAATTGTATAACCATTATCTTGAAGGACAGTTGTCATCGTAAATACTGAAATACATGCTCTCCAGTTTGCTCTATTAATGCATATCATATACACATTGTACTTTTATACTTAATGTATCCTGAGGGCCTCAGGGGAGAATAGTATATTATACTAATAGAGATATCCTCATAAAATAAAGTGTTTATTATTATTATTATTATTAGTTTTTTTTACCTAACTAAACTGAGTGCTAGTAATCAACCAATAATCATCAATTAAGTTCACTTAGACAGTGGTGTATATTCCTGATTATTCAGATGAGGATTCAGGGCTTTAAATTTTTTATAAAAGTCACCTTTTCCGAGGCAGACTGAATGGAAAATGTATCTTACCCCTGGAGGATCTGAGCTTGTCCCAAAATATGAGATCAAAATATCACAACAAAAGTAAAAAATATATGGTAAAATAAAATATAGGATGTCTTATGGAAATCACATCATAAATATTTTACAAATATAGAACTTTTGTTTATCTTTGTTTACACCTTAAAACCATATACGTTGATCATTAAAGTTATCAAAAAAGGTCAGGGCTGAGCAAATCCCATAGCCCGATGTCCCAGACTATTCATTTTTGAAGTCGGGCAAGTAAAATTTTCCAAGTTGCTAGTCCGGGACAAGTGCTTTTAAAAAAAGTCAGGCAAGTCCTTATTTTCGTGCTTTAATCACTATATCTACCTTTATTTGGCCAATCATGCCCTCCGGGCGTACTGAATACTTGATTCTACCCCTCTTCATGTATACATTTACATTCTGTATAACACATAAATGTGGTCAGTGATAATTTTCGCATATGCGCACGTTCTGTTACCGCTTGACTGCACATTGAGCTAAGCGACCATATTATCGGCAAATCAAAACATGTCAAACAAAAGAAAGCCAGTATGATCAATTAGCAGTGTTTTAAGCGACTCTGTTGCATTGTTTACTCAAGCCAGATCCTCACGAGCGGCTCACTATGATTTTAATCCAGCAAGTCAGTGTAATTAAATTCATGAAAGGTACTTTACCGACATCAGTGTTGGTTTCCTTTATGAACTGATTAAATGACAGTAATGATTCTTAAAATTTTAATTGATTATACAGATGATTAACTTGCACGTGCAATATTGCGTTTGAAGCGAAACAATTACGCTAATTAATGAGCTGCCTCTGTTCGTATTTAAAAGAGAAAATGTATGTTATGATCACTTTAGAAGTAGTTGTCACTTTCCTCATGAGAGGGCAGCTCTGTTGAAATATACACATACGTATGTGTATATAGACAGACAGATAAATGGACAGGTTGATAACATGGATGAGGGTTTTGGATATGGTTAGATTTGTAAAAGAAAGTGATACTTAAGTAAAAGAATTAAAACTGAAAAATTAAACAGACAAGAACAGAAATGTCTTTATTTAATCATATCAGAACGTTTTTCTTTATCTACGTTTCCACTTAAAGTTCAATTGATCATGCAGATTCAAGTATCCATTCAATAAGAAAAAAAGTTAAAACTAGGTCCCTCACTGAAATATTCCAACATCAATGAATTCACTCTTGATTTTTTCTTTTCTTCTGGGGAATGTTGTGTTCACTCACATGTTTGTTTCTGCTTTCATGTCATTCAATTTTCACCTCTAAATCAGCAACATGCATCTAAACAATCTTTGACAAGCCGATTTTTTAGAATGATTTGATAATATTTATTTTATCCATTTAAATATATGCCAAACAGTAAGTATCAGTCTCCTGTAATAATTAAAACATAGCTGATGAACACTGCTAGTGGGTGTTACACTTCCAGGTGGTTAATCATTAGAGACAAGTGCATTTTATTTCCAAAAAGACCTATCAAAGAAATCTCACAAGTTATATTGCGAACAATTATCACCTAGTCACTTTGAAATCAGTGACATGCATCAAAACAGTCTCTGATGAGCTGATTGTTCAGAGACAGCAATCCTGGCACATTAAGAGCTTACAAACTGCCCATGGCTAGGTTAGGACTTGAAAGTAGGCAAACAATGTATACATAAAAATATTATGATTAAAATATAACTGATAAGTATATATATCATTATATTTTTCCTATTTGTTAAAACTTGCTTTAAATAGTAAATATTCACATTATCATGTCTGCGTGAAAAAATGCAAGACTGACTTGGACACTGATTACAAGATGGAAATGACAGATTCTGACAGTATATTGTGTGAAATAAAGGATCGATAGATGAAAGAAAATGTGGACAGTTATATAATTGAAGAATGCTGTACGTATAAATGCAAAATAAAGGTGTGATATATCTACTGTGGCGAGATCACAGAGTATAGAATTTGCAGAACATAAAGCATTATGAACTGAACACGACCTCTTTATCTCTCCCTCTCTATCTCTCTCTTAACTTTTTGGACTTGCCTGCAGGCAAGTACCTTGCAAATATAAATTGCCAGAGACAAATTTGTGCTTGTCTTGGGTGTGAGACAAATGGATTGTAAAGTCCTGGAATTACTTTCAATTATCTTTAGAGTATCCAATGTGGTCATGAGTCAACTTTCTTTGCAAATTTTTTTTTTTAAAACATCCAGCAACTAGCTCACCTGAGCTGAGAGAGAAGTCTCGGCTGGATGCTACTTTACAACAAGGCTGATATGGTAAATGACAGTCAAAGAAAAGAGAATGGTAGCCAGATTGGGTAGCGAAATTCCCTTGCCTAAGAAAGAAATAGAACTATGTCAGAGATATAAATGCTGTTTGGTTCTGGCGTGCAGAGTGAAGTAAGATGAACTCTTAATATTAATGAAAGTACTAATCTGCAGTATTCTGCATTTATCTGACACAAGATGAACCCAGATTATGTACATGCTGTGGAAGGAAGGATTTACTCAGGAAAAAAGGCAAAGATTACGCTTGAAACAAAAGTGAAAAAAAGGCAAAGATTACGCTTGAAACAAAAGTTGATGAGAAGCTGACAAGGACTATGCCAAGATATCACAGAATCGTGTAAACTTTAAATCTCGGGCCAGACTTGGACATGAGACTGTCACCAAATTAATTTGTGTAACGGAAAAGGGACCAGAATTGAAACAGTCTGATCCAAAGCCAACAGTTTCAAAGTTAATAAAAATGAAACAATGGAAAAAAATGACTGTGTTGACATGTTTGACAGAATAGTACAGATATACATGTATAAGGGTGTTGATACGATATATAGGAAAATAACATTTGCTGATTTCATGTTAATAATAAATGCAATGAAGTTAAGTAAATCAAAATTTAATGTATGTTGCCTTCCAGAAATGAAACAGATAATTTCAGTTGTAAACCATTTTTTGCATTATGAATTAATAATGGCATCATGACTCAAAATGAAGTAACCAATGTCAATAACAGTGTCAATTCAGATTAAACATTTATAAAATGCACTAAGCATGTCTTCAGTTTCTGCTAAGATATCTAGGCCATCTCTTCTGTAGTCCTCCGATAAACAGTATGCATATACTGCTTGGTCATTTTCACATAAAACATTGTACCACTCGGGAAATCCTGGCACAACACACATTACTCTTTCTCTGTATGTTGCATCACTAAAGTGATGCTCTATTTCCTGAAATTGTGCAGGGGTTTCAACAAAAGACAGTAGCTGGTGATTTTTCGCCATATATTTGTACATAGATCGCCACCTACAGTTCCAGAATTGATACAAAGTTCATTCTAAAAGTCCAATTAATATTAGTATCATCATCCATTCAATACACAGGGTTTTCAATAGATTTCAAAACTGAAGAGTCAGTTGACCCTTGACCCCATAATCTCTAGAGTCAAAATGAAAATCTCACGAGTCATAACTGAAATCTCAATAGTCATTAGTTTTTGACAGTCATGAGCTCATAGCTGGGATTGTTCATTATTTGTGGAGCAAACTGATGTTTCAAATTTCTTGTCTCATGCTGAATAAAGAGAAACAGACATGGCAATTACCGTATTTGCCGGCCTATAAGTCGATACTTTTTGACCTGGACGTCTGGGCTTCGTCTTATACTCCGAATCGACTTATATATGAATTATGTCATTGAAATTGCTTTACCATAAAAAAAAGAATTAAAAAAAAATTCAAAGTACGAAAAGTATAGTGTAACAAAAATAATTATCATTTTTGGGAAGAGATCGTGTGCGAAAAAATATAGGACCCAACATGGAGAAGGATTCCGAAATATTTACGTGATTGTCAGTATTAAATTCACGTGCATCAGATGTAATTGCGCTAAAGCAGCATGCACTAGTAATATATGTTGTTTAAGTTTGCTTACATGTGTGTGTAGTAGAATAGACAAGTTAGAAAACGGATAACCATGACATGGACATGGGTATTCCATTGCACATTTTTCTTACTGCATCTTGTGATCGAAATAAAAGAGAGACAGACAGACAGATTTCAGCCCTTCTTCATGCTATTTTGCTTAATGTACCTTACTGACCCCTTTTAGCTGAAGCTTTTGTCAAAGAGAGAAAACAGTAATGAAATAGTCAATGGAAATTAAAACAATACATACCATACTCCTTCAGTTTCAAAGATATATAATTTATATTTAAATATTCACAATATTTATATTCATATAGACTCCATTTAGTTTAAATCCCAAGATGACCATTTAGCATGCCGTGTTTTTTTTGTTTTTTGTTTTTTTTGTTGCAAATACAATGAACTCTATATTCCCACGAAATAAAATTACCCTTTATCAGTAAGTGCGTGTACACTTCCTGTAGTTAGGCGGCATTTTGGTTTGATCTTTGCTCATGAATTCAAAGCTATGACGCTTCTGTCGGCGAGATCAAAAGATGTCACTGGTTGAGAAACTTACATGAGCAAGCACCTGGCATTACAGGTCATTACACAGTCCTGCATACATTAACATGCTTTACAGGATTGATTTCAATACCCTATGGGTAGCCTCATTTCCCTATTGGTAGCCTCACTAATTTGATCACATCTAATGCAGGTGTCAACTGGAATGACCTGGCCAAAGCTGTAGGCATATTTAATTAGAATGTAAATAACACTGCAAAGCCAGTTGGTTCTTTATGATAATGGATATAAAAACAAGAATGAACTGTTTGTTCAGAGATATTAATTGATAATGGAATACAGTAATGCTCCTGTACATGAGTAAGATCACAATCATCAGGTAACTCAACAATACGTATTACAATCGTCCTGTAACCTCTCTCTCTCTCTCTCCAAAAGCTACAAGTAAAAACTGCTCTGAATGCATACGTTCTTACACACTGACATAGCGTTGTTTCATCCTCTCTCTCTCTCTCTCTCTCTCTCTCTCTCTCTCTCTCTCACACACAGACACACATACACGCATTCACTAAAAACAACAAGTCTTAATCGAGTTCTTTTAGTTTTTATTGTACATATAATTTGATAATGAGGTTACTGTTGCTCTAAGAATACAAGTTGTACTTATTTTTTAACAGGAGTTCATATCATTGCGTACAATGTACCAATAAATAATACCTATAAATAATACGTGTACAGACCATCTTAATCATTTTCCCAATTAATCTGGAATAGCATAGTGATACCATTAATATTCATGAAACCGGAAGTTACTAGCGAAAGTGACGAAGCCAAGGTGTTGATCTGGCTTCGTCTTATACTCCGCATCGACTTATATATGGATGAAGGATTGAAAATTGACGAAATTAGCGAATTCGACTTATACTCCGCATCGACTTTTAGGCCGGCAAATACGGTACTGATTTTTGTATAAGTGTTTCACTTTCTAATTAAGTATGACAGTGTATATATTTGGTATATTAAACAGAAAAGGATTATTTTAATATTTTATTACAATTTTATCCTTACAACATATTCTATTTTTAACTTTTCAAATCATTTTAAACGCAAAAATATACCCATAACATTATGAAAGTTATATATGAATCAAATATCTAATTTCTATATCATAACCAATTCAATGTATCATACATCAAACTAATGCATCAAACAACATGAACAAGGCATATTCAGAGGGTCGGAATGATCATCACAGTGGCAGGTTGTTTCTGAGACTAAGACAGAAAAGAAAATATAGTTCTTTGAGCCATTGTGATTTAACAGTTGACATATACATCTAATATAACAAAATTATTCCATCTCATTATTGAATCTCCAGTAATTCCAAAGCAAGAAATAAATCATAGAGTGTAATGTCCAGTAAATTATTACTGAATGATACATGAATTAAAACACCTACTTTTTTAAACATTTTGCCAACTGAAGCAAATTAATCACCAATAAATTAAAACACAATTAAAGTTTGTCCACTTACCTTTGACAACTGGCTTCATGAACTACCATATTTTCCACAGTTGTCTAATTGATAATAATTTGATGAACAATCAAAGAAATGCTGATATTTGATCAAAAGTTAATCCAATCAAGTCATAAATAATTCCCTCTTCCTCTAACTATCATAAACATCAAAGATAATCTCAAAACAATCTGACGTTGATTCAATTATGCACACCTAAGCGTGACTTCAGTGACCTGTTAGATCTGCACAGTTCATATTGATTTTACATCGGTGTGATATTATTGGCCGATAAAGTGCAAACAGCCAGAGGTGAATCAATGGTAATTAAGACTGATGCTGCAGCCCAAATCAACATGAATCATAAATATACACAGGTTGGTATTTCCATGCGTCAAAAATGGGTCACATTAAATTACAAATTGTCAAAACCCGAGGGTACGTGTCTATTGAGAACCCTGAATACAGACCTGTATAAGCCTAGAAAGTGCTTGCTTTTTCTTTCCAAATCAGTATCACTGAAAGCTCTTGTCTGACACTTGATTCAATATACATCAAAGAGAACCATAAATCATAAATGTTGAGTCTCTTTCAGTAGTGTGATAATAGCGGTTTGAGATTTTGGTTACTGATCTAGGTCAAAACCTTCTACACCCCATGACTTTGCCCCCGCATTACATGCAAGTGCACATGATCCTGCAATTGTAACCCTCGATTGTAATTCGAGTACGCCTCCAAGGGAAGTTACCATGAGGTGCCCCAATACAGTGTGATGCGGGAGGAAAGTCATGTGGGGTAGAAGGCTTTGACCTAGATCAGTAACCAAACAAGCTGTTATCACACTACTTGCACATGCATGTGTTGTGCGGTGAGCTCCACAAGTGAAGTTACCATGAGGTGCCTCTGTAGACAGATCAATACATTGTTGTGAGCTAGCAGACCAATCAATTATATACAGTACAGCTCACGTGATTTTTTCGGAACCCCACGCTTCGCGGTGGGTGACTTAATCCCCTCCACTTTAGCTCCGCGATGGAAGCATAAATAGGCATAAATACCTACAAATCACCACAGAGTCTCGGCAGGCACGCCAATGTCAACTCCACCGTGGAGGGGGCTGGTGAACATTACTGATTGACATTTGAACAGCCAATGAATGAAGACCACCTATGGAAAGACTGAGATGTCAAGAGTGATTTACAACCGGATACCATTGGAAGAATCAGTCGTCTTTATTTCGATCATATTTGGACAATAACAAAATAATTTCAAAAGTCTTCTATATTCAGTACACATTACTGTTTATAAAAGGTTGATCGATTTCTTCTTTTGCAATAAGTTTATGCTTTAAATTTATTTCAAAGAAATTTGTACAAACTTACGCAATGACTTGACGAGAAGCACACCTTGCTGATCTTCTCAAGCAGCATAAATTTATCATTTTGTTCCAAAGGAAAGTAATTCTCTGAGATATGGACAATTAAAATCCAAATTGACATCTGCTTCTGCTTAAACCGCCCCCCTCCCCCAACAAACCTAAAACACTGAATTTACACTGAAATGCAAACCGCGTGCTTAGTCTTTAAGCTGTAATAGCAGAGTCACGATGCTGAATATTAAGACTGCATGTGTACTGTAAGGGACTGACCATTTAATATATGGGGCTTATATGTTGTTTTGTTTTTTTCGACCGGGATATTTTTTGTTCTTTCATCACAATATTTATTTATTTTAAGTGAAATATGGAACGGACTAACGTCTTTTTATACTACAAAATCAGAGAAAGACAATTGTTTTCATGCATTTACCCCACCCCCGGAAAATTCAATTGTCTCTCCCTAATAAAGACTTGACTTCAGCAGATGTTCTACAGATTCCAAGGCAGTGACCATTGTGAACACTGTTGTAAAATATTAGCAAGGGTTTGCATCAAAGGATGATGTAAGTTTCAGCTTGGGAACAGTGTGTTTTTATCAAATGAAGCCATCGGACTTGGCGCATTGTACTTTACAGCCGCAATTATGGTCCCGCCATTAAGTTTGATAATTGTTAGCAATTAATCTGAACTCGGCTTATTACCGAAATGAAAAATAATGTGGAAAATTCTAAAATCTGAGATGTTCAGAGATATTAATTTCCAACAAATTTAGGGCATTTTGCATGGATGTATTGTCTCCACATGTATCCTATTATTTGCTCATTTTTCTACGGCGAAAATATAAAAACAAAATAAACTCTTATAATTATTTTTATGCAGATATTAAAGTATGCAGTTTCCTGTTTGTGACTGTTAGAGCCTTTTGTTATTGAGCGTGTTTCTGTATGTGGTATATTGCTTTACAGCTAGAGAGCTAGAGTTACTGTGGCACAGTGGATAAAGTGTGCGACTCACAGACACAAACACACATTTGGGTGTCGGGGGGGGGGCATGTTGCTAATTATTTTTACGCAGATATTAATGTATGCAGCTTTATCTTTGTGACTTTGGAGCAGTTGCTTATTGAGACAAGAAATAAACTAATTTCTTTGAATAGTGTTTGGCATGTTTCTGTATAGTGTATATTGCTTTACAGCTACAGTTACTGTGGCCAAATGGATACAGTGTGTGTCACACACACACATTGGATATTGGAGCACGAGGTCATGAGTTTGCAACCACCGACGGGAAAATTTGTTTCTTTTTTCTCCCTCTATTACGCTATAATGTCTAGTACAGTATTACTTTTCTTACCACTTGCAAATTTTTCCAGATTTGAGTTTATGATAACATGTGCAGTAGTGATTTGGATTCCATATTTTATGAGAGAGAGAGAGAGGGGGGAGGGGAACTTTACTAAAAGAGTTAATGATCTAAAATTATTCATCTTATTTTTCTGTATTATGCATAGTATGCAATAGGAAAACGAACAGAAAAAGAAAAAGTTAAACATTAATTTCATCTGATGTGCAAGTTTGTCAAATCAATGGCAAAGAAAACAAACCCGCAGAAGCGCTGCTGTTGTACTTTTAGGTTAACAGTTAGCACATGAAATTAACACGTGAAAATATGATTTGGCACCATGTATCATACATTATCTTTGTTAGAACAAGGAAATATTTATAATTAACTGAATGACTACTTTTTTTTTCAGTATCAAAAAGTAAGCAAATTGCTCCCCAGAGGGATAACAATGTAGATAATTGGGTCCCCCCCCTCCTGTCTCTCTCTCAACCTCTGCTTGCATGGGTGATAAACAATAAACCGCGCCCATATTATCGAGACCACGTCCACTCCGCAGTGGTGATTGGATGCGACTCCGTGAGAAAGTGTGGTGTGCAGGGCTATTCTCCGCGAGACGCCGCGGCAACTCCGTCAGGACGTGTGGAGTGATGGTGGAGGGGTTTTTCTTAATCCTCTCCACTCTCTCTCCACCCCCACCGCGAAGCGTGGGGTTCCGAAAAATCACATGAGCTGTACTGTAAGCAAGTTCAGGCCGATCAATTTACACAAACAAATGTTAGGCATATAGAAAATCTGCAATAGTAAATGCAGTACCATCTCTTGTATAAGGTAAAATTAAATCAATAAAAGAGCCTATTTCTGTGTGTCTTTATTGAATTCAGGTATGGATTACATAAAGTTCAAGGTCATTTGTAGCTAAATTCAGAATCTTTTGAAAACTGTTTGAGTGTTATTAATGCAATGACAGCTGTAACCACAGGGGCTCGTTAAAAAGAAAATTATGATTATCGGTTAACGGATAGAGGTCGGGGGGGGGGGAGTCCAACAATATTGTTACAGTTTGGACACCACCCCACCCCTCTATCCATTGACCGGGTACCGAGATGTTTCGCCCCATGGACGTTTCGGCCCAAGACATTTCGCCCCACTTCATGGACGTACCTGGACGTTTTGATCCATGGAAGTTTCGTCCGAATACATTTCGCCCCACTTCAATGGACGTTTCAGCCCAAGACATTTCGCCCCACATTCAGTGTACATTTCTACATTTCTTAACTATCATTCCCAACAAATATGTTTACCCTTCATATTAAAGTGCATGTAGTTAAGTGGCATTTCGTTTGATCTTTGCTCATACTAGTTGTCATCTTGAATTATTCTGAGACTTCTGTTGGCGAGATTAAAGAACGTGTCGCTGGTTGAGAAACTTACTCGCGTAAGCACCCGGCATTTCCTTGAAGTTTGTTTTTGAAATTCAGCAAGTGTTATTTGGGCCTAATTACAGCCAGGTAGCTTGTTTGATCTTCATTGTTAAAGAATGCACTCAATGAGCTTTTTTATTGTCAAAGGTAAATGAGCGTTGTTGTTTATTAATTTACAAACATCATGCAGATTGCATTAAGCTTTAGGCTAATAGTTATGAATCTTCAAGTGCACTGTTCGACAGATGTCATGGTATAGAAGCTCGTGCATGTGTTTGTATGGAAATTTAGCAGAGGCTCTATAAATTGCAGCCTTTCCTTTTATTGGTAGCAGTTGTTATACTATCAAGTAAATCGACTGATACAACAATGTATTCATGTATTTACTGTAGAAAACCAGTTACCTCTCGTCAGCAAGCCATAGATTGCGATGTTTGCGGCCTATGGCAACACAGAGCCTGTGGAAATACTGGTAAGTTTATTTATTTGTCTGTTAATATTTTTGTTTCTACATCATATTACGATGCATAATTTAACGTCCATTACACATAATTTAGTTGTTTTCTTATAATAATTTAGTGTATATAGTGTCCCTTTCTTGTAGGATATTGTTCGCGTTTCAGTATATCGAACGTCTTTTTAAATACATTTGATCACAAAACGGCGATGGAATTAACTGAATTATTGGAAAAACGGTTTCTATTTACAGGTCTAACAAGTTACAAGTATGGTCTTCTTAGACGTGGAAAGATATCCTTTCAGTTTGCGTGCGACACATGCAATTCAAAACCTGAGGTAAGCTTTCAGTAGAAACAAAATATTTTCAGAATTGATACACGTTAAAGCAGCTAGTTAACACTTTACCACTAATCACAGAAAAAGTCAGCACTTAGCTTGATATTATTTTTGTGTGCACTTTAATAATGTGATAATATTCATAATGTTTGCAGGAAGATGGCTACACTGTCGCAATGGACTTAAGCGCCATACCAAATACATGTTCCGGATTGGACGGTAAAGCGCTGGGGCAGATGGAGAGCACGAGAAATTCGATTTTTATTAATATAGAGGATACTTCAGCAAGGTGAATATTGTTTTATTTAGTATATATATATTTATTCCAGCTTGACGAGAGATTTCTGAGTTCGGCCATTAGTGAGCCGTTCTTCAGGATGGATGTCATTGTTGGCCGGAAACGCCACCTGATCTTTGCCACCAACAAGCAGCTGGAGCTACTCGGAATAGCACAAACATGGTATATCGATGGCACATTAAAAGTTATAAAGAAGCCTTTCTGTCAGCTGCTGTCAATACATGGATTTATCAGATCCGGTGACGACTTGAAACAGATACCGCTGTGTTTTTGTATCATGTCGGGAAAGAGTTGCAAAGAAGAGTGGATCCAGAGGCAGTGAACGTGATATCATTCCTGAAATATGTGGAAGACAACTGGATTCATAACCACGTATGGACCGTTGACTCCTGGTCCGTTTATGGGAGAAGTATTCGGACCAATAATGATGTGGAAGGATGGCATAATAGGTTGACTAGGAGAGCAAGAAAGGGAAATTTGCCATTCTATCTCCTCATAACGTTGCTGTACAAGGAAGAGAGAAATTGGGTGTGTAGTTCGTCTGTTGCAAGAGGGGAAGATAAGGCGACATCAAAAGAAACAGACACAAAAATTTCAGGGTCGCCTTATGAAGGTATGTGAAAAGTATGAGAAGCACCAAATCAGCACCAACACCTTACTGAAATGCTGTGCCAGAATGTATGGCCCATGTTAGACAGATCAACATTAAAGCTGGACTGAGACCTCATCTTTTTCTGTTACACACCAAGTACATGCCATTTGTTTCTTTCTTGAATAAAAGATTATGCCTTTGAACTCTTCTGGACTTATTTTAAACAATAATATCAGAATTGTAAATCAAACAAAGAAGAAAACATTGAACTCCTTCTTTGCAAATGACCATCACCAAAAAAGGACTTTCATCAGTTTTCGTAACTGCGAAAATAAAAATATCGCAGTATAGAAAATAATGATCACTGTAAACGATAGATTCATTTTCTGATCAGTCTTAGTACATAAATGAAGAAAAAGGGGAAAATATTGTCAGATATAATGACAGGCCAAATATAAATCTAACAAATTGAAATGGGTCTGTCAAATAGTCTAAGTATAAGCCTATTCTTCTTCATCTTCTTCTTCTTAGTATTATTATCATTATTACTATCTTATTCTGATATGAGGATAACTTGTCTTACTATCTCTTATTTTCTATACTCTTCATCACGATATATGGAGATAAGACTTGTTTCAAACATAATTATAATTTCAAAAGAACACCGTTTTAAACGAACATAATTATTTATTAAACGATGTCATGGTCCGAAACGACCATTGAAGTGGGGCGAAATGTCCATTCTTTTTTTTTAAGTGGGGCGAAATGTCCATTGAAGTGGGGCGAAATGTCTGTTGAAGTGAGGCGAAATGTCTTGGGCCGAAACGTCCCTGATTCTATTGACCGATACTCATAATTTTCTTTGTAACGAGCCCCTGTGAATTTATCCTGTATTCATTTTAAGTCATATGGCCAAAATACATGTTGTAATGACCAAAGTGGGAACATAAACCTTAAATAACAATTCTATCCGAGATCGAAAATATGTCAAACGAATTTATCTTACCATTCAATGAATGTGACACAAGAAAATGCTTTGCATTGAGACAGTGGAAAGACAACACGTCCAAATATACTGTCAGACGCAATGTTCGTATGTATACCAAAGGGAACACACAACCTTGTAAATAATTTCCTCAAGCTCTTAAATGCCTGTCACAAGAAAATTCCGAGTCAGAAAAATATTCCGAATGAGTCACGGGGTAAGAAAAATCTATGTTTAGAAACACCGGTCCGATCGATAGCGAAGCAGACATCTTTCCAGGTAGTTGTTTGCTCCCCACAAATTCATTAAAAACTTCTTGTACACAGTCTGCGTCTAGAAGGAAAACTAGATTCGTACAAATGTGAGAACTTCATTTTTGGCTATAAATGGAAATTTTAATTAAAGAGCAGATGTTTATTTTTGTTGTTTTTGTTGTTGTTGTTGTTGTTGTTGCTGCTGCTGTTGGTTGTTTTAATTGACTTAGACAGTACCAAGGTTGGGCTGCCTTGGATTTACCGTTTAGAAAATAAATGGACACTTATATTTACAAATTAAGTATGAAATACACAAAAACAATGATTATGCATTGGATACGAAACAGTATACAATTGTAAACATTAGCCTCATATTGGTTACAGCTTTCTTCACCAGTAATATTAACACTGTCTGAAACTTTTAGGAGAGAGAGAGAGAGAGAGAGAGAGAGAGAGAGAGAGAGAGAGAGAGAGAGAGAGAGAGAGAGAGAGAGAGACGGTATAGTAAGTAAGTCAAGTAAAATTTATTTATAGTCGGATTTCACAACATTAACGTAAGCTTTACAGAGCTTTTATACAGATCTTATTAAAACACTTCTACATAAGACATGCCTGGGCTTTTATACAAATCTTATTAAAAGAGTTATATATAAGACATGCTGAAAATTAAAATGAAACCATTCATACATTAAATCATAACATATACAAGTACAAATGCATATTAAAAATTGAAAAAATTAGATACATAACACAGAGAGTCATGCAACGGTAAAATTTGACAAATTACATTGCATGCATAAAATAAAAATAAATATGGTACGAACAATAGGGTATTTGTGGCAGTACAAAACTTCAAGTACATAATCTGGGATAAATAAGATAAATTACACACTTAACACATCTCATATCTTTTTTGTGTGATAGTACATATATAGGTATATATGCAGACATTTAAAATTTACCTGATACAAAAGCTTAGATGATATAAATAATAGTAATATACATGTTGCTTGCAGTAGTATGATATAAGGGAGCAACTCACCTGAAAAATCATATTGAGTTTTCAATAGCCCCCTTATATCATACTACAGTTATAATTAACTCACACTGGCTTGATGAAAATATGGCGCACATGAGTTACTTCCCTTGAACACACACAAATATGCAAATTTGCCTAACCATAAACTTATCAACATAGTATAGTTTCTATTTATATGTAAGGCGAAGTCTATGTATAGTCATATGCACTCAGTCTGTCGCCAGCCGTGGAGGAAGCAGCATAGGATCACCAGTGGAGAAAACTACCAGATGGAAGGGGAGGGGACAGCTTGGCGGATTTTTGGTTAGGTCAGTGAGACGACACCTAGGATAAGCTTGAGTAAGCGGACTCATTCGTGCCGCTAGGAGAGGCACGCCATCCATTTAAAAAAATTAAAGGAGAGGCCAGCTATCCAGTGTGTTCGGTGTGGGATCCCTCCAGCCGCCGGGGAGGAAACCAGCTGGTGGAATCCGACCAAAGTATCCACAAGTTAGCTAAACAACAACAACAAAAAGCAAGCTCCACCATCTGGCCAGCAACCAGGAAGAACCTCTGAAAACAGTTCGGGGTCGCAAGCCATCCGGTTAAGTTGAGCGGCTAGGACCACCCGGAAAATTTGGAGGGAAAACTTGATAGAGCTCTACAGGAATAGCGACCAGGGACTTCCGGCTGGAGCAGGAGCAGTGATACATGCTACACCAAAAAAAGGCAGACTGAGAGTTTTCATTTTGGCTCTGAAAATCCGGTCTGATCTATAACTTTATTATTTTGCCTACTGATTGGTTTAAATGTTAATTAAAACTCTGGACATATTGCCACAAATGTCCACATGTACCGGATTAAGATAACAAAATTAATAAAAGGCAACTTATGCCTAAAATTGGTATTTTTTTCTTCCCTTTTTTTTTTTTTTAACAGCATGTACCCTTAGTACCGAAATTCAAATTTTTGAATCATGAAAATGTCACAACCTAGAACAAAAATGATATCGTGCGACTTACGCACACCACAAGAAGTACAGCCCGATTATAGATAACTGGGCAAATATTTGATATGTTGTAGGGTGGCACAAAAATGGGTAAATTTTACCCTGGGCTTTTATTCTGACCCCCCGAAAGCCCTTTTCAGGCGAAAACTGAATGGCCCTAAAAATCACTGATTGGTATGCTGGTGAATTAACTAACGGCGTCGCGAATCCCAAATGAAGATCACCAAATTAACCGGCTACTTTAAGCCACCATCACTGGTATTTTTTCGGAAAACGTACAAGCACGCATAGTCACAAAAAAAGCTAGTTCTTAAGAAAATTCACAACTTAGGAATATTTGACTCGGATATGTGACTTTCACATCTTTGGCGTTAGGATAGGGACAGCCCAACTGGAAATAGGAAACTGGGCATAGATTTGACAATAACGAAATAAGGTGACAGCTGTTGGCGAAGGCAGACGGACGGATGGATGGATGGGGGCACTCGAGGCGCTTTTTCTTCCTGCGGCTTGCTTTGGAGGCATAGAATAATTAATTAATTTGCAGGAAACCGCACAAATCAATTAGTGCGCAAAAGCGCACAACCCAAGTGGTCGTACATGCCGATAGGCGAAAAACAACATTAATTCAAATTCATCATCTATGTTTAGTTAGCTGGTTCAAGATCTGTTTGTCTCACAGGGCGGACCACCCTGTCTTGACATTCAGGCTGAAAGTTGCAGAAAGTTGAAACGGTATGAAATAATAACTCTTCTCCGAAGCGATTCTGAATGTTCCTTGACTGCTAGGAACTTAAATTTACAGCACGGATAACACACGTTCCTTAGGCTGGGTTTTTGTGAACATTTTAGTTTTTTCTCTCGCATATGGCCTCGATCATTCTATTTTTTTCTTGAGAGTGGCCCAAGGAGGCTGCCAATTAATTTTGTCTATATGATTGTATACATCATTCTTCTAATAGAAGAAATCATGTAGTATAATAATGGATTTGAAAACTATCTTGAAATCCTTTGTGAATGTGCATCAGCTAAAACAGAAGTCTCCCGAATGGTATTCATTAATGTGTACGACATTCGTTGATTCAGAGTAGGCTACAGTTCTTGGAATTTGTCCTTTTGCTGCAGGTGATGATATTGTTTACTACAATACAATTTTGCTGTTCGAATTTAAGTGTCCTTTTAAAAGAGACGTCAGCAAGTTGCCAAAATATTATTTACAACAAGTATTATCAGGTTTTGAAGTTTCAGTTGTTGCTTCATAGGTCTGTAGGTCGATACAATCTTTCGTAAATGTTCTTTGAATCAATTGGGATTTTACACAGAATACAACAACACATTTTATAATAGAGATTAAGGATCCAATCGCAATATGTATCATAGGATTTTTTGGAAACTATGACGATTTTACTGAACTTGGAAAATCTACTGAAACAGAACTGTCCTCATTTCTAAAGAAAGATCTACATAGAGAACATGATTACATTATTGCAGACATTCAAGACAAGCCTGATTGCAATTCTGACGCGATGGATAATATCAGTAAGAAGTGTCCACACAAGAAGCTGGTGGCTATGTTGCCGTGGAAAATATTCAAAATGATCTACAACTATATTGCCTGAGAACCTGGCGTGAGCAAAACAGACAAGAGCTCCATATCAAAACTGCAACAGATTGTATATGAATTAGAGATGTAAAAAAAATTGTACATATAATGTTTGACTTTGACTCAAGACGAATCATGGTTGCCTATTAGATAACTTATGACGCCACAGTAACTTTTCCACCAGGCTAGAACCTAAAGGAGGTCCAGTTTATGGCCTCAGAAATCATGCATTAAATGGCGCCTACAAATTTGTCAAGGACGCTCTTAAAATGATTCACCAAACCTCCAAAGAAAATCCTGAGTGAATTGACTTTTACGCAGCTATCGCTATAGAATTTGGAAGATCCAGACGCCTATTAGGAGAAGAATATAACAAAATTGGCAGTAAAAGATCTTTGTACGATTTTGTCAAACCCAGGTTTGATGGCAGTTTAGTTTGAAGACTGTTGTTTACTGTTTATGTAAGCGATTGATATAATGTATGCAGAAGCAATAACACATGCCTGCAAAAATTACGCCTGTGCTTTGTACCTGCAATGGTTCTCGTTTTCGCCCGAGAACTGTTACACGGACTAATGCGTCCTTGTTAAATAACAGTCGAGATCTTTCTCTTCTCAGTGAGTAAGTGCTGGTTTAGCATACTCAAAGGGGAATTTAATCGTGGTGTATTCAGCGGAGAATATAACTTCATCGTTGTAAAAAAAATCCCTAGATGTTTTTGCTTGTGTTGTAGTCAACGGCTGAGCATTTTCGAGTGCTAATGCTATGACTCCAAGCTGGCCTCGAGTTGGTATTGATATATCAGGCAGGTGGTATCAACTATCGATTTCTATTTTACCCTCGCGTACATTATATCTGAGCGTATACTACGGTCTGGTAACACTATTTTAAAGCAGATATTCGTTGACAAGTGGAACAAAATCACTATCGATGTTGGCATCACTGGTCAGCCGACCCAACACCCTGTTGTTAAATTTCGCAGCCTCATTACCGTGGTCAGAAACCATCACTTATATGTAATGATAAATTTAATCCTAAACACAAACGCCAAAGACAGTTAAGTATCCTTCCGGATAAACGTTGAATGCTTCAAACTGAATTTCATCCCGGGTAACCAATGATTTTGATACTGTATATGTGAAAAGTTCTGCAGCAACAGTGACCGGTCTGTCAATAGGTGATATTGGTGACAAAAAAAACAACAACAAAAAAAAAAACAAGATGCCGCTGATCATTTATCAACATAACCATTCTGCCCCACCAACCGTTAGTTCCGGTTATGATAAACAAGTACGATCCAGACTCGCGCACCTTTAAGATGTGACGTTTAAGTATATCAAAGCCATTGTTAAGACAATGTAAAATAAGTCGGCCATTTAATAAGCTTAAAAAATCAGTTTTATCCTCTATTTCTTTGATTAATACTCCTTGGATAAGGATCCATAAAGTTACTACGCGTGCTGGTGTGGGTAAGTCTGAGATCTATTCATCTACGTATTGTTTCGGTGTAGCAGCAGCATCGTAAACATAGTTTTTGATAAACGCAACCGACACACCAGCGTCTCTGATTGCCCCGTTTTCTGTGATTTCAGCCAGGTTTTTCGCGACAGCGGCTCGCAGCCTTACAATAACAACGTTGATGTCCACGTTAGACGTTTTAAGTTTTCCAGTTTGATCTTGAAAAATCACAAACTCGCCCGGGTTGATGTCACCCCGGCTGATAAACTGAGGCCAATCCATTTTCAGGACGATATTTTGAATGCCCACATTAGATATTCGCAGTTTTCCAGTTCAATCTTCAAAAATCACAACCCGGGTCAACACCAACAGCAACCCGGCTGATAAACTCGGTTAAATCCGCTTTGGTGGCAAACCTGGTCAAACCCACATCGGCGCCGCGACGTCGCGCAGTTGAACTTCCGTAAATGTTAATAGGCATTTGTATACTATCAAGTGTACTTTAATGTAAATTCAACAAGCAGGGTTGGTGAACGAGCTTTGCTTCCCGCGAGTGCACGCAACGCTTCAACAACAAGATGACCGCATATTGGTCCATCCAGCCGAGTTTGCAACTACAGCGTTGAATAAAACAGCGGTTGTCGTCCGCCTCGGGTTAAATAATCAACAACTTCTCGCGGTGGTGCAATCCCGTACGAGTCAAAATACAAAAGATGTCGAGGTGTTATCGCGTATGCGACCCAGTGTTTCGGACCTAATATCTAATATGGCCGCCACAGCGGCCATCTTGAACATTTTGTTGTTGCTACTCCTTCTGAATGGATGGTCATATCAGCACGGGGTTTTCATTAAAAGACTTCTTATAACATTTAGTTGGTACTAAATGAAAATATTGCTGATCTGATGTCCAATATGACCGCCACAACAGCCATCTTGCAAATCTTGTTATCGCTACTCCCCCTGAACGAAAAGTCATATAAACATGGAGTTTTACTAAACGACTCTTTATGTTGTCTATTTTGTCCTAATGGAAATGGTGCCGCTCAGACATCTAATATGACCACCACAGTGGCCATCTTAAAAATCTTGTTATCACTACTTTTCCTGAATTAATAATCATAGCAGCATGAGTAGTATGGGGTGAGTGTTGAGGTACTGGGGTGACACTTGGGGTACCAACGGGAATTTAACGTTGTGGGAACTCTATAGGTACTGAGGGGACACTATAGGTACAAAAGTGAAAAAATTTTATAGGTACTGTGGGGACTCTATGGGTACTTACGGGATTTTATCATAGCGGGGACACTTGGGGTACAAAAGGCAATCATGGAAAGAAATTAATCTTTTCTTGTAAAATGGGTGGTCCTGAAAAGGACCATTGGAGGAGGATTATTATTTCCTCCAACATTGTGTAAAGAAACCAAGGAAGGTGGTGTGAGTTCTTTTTTTCTTTGTTGGAAGTGTTGGTGGTAAAGAATCAGGTAGCCAGTCAGGATGTTTCATCCGTCGGAACTTATCCTGGATTTTCATCCAGTTTAAATTCAGGCGTTGAAAATCCTGTTCTTTTTTAGCCTGTTCCTTGATTCTTCTTTCTTGGGCCCACAAGATTTTAATGTGAGCCACTTCCTTTTCTAAAACTTGTTTTAATAATGTTATGACGAGATGAAGGTTCACCTCTTCGCGCCTGACATTACTAGGGGGTGGATACAACCATTCATCTTGTTGAACAAGGTGAAGGAAGTATTTCACTTCATTTAGTAAGTCCAGGCTCTTCTTGATGAACCCTACTCGACATGGAGCTAAGGAAGTTTTTTGTCTTTCCTCGACCAAAACATAATTCACCAACCTTCTCGCTGATTTGAGAACCGATAGTTGGCTGGTGACAAATGGTTTGGTGGTAGGATATCTCCACCAATACTCCAACCTTTCCATCAACGACTCCACATCCACCATTCTATCCCAAGCTTCTTGTAATAACTCAATAGTATTCATAGTTCAGCAATGAAATGTGAATGGCGCAACTGTGGAAGGCACTGCTTTATATGTTAGAAGCGCGGACGTGAAGGAAAACATCCCCCTTTCCCCCCCCCAAAAAAAACCATACATACAAACAAAACACACAACACATTATCCTTTTTTTAATATTGTTTATATCAAAACACACACACCACACAACCATTTTTTTTACTTTTTAATTTTTTTTTTATATCAAACACAAACTTACACACACCACATTTTTTTTTATTTTTTAAAATTTTTTTATATCAAAACACACACCACAAATATACAATCCATTTTTTTTAAATTTTTTTTATATCAAACACAAAACTTACACACACCACAAATATACAATCCATTTTTTAAATTTTTTTTATATCAAACACAAAACTTACACACACCACACAACCATTTTTTTTTACTTTTTAAATTTTTTTTATATCAAAACACACACCACACTATCCATTTTTTTAATTTTTAAATTTTTTTTTATATCAAACACAAAACTTACACACACCACAAATATACAATCCATTTTTTTACTTTTTACTTTTTTTTTTATATCAAACACAAAACTTACGCACACCACAAATATACAATCCGTTTTTAATTTTTTTTTTTTATATCAAACACAAACTTACACACACCACCCACATTTTTTATTTTTTAAATTTTTTTTATATCAAAACACACACCACAAATATACAATCCATTTTTTAAAAAAAAATTTTATTCGATGGACTGCAAAAGTTGTTGTTGTTGTTGTTGTTGTTGTTGTTGTCTTTGCTGCTGCTGCTGTTGGTGCTGTAGTCTATTTCTTTCCTCCCATTCTGTTCTTTCCCGAAGTATTTCTTCTCTCAGGACTTCTTCTACTAGATCATGCCAAGGGAAAGGGTTTTTTTGGTTTGGTGGGTAAAAAACAAACCACACAACATCATTCAGAGATATACATCAATAATAATAATTCTATTTTATTCAATGTATATACATTATTTTACTCGTGGTAATAAACAATTTCATATAAGTCCAATACAGTTCAATACACTTCCATATTTACCATTTCATTCTCTTATTGTTCTGACACTTCAGGAAGATTCTTGTCTACAATTCTCTCATAACTTTCTTCTGGACTCTCATTGATAAACTCCAACTTAATAAAATGTCCATTATCATCTCGAATCCACTGCCTTTTTTGACAAATCCTGTAAACTTCACGATGATCTAATCCAAAACATCTTGCCACATCACAAATGGAATCCATCCGACTATATAATCCTGAATTCAAGTCAGTTAATTTCACAGGTCTCACAAATCCACTAGTTCCTTGACTCTTCTTCTCTGGCTCTTCACATCTAGCTTGAAATCTTTTCTGGAACTTCTTCGAAAAGACCGACTTACAAATCCCAGTACAGCAATAGTAGATACTTCCTGCATGACAATCAAAATATTTAATAGCGTTTCTCATACTTTCAAATCTTCTTTCCTCTGTCTCACCAACAAACTGGCACAACACACTTCCATCACTTCCAAAATTAACTCTCCTTTTTTCTTTATCATTCTTCACATGTTTATGCAAACATGTTCGTTCACTAGCAGTCATCCCTTGAAGATTTTCTATTCTATCATCATCAAGTACATCATTGAGATGTACCACTTGACTCTGTCTTGGTAGATCCACTCCATTCACCGCTTCAAAGACAAATCTCCCTCGATTTGTATGTCTCTTCCTCTTTCCTTCCTTACCAGTAACCTTAATCTTTATCAATCCAAATGAATTCAAATTTCCTTTGACTTTCCTTCCAGACTTCATATGATAGACATTACCAAGTATGTCAGCAGCATAATTATCATACACCTTATGAACATACTTATTCAATTCAATTCCAGTATCTTGACTTTTATCTCGAGCGCAGTACTTTTCCATCTTCACAGTTTGAAAGTTCAATCACGACTAGTGATTCTGAGGGTAAGAAGGTCTATATATATATATTTAGGTTCCCTGGATGAAACTGAATCAGTTTCAAAGTAAACTTCAAGATAAAAAGATCAAACCGAAGCCATGAGAAACCAGAAGAACAAGAAGAAGAAACGAAGAGACCAAGACGATTTTCCGTGCCGCCTGAAACACCACTAGATGAAGTGCTAGCTCAAGTCCAAGCGAGCGATTTCGAGGAAGAGATGAGTGAACCTGAAACCCAAACTTCTAACCCGCCCAAAGAATCCACCACCACCACCACTACCAACACCAGAACCCTTGACCAAAAAAGACTACCTACTACCTTGGCTCCTCCTGAAAATTACTATCGGATTCGAGAGACTCAAAAAATAACTTCTCGAAAATTTAAAACTACAGCTTACACTCACACGGTTCACTTTAAAGACTTTAAGTCCAAAGTACCTCCCGAGAAAGCGGCGGGGTTCATTAGCGATTTGTGGGATTCTGTCTTAATGAACTTGAAACGACAATGTGGAGCCAAAGAAGACGATCGATTGAGACTGGCCATTCATCATGACAATTTGAAGAGTCCTGTTTTGGATCGAGTTCAGCACCCCGGCAGAATTAACGCCAGACAAAGTCATGTCCAAAATAGAACATGTTCAACAATCGAACGACAAGTTTACCATCACCGATGGAAAGGCCACACTTTACTTGACTCACGGTTCCCCTCCTTGAGGAAGTGGACGAAGTAGGAAACCGTTACTGGTGGACGATATTCGAAGTACCAAACGCAGTGTCGTCTAAATCGACAATACTCAAGACCAGATGTGCTTGGCTCGGGCTATTGTGGTGGGGCCAACAAGAACGAGAGCAAAGAATGGAAAAGAGCCTGGAATAACATTCGACAGTCGGACAGAGCCAAACAACGAAACGAAGCAGAACTCCTGTTGCAACAAGCAGGCATCCCTAGCCAGCCAAGTGGTTAACTTTGAGGTTTTGAAAAATGCTTTGCTGTCTGGACAAGTGGAAGACTTTCGAGTGCACACGTTAGAACCTCACAAGATCGTACGGTTACCTAATCATCAAATTGTCACTCGTCCTTTACAAAAAGTGTACCAAATCGTGTACCAGAAGCGAGTGAGACTTCCAGACCTCACCACTTTGCCTTACGGACACGCCGATCTGCAGTATAAAAAAGGGGACCCCTTCCAAACCTAACCATTCATTCTGACTTTCAACGTTGACCGAGCAAGAAGAAGAAGAAAAAGATGAGTCATTTTGTCATCCTCCCACCAAAGATGAATAAGAATACTCATGCCACCCACCCACCGAGGGAGAAATCTAGTGGTGTGAACTCCAAGTACCATTACGACTTGGAGTGCGATGCAGTGCCATGCGACGAGACGGATTCCGTAAGCGTTGACAGCATCGATTCACACGATCAGACGGATGCCGTACGCTTGGACATCGTCGATGCAGCACGTGTGCCTCACCGTCCCTCTAGAGATGCAGGACGACCTTTCTTCCTTACTGGGAAGAATGCTAAACGTACCTGTGAATGTCATAAAGAATTGACGATACCTGTGGCTTTGCCTGGTTATTCCAAGTATGATAATCGACTCGAGACGTTCAAAGACAAGTGGCCTAAATATCTACTACAATCCACTACTGACAAAGCTTTAGCCAGATCTGGATTTATCTACTTGGGAGAAGGAGATAAAGTTCAATGTTTCAGTTGCGGTGTGAGACTTCACCAATGGGAGCCTACCGACTCAGCTTACATTGAACATGCCAGATGGTCTCCGCACTGTCAGTTCTTACCTTTAGTGGCCTCAGAAGAGTACGGGTACAATGAGCCAGATGCCAAGAAGTAAAAAAAAAATGTCGGAGGATACTTTACAAGAATACATTTGTGGTTTACCTTTGGAGCTGCGAGAACGCATTTACCAGTATTTTGTCCCTAGTTTAGAAGATCGCATTCGTGACTTGCCTTCGAAGTTGCGAGTACGCATTTACAAAGAGTTTGTCCAGATCCAAGTGAAACGCAAACTCAAAGTCATTCCTCGATTTGCACACTACCGTGACTTTCACCGAATCATAAATCTTATTCTGGACAATAACTATCACCGCTATCGCGAAGAACACAAAAGAGAGTTACTTCTTTCCAAATCGGAAACTTTACCAGAACACATTCATGGTTTGCCTTTGGAGGTGCTAGTACGCATTTACCGAGAGTTTGTCAAGATCCAAGTGAAACGCAAACTCAAAGTCATTTCTCGATTTTTAAGGTATGCTTACTTCCAAACTGTCAGAAGAAAGATTCTGGAGAAAACCTTTCATTGTAGAATCCCGGGAATAGTCTATCACAAAAGAACCTGGATATAAAAACCCACCACCAAAGATACCCACCTTAGGAATATCACCCTATAAAAGCTCACCATGCCTGATCTGTGGTCTTCACTTGTGAAACGTATTCCGTGGAAGGAAGTCAACGATCGTGTTCAGACCTTAGAGGATTATAAAGACTTGATACAAGAACTGTTTCCATTGAATTTTGGACGCTATGCAGTGTGTGTCTTAGTGACTACCTTTCTTGGATTTCGTTTTCCAGGACATTCGTTGTGGAGTATTTTTGAGGACAAGTGTTTGCCTTGGATTATTTTGGAGGACCCGTGGTTGTTTTGGACTATTTTGATAAACCATCAAAAAAAAAACAAAAAAAACAACAACATGAGCATTCATGCTTTATCGGTACACGAAAGACAAATTATACTCAAAGTATTGAGAGTGGTGATGAACATCACAAGTGGGGTACCTCCGTGTGAAGAAGACATTAGTCAAAATTTATCTTGCCTTGACACGTTTGAAGAAGTGTGCCTTGTTAGTTGGATGCACCAACAACTTACCGGTTGGAAAGATGTACGTGACTGAAAAAGTGTTGGTTTCGATGTTTGGCTACAAGAAGTACCACAGTTTGCCAAAGATCTGGCCCGTCACCACTAAGTGTCCAAAAGTGAAATGGGAACCTAAGTCACACAAAAAAATGACCTTAGAAACCATCCTGGAAGAAGAACCTGACACAGCAGAGAAAGACCACACCGTTGTCGTCGTCCAAATACAACCCTCTGAGGAACACACCCCCTCCTTACCGTCAGATACATTTCATTCTTCTACCACCACCACAGAGACCAGAAGAATACTACCACCAGTGCCTGGGCCTTCCATTCCTAGCACACCAGAATGTTGTACATTGACTTGTTTAAACAGAACTTTCATTCTTTTAGTGGTAGCCTTAATCTTGTACCTGACCATTTTTTCGGTCTGCATTTTTGTCCTTCATGACTTGTAAAAAAAAATGTTTTTGTTTGTTGTGTTGGTTTGTTTTAAAAAAAAAAAAATAAACGTGTATGAAACGTATAAAATGTCTTGAGTCTTTTGTCTTCTTCTCAAAAATCTTCCTACCTCAGTCATGGCTACATCATCTTCTGCCTCGTCTGCCTCTTCTGCTTCTGTAGTCAAAGTGATTGACGAAAAGTTAGATCGTCAAAGTTGGAACGCTTTGTATCTGTGCCATCCTTTTAACATGTTGATTGCTGGACCTAGTGGTTCAGGCAAAACCGAATTTGTCAAAATTTTGATCGAACAAAAATCTCATTTGTTCGATCGTCCACCTCAACGTATCGTGTGGTGTTACAAAGAGTGGCAACCGTCTTACACGTTATTGAAAGAAAGTCAAGGAGAAACCATTTCATTTGTAGAAGGCATCCCTCGCGAAGACGATGGGATCGTGTCTGACGTGAGTCAAACACATCTGGTCATCTTTGACGACATGTTAGGAGAAGACGAAGAAGAAATTAAACTTTGGTTTACACGAAAAGGACACCATCGTAATGCTAGTATTGTATACATTACTCAAAATTTATTTCAACAAAGTAAAGCCCATCGGACCATCAGTCTGAACGCTCATTACGTGGTCTTGTTTAAAAGCCCCAGAGACAAATCTCAAGTACAAGTGTTAGCCAAACAGTTAGGTGCTCCTTGGCTCAATTATGCGTACGACGATGCCACTCAAACCCCTCACGAGTATTTACTCATCGACTTAGAACCCACCACTCCTGACTATTTGAGATTTCGTGCCCAATTGTTTCACCCTTGGGGTCAAGAAGGAGGTCCTGTCATATACACGTCCCCTTCAGCCAATTTTTGAAAGAAAAAAAACCTATAAAAACAGTCACTACGTCATTTCTGTCTCACACTCTTTCGAGATGACTTCCTTTCAAGCTCATCCTTCGGCTAAATTGATTCGTGCCTTGTATGGTATCAGTCGCAAAAAAAATGCACAAGTCCGTGCTCATTTGTTAGAAGCGAGTCTTAAAGAAATGTTACGATGGTTTACTTTGACGGCACGTCAATTACTGCAAGGCATCATTCACATTCCTCATCAAACTCAACGTTTTTTTCAAAAACATAAAGGGGCATTGTCACAACTAGCCGATCCTAGAATCGATTCACGGACTAAAAAAAAAAAACATTTTAACCCCTGGTGGAAGCGGTTCTTTAGGAGGGGTCATGATTCGTTCCCTTTTGAAATGGGATCCTAATGCCCAAGCCAAAAAACCCGACCCAAAAAGAAGAAAAGTCCAAAGAAAAAGAAAACCACCCACCAGAAAAAGAAAAGTTCTGCCAAGAAGAAGAAAACACCTACCACCACCACTGCAAGGAGCCGCAAGAGAGGTACTGCGGCCAGGACGCAAACGTACACCCGCAAGACACCACGACAAACAACTGTGACGAGGTCTCCATCTCCTTCGTCCCCATCATCTTTGTCTTCTTCACCACCCTTCACGATGATGCCTGCCAAACCGGACTTAAGACAAGTGTTTCCTAATTTGATGCAAAAATGGAAACCTATTTCGAAAGTCACCACTTCGGGACCCTCGACGACATCGGCTGATTTGGCTATGGCAGCGGCCGCCAACAAAGTACCATCCCCTAAAACCAAAGTTCAAGAAAGAACCGGCGTGTTACAAAGTTTAGTGGATTTATCCAAAGAAGAATTGAGACGATTTAATCATTTGAAAACACCTCAACGTCGAGTGATGCCTGTCGTGAAGTTGGTACGTCGTGCAGACAATCAGTGGAGACGTGTTCCAGTATAAAATAGAAGGGTACCCTGCCAGAGACTTCAGACTTACTCCTCACCTCTAAGATGGCACCCAAACGTGCACACCACAACCACCTCCACCAAAAAAAGAAGAAAAGTAAAACCACCAAAAAAGGACGACTTACACCTCGTCTGGCGAAACATTGGGACGTCTTGTCTGTCCTGACCAAATCCAATCCTCCCATGCGAAAACAACTCATTCAAACAGCCCCCAAAGAAATCATCGATGCCGTGTGTGAATGTTGTTTGAACGTTTTGAAAGGAACGGTACCTTTGTCCAAGATACAGAAACAAAAATTAGGTAAACATCGGAACGTTCTTCGTCAAATGGTGAAAAAGAAAATACCTCTTCAACAAAAGAAAAAAATGTTGGTGCAACGAGGAGGATTTTTACCTATGCTGTTAGGACCGTTGTTAAAAATAGCGGGTCCTTTGTTAGGAACGATTGTTGGACCACTTTTAGGAGGTGTCATGCGATAACAAAAAAAAGAAGATAAAAAGGACCACCCTTCTCTGAAAAGACCACACCTTTTTGGTACCTTTGAATGAAATGGAAGGACGAAAACTAACTTTAGTACCTTACAAACGATGGATGGAATTTCATCGTTGGAACGAACAACGGATACCTCATTTACCACCCAATCCTAATCTCAACTAGATGACCCAGTTACAACAAGAATTACAAACCCTGATGGAACGAAGCGATTTGTCAGAAACAGAAAAATCGCAACGGTACGGTCAACTTTTACAACGTCTGCAACTCTTTCGCCAAAAAGCGGTCGACGAAACAGCTCCACCCACTCTGAGAGATTTTAAGACGATGATGAAAAGGGAACCTAAAGTCACCACCACTAAAACAGACACCGGTACAGGGATGACCGTAAAAGAAGAAAAAGAAGAAGAAGAAGAAGAAGAAGAGTTACAAACTCCAACTCTTAAAAAGAAAAAGCTAGCCACACCAAGTTGGATGAAAAAGATGTTGTCTACCCCATTACCCTCAGAAAAGAAAAAGAAAGAAGTGAAGACAGAAGTCAAAACAGAACCGATGACCCCTGTTCAAACAACATCTTCTTCCTTTTACACCAGTGGCACGTCGGACACGTAAACAATCCAAAAAGATACCCCACGAAGAAAAGAGCATTGGTACTTTGTTGACTTATTCTTGAGGAATCATGGAGAAACTTTTAGCTAGCCTTTATTACAATCCTGGTCATGCTACTGGTTACGGAGGAGTTCAAAAATTATATCGAGCTGCTAAAAGTAAATTGAAAAGTGTACGTTTGCCAGAAGTACGACAATGGTTACAAGAACAATCGACGTACACATTACACAAACCCATTCGACGTAAATTTTCTAGAAGTCCAACCCAAGTGGAAGGCATCGATCATCAATGGCAAGCCGATTTAGCCGACGTCTCTCATTTAGCCACTTACAATCGTGGTCACAAATATTTGTTTTGTGTCATCAACGTGTTTTCCAAATTTGCTTGGGTCGTGCCTTTGACCTCTAAAAGCAGCACCGAATTGGTACGGGCCTTAAAATTGGTCTTGAAACAAAGTGGACGCCAACCTTTACGATGGCAAACTGACAAAGGCACCGAATTTCTAAATCAAGCTTTTCAAAAAGAATTGAAACAAAGACAAATTCATTTTTTTACTACCGAAAATCCTGAAACCAAAGCCAGTATCGTGGAACGTTTTCAAAGAACTTTGAAGAACGCATGTGGAAATATTTTACACATCAACATACTCTCAAGTACATCGACGTGTTACCCCGTTTGGTCAAAGCGTACAATCAATCGTACCATCGTAGCATCGGATGTGCCCCCGAAGAGGTCAGCCCTGAAAACGAAGTGACCGTGTTTGATAAATTGTTTGGTACCTCAAAAAGGAAACCACCTCAGAAGAAGAAACCCTTGCTGGAGTTAAAGACGGGTGATTGGGTTCGAATCGGAAAAACCAAACGCACTTTTGACAAAGGTTATTTACCTAACTGGACCACCGAATTGTTTCGTGTCACTACCCCCGTCCGTGGACGTGATCCTCCCGTCTATAAATTGGAAGACATGAACGGTGAAGTGCTCAAAGGAACATTTTACTTGCCTGAGTTACAACGAGTGACCAAAAAAGAAGACGACGTGTACGACATCGAAAGCCTTCTCGAACAAAGAACACGTAAAGTAGGCAAACGTCGAGTAGAAGAAGTCAAAGTATGTTGGAAAGGATATCCTCAAAGTTTTGATTCTTGGATTGCTGCTTCTCAAGTCGTCGACTATAAAAAGAAAAAGAAGTAACCCAACAACATGCCATTCAACACAGCAACCACGACTTCAACGACTCCTTCACAGAGTTCTTCTCTTCAAGAATTACAAAAACAACCGCTCTGGGTGTGGTGCGGAGAACGTGTGCCTAAAAATCAAATCGTCTTTTTCTGCCAAATTTTTGTAGTGTATTGTGTCATCGGAGCAGCTATTGCCAATTTGAGTTTGCAACAAGGAGACAAACAATTGTGGACCATATTACTTAGCAGTTGCATCGGTTATCTTTTACCCAGTCCCTCTTTGAAATTTACGACGACGACGGACAACAGTCACCACCACAGGAGTACGAGCAACGCCAGTCCACCTTCTTCTTCCAGTCACCACAATACCAGTCCTCTTTTGGAACCCTTTGAACATCATTCTTCTGTCCACTTGAGTGACTCCTCGGACACCAGAACCACCTTAGAACTATGAATGACCAATTTTATTTAACGTTACCCAGTGACAGTTCCATGGATGTGTTTCCCAACAACAAATTTTGTTGTTTCACGGCCAAATTACCTCAGGCCTTCCAATTGGATCACGCTCATTGGGAAGTGGCTTTGGTAGAAATCATTCATCCTACGCAAATCAAGAATGTGTCTGGAAATCAAACCATTTTTGACGTAGCAATCTATAACGAAAAATGCAAAAAGAGTTGGACGCTCATGATCCTGAAATTGGGAAAAAAATGAGTTCAAAAACTGACAATATTCCCTACTCGACCTATCGCATGAGAATTCCTGAAGGGTATTATTTTAGTGCTCAACATTTGGTGGAGACGATTGCGGCCGTCTTCGAAGCCCAATTTGGCAAAGCCTTGGAAAAAAAACCCAAAATGGGTAGAGATCAAATACCATCCTGTGGCACGCCGTTTCCTCTTGCAATTTTTGAAAGGGCATGAGGGAAAGCCATTTGACGAGAAAGAAGACAAACACTTACCCGCGCACGAAAGAAAATTCATGACCATCGGTTTTTCTGCTGGGTTGTTTGATATTTTGGGTGGAAATAAAAAGTATCATGGTGAACGAACAATCCACACCAACACAGATTTAGGAGAGGCTTTTCGCACCCCTATCGAATTGAACGTTGGACTGAATTTAATGTTTGTGTACTCCGATGTGGTGGAGTACAACGTGGTGGGCCACACAGCTGCTCCCTTACTGAGAGTCATTCCTTTCAAAGTGGATACTGCTGCTGGTGCGTACGAAGAAGGTAGAAACACGTTTCACGTTCACCGTGAATTTGTACATAATCATTATCTTCCAGTCAGTAAATCGTATTTTGACAGTGTCAACATTAGTATAAAAGGCGATTTTGGACAAGATGTGCCATTCATTGACAAAGGAAAAGTCACGGTGAAACTACATTTTCGAAAAAAACAAGTTCTCTAACGAATTGTAACTGACCCAAACAAAAAAATATATCCAGTGTACCAAGGAGTGACTCGACAACGAGGACATGGTTTAGGAGATATGTTAAAATCGGCATTTCGGACGGTAGCTCCTATTTTGAAACCGATGATGACTCGAGGATTTCATGCCTTAAAAGATGCCGCTTTGACACAAGGAAAAGAATTTTTGCAAAATGTCCTCAGCGACAAACAAAATCCTAAAGAAGCCTCTATGAGAGCAGGCAAAAATGTGTTGATGAACACTGGCAAAGATCTTTTAGGTCTCCGAGAGAATCCTATAAATACGCTTCACGCTTCAGGCTCTGGCATTACTTCTTCCTCCACTTCACAGCAAGGACAAGGTAGAAAGAGACGACGACATCGAAATCCCTTCAAAGTTCATACAAAACACACGGTAGTTCAAAAAAGAATAAGAAAAGAAGAAGAACCGTCAGAGAATTAGACGTGTTTGATTATTAACTGTGAAAAAAAAAATGATGCACCGAGATTCTTGCGAATGTACCAAGTCAGAACTGGATATGTTTTCTATGCCTCCTACCATGATGACGATGCAAGAATCCCAATGGGTGGAATTTCATCCTGTATCGTCTTTGACGGAATCAGCTCCTATCGAATTTGAATTCAAAGGACAAACCGAAGATTACATCGATCTGAATAACAGTTACTTGTACCTGAAACTTCAAGTACAAAAAAATGACAACAACCTTCCTGAGGAAGCTGCCCGAGTGGCACCCGTCAATAATTTCATGCATTCCTTGTTCAGCGAAGTAGATTTGTAGTTGAATAACAAACTGGTCAGCAGCAGTTTGGATACTTACCCTTACCGTGCCAACTTGGAAAATCTCTTGACGTACGGAAAAGAAGCCACGAACACTCATCTGGATGCTTCGGTGGTCTGGAAACCTGACACCTCGGAAAAGTTCAACGTCACAGAGCTGTCAGTACCGGCGAAGACTTCTGCTAATGATGGTGATCCTATAATTCCAGCAGTCCCTCACAATGTGGGATTTAACGACCGTCGAAAGAAAATCAGACGAAGTTTAGAACTGATGGATCGTTTGCATTTGGACATGTGGTTGCAAGACAAGTATTTGTTGAACGGAGTAGATGTACGCCTGAGACTGAATCGCAGTAGTGCCGCCTTCCATTTGATGGCTCATGCTAACGAGTGGAAAACCAAAATCCAAGAAGCCAAACTTTACGTGCGACGTGTGGAAGTCTTACCAAAAGTAGTCAACGACATCAGTCAAAGGTTGAGCAGAACCACTGCCAAGTATCATGTGCGACGCGTGGAAGTGAAAACCTTTACCATAGCCGCTGGACTCCGATCCAAAGTCGAAGATCACGTCTTCCAAGGACAGCTCCCCAAACGTTTGCTGATTGGCATCGTCAGTAATGCAACCCTCAACGGAGTCCACGATCAGAATCCGTTCGAATTTAAACACTACAACGTCTCCAAGATAGAAGTCAGTCGAGATGGCAAGACCTTGTGTACCAGACCTTTTGAACCTAACTTTAGCGACGGCCATAAAAATTACTTGCGATCTTACCTGAGCCTGTTTGAAGCCACAGGACAGTTAGGTACCAACACCAGCCACGGCATTTCGTACGAGGATTATGCAGGAGGGTATGCCTTGTGGGGATTTGATTTCACTCCTGACCAAGGCAGCGATGAAGGACATTTCCACCCTATAAAATCAGGCCCACTTCGTGTGGAACTTCAGTTTGCAGATCCTCTACCCGAGACAGAGAGCGTCGTCTTGTATGCAGAATTTGATAACACTCTAGAAATCAACAGTTTGAGAGAAGTGATTCTAGACTATTAGAAGAAGAAAAAAAAGATGCAACACGTAGAAGAAGAACCTATGGAAATAGATGAGGGATTTTGTGAAGTTCAACAGTCACAAACTACCACAAATGATGATGATGACGAAGTCATTCATTCAGAACCTAAAACCGAGTTTACTGGATTTATTTCTCGATGGCCAGAACAAGAAAAACAGTTAGTCTCCTGTTATGCTCAGGAATTGAGTAAAATAATTAACAGTCTAGTCCGAGAACAATGTCATGGATGTCAAAACGATCATCCCAGTCAGATACAACACGACCAATGTAACGGCCTGGTCCCAGAACTCGGACGAAAAAGTGTTGAGAAAATGGTATAAAGACTTGCAGACTTCTTCTTCTCCTCCACTTGATTATCTGGAGATCAGACGCATCGAAGGACTCATTCAACATAGTACAGAACCTATCAGACGTGAATATTCGTGGAATTACTTGACAGATATATGCAAGCATAAAGTCAGGTGTGAATTGGTGACTCATTATTTCCTGTGAAGAAGAAGAAAAAAATGGATACTAGAGAACTTCATTACCTGTTGACTCGTAGTTCCTACACTTCTTCTTGGAATCATGTGGTGTGTGCTAAAGATGAACTACCTCATCGTAAACCTATAGATGTTCATGCCTATGTCATCAATACCGACGACAGTCATCTACCAGGAACCCATTGGGTTGCCGTGTACTTTCCCAACGATCACAATGGTGGTGTAGGTGTGGAATATTTTGATTCTTATGGATTACCTCCTTTGGAAGACGACATCATCGACTTTATGAGAAGAAATGCCGTCTCGACTCGATTCAATAATGTTCGATTACAAGGATCAGATTCCATGGTGTGTGGACAATATTGTGTACATTTTCTTCATCAACGCAGTCTTGGAAATTCCTTAGAACATTTAGTGACTTGGTTTAATAGAGACTATGCTCGAAACGATGCTAAAGTAGAACAATGGTTTTGTCAACGTTATGGTTATCTCTTGTCTTTAGCTCAGAAACGTAATGTGCATCAGAATGATGTCGAGGTAGAAAAGTGGAAGTTTAGTTTACCTTCCCAACGTTGTCAACCCTGTAAATATGTTCCATTTTAATCTCTTGTTAAATTGTTAGTTTTTTATGTTTGAATTGTTATTGTTGATTGAAAAAATGTTATTGTTGGAAAAAAAATATGGTGTTGTGTGGTTTTTTATTGAGTTTGAAAAAAATAATAATTATGTTCTCTCTCTCTTTCTATCGATCTAAAAAAGTTACCCCTCTCCTCTATCTTTTATCTCACTGTCGATCTGAAACCCTACCATGTTTTCCATTGCGTCCGCGCGTTAAGCATATAAAGCGGTGCGTTGGTCAGTGTAGTGTAGTCATCATTCCATTCACACAGGAGTCAGGCAGCAGCAGGTGGAGAGTGTAGACGTGTGGCAGACGTGCTAACCGGTAGAGGGAGACGCAGTGGACGAGGAGGGAAGGAGGCAGTCTTGGCAGCCTTGCAGCAGCTATGGACACCCAACTACAACTACAACGACTCGCTCTTGGTATGGAAGTATGGTTCCAAGCTGCTGTGCTGACCAATGGAGTTTGGTATGCCGACCTATCCCCCCGCCAACAGCCGACCACATGGAGCAGCAACAAAGCGAGCTACCAGGGGGGGGGGGGGGGCGCTGCGTTAAGGAGAGAGCCAGCATGGCAGACAGACAGAGCTTCTCTACCGGGGACCACCTGCTGAATAATAGTCCTTCTAAGGGCTAAACAGTCCTTCTAAGGGCTATTTCATTGCCTGAATCAATGGGGTTTTCAATTTGGCTTTTTTCGAAAACCCCTTTCGATTATACTCTTTCAAAACTCAAATTTGATCAATTTTGAACCACCGTCTAAAACATATTCTCTAACTAATTATCTGTGCGTGATACAAAAATGATATGAGTAACTTGTACTCGTTTATTGATATTATTTTTGGACAACATATGTACACTATGTACGCAAAATTCAAAATTATTAGGAATTAATTAAACAAAATCTCGAAACTCGATGAATTGTCATAATTGAACAAGTGGCTTACACTTTATTGGTATTAGGGACAGCCCGACTTAGTATAACTGGGCAAAATTTGATCATGTATGTACGTTACTGGCGTTTCGGCTTCCGTCACGCTTTGCGCTTTCCCTTGCCTAGCCCGTGCCGCCCGTGCCACGACCTGATGAGCACTTGAAGCAATTCTATCTACAACGTGCGCTACAACGCGCACACATATACCTGCAAACATTGTGGTTCTAGTCCTATGTACAGGTATATCAACACACCTTACGATTTCGTGCGTTCAATGATCCCTTTCGTGGGGCAACCATGCATTGACTGTAGGGTGTGTTAAGTGTACTCTCTCTCCAATAGCGTGCATAAATTTTAACCGCTTCGTGCGGAATCATGTTGCGCTGGAGGAGGGTACATCTGTAATAGTCAGGTGTGTTGCAAACTGCCAACACTCCTGACGCTACTCGAAGTGTGTTCAATCACACATGAATCCCCCTAAGCGTGCTTCGCACGCTGTGGGGGTATATAGTCGCACATGCCCGAATGGGCGAAAGCGACTTTAATTCAAACTACTACTACTACTACAGTGTAGTCATCATTCCATTCACACAGGAGTCAGGCAGCAGCAGGTGGAGAGTGTAGACGTGTGGCAGACGTGCTAACCGGTAGAGGGAGACGCAGTGGACGAGGAGGGAAGGAGGCAGTCTTGGCAGCCTTGCAGCAGCTATGGACACCCAACTACAACTACAACGACACGCTCTTGGTATGGAAGTATGGTTCCAAGCTGCTGTGCTGGCCAATGGAGTTTGGTATGCCGACCTATCCCCCCGCCAACAGCCGACCACATGGAGCAGCAACAAAGCGAGCTACCAAGGGGGCGCTGCGTTAAGGGGAGAGCCAGCATGGCAGACAGACAGAGCTTCTCTACCGGGGACCACCTGCTGAATAATAGTCCTTCTAAGGGCTAAACAGTCCTTCTAAGGGCTATTTCATTGCCTGAATCAATGGGGTTTTCAATTTGGCTTTTTTCGAAAACCCCTTTCGATTATACTCTTTTAAAATTCAAATTTGATCAATTTTGAGCCACCGTCTAAAACACATTCTCTAAGTAATTATCTGTGCGTGATACAAAAATGATATGAGTAACTTGTACTCGTTTATTGATATTATTTTTGGACAACATATGTACACTATGTACGCAAAATTCAAAATTATTAGGAATTAATTAAACAAAATCTTGAAACTCGATGAATTGTCATAATTGAACAAGTGGCTTACACTTTATTGGTATTAGGGACAGCCCGACTTAGTTTGACTGGGCTCAATTTGATCATGTATGTACGTTCTTGGCGTTTCTGCTTCCGTCACGCTTCGCGCTTTCGCTTGCTTGGTCCGTGCCGCCTTTTCCACTCCTGACTGACTAACTTGAAGCAATTAAATCAACATGTGCGCTATAACGCGCACCTATACCTGTAAACATTGTGGTTCTAGTCCTATGTACAGGTATAAATGTACATACTCTCCAATAGCGCGCATTCATTTAACCCCCTTAATTGTGGGGAACCATGCTGCGCTGGAGAGATGTACTCCGTACAGTGTCAGGTGTGTTGCGAACTGTCAACACACCTGACCAAAGAAATAATTCACATATTCCTTTGGGATGTGTGAATGGTACTACCTCTCCAATAGCGCGCATTCAATTTAACCCCCTTAATTGTGGGGAACCATGCTGCGCTGGAGGGGTGTACTTACTTAGAGTCAGGTGGTTGCAGTCTGTCAACACACCTGACCACTTAATAGTCGTACATGCCCGAAGGGCGAATGCGACTTAAGTTAAAAACAACAACAACAGTGTAGTCATTCTCGTTGACTCGTCAAGATCTCAACAGTTCAAAAGAAGATGGCAGCAACCAAGATTACGAAGCTGAATGAAGCTATGGTAAACATTCAGAGGGTGAAGAATCATTTGATGGAAACCCACCCGGAGAGAAAGACGATGACGTTCATTCAAAATGGCGCATGATCTAGTAGAAGAGGTCCTGAGAGAAGAAATACTTCAGGAAAGAACAGAATGGGAGGAAAGAAATAAACTACAGCACCAACAGCAGCAGCAGCAAAGACAACAACAACAACAACAACAACAACAACTTTTGAAGTCCATCAAATAATTTTTTTTTTTTTTTAAATGGATTGTATATTTGTGGTGTGTGTTTTGATATAAACAAATTTTAAAAAATAAAAAAATGTGGTGTGTGTAAGTTTGTGTTTGATATAAAAAAAAATTTTTAAAAATGGATTGTATATTTGTGGTGTGTGTAAGTTTTGTGTTTGATATAAAAAAAAATTTAAAAAGTAAAAAAATGGATTGTATATTTGTGGTGTGTGTAAGTTTTGTGTTTGATATAAAAAAAAATTTAAAAAGTAAAAAAATGGATAGTGTGGTGTGTGTTTTGATATAAAAAAAATTTAAAAAGTAAAAAAAATGGTTGTGTGGTGTGTGTAAGTTTTGTGTTTGATATAAAAAAATTTAAAAAAATGGATTGTATATTTGTGGTGTGTGTAAGTTTTGTGTTTGATATAAAAAAAAATTTTAAAAAAAAGGATTGTATATTTGTGGTGTGTGTTTTGATATAAAAAAATTTTAAAAAATAAAAAAAAATGTGGTGTGTGTAAGTTTGTGTTTGATATAAAAAAAATTTAAAAAGTAAAAAAAATGGTTGTGTGGTGTGTGTGTTTTGATATAAACAAAATTTAAAAAAGGATAATGTGTTGTGTGTTTTGTTTGTATGTATGGTTTTTTTGGGGAAAAAAAGGGGGAAATTTTCCTTCACGTCCGCGCTTCTAACATATAAAGCAGTGCCTTCCACAGTTGCGCCATTCACATTTCATTGCTGAACTATGAATACTATTGAGTTATTACAAGAAGCTTGGGATAAAATGGTGGATGTGGAGTCGTTGATGGAAAGTTTGGAGTATTGGTGGAGATATCCTACCACCAAACCATTTGTCACCAGCCAACTATCGGTTCTCAAATCAGCGAGAAGGTTGGTGAATTATGTTTTGGTCGAGGAAAGACAAAAAACTTCCTTAGCTCCATGTCGAGTAGGGTTCATCAAGAAGAGCCTGGACTTACTAAATGAAGTGAAATACTTCCTTCACCTTGTTCAACAAGATGAATGGTTGTATCCACCCCCTAGTAATGTCAGGCGCGAAGAGGTGAACCTTCATCTCGTCATAACATTATTAAAACAAGTTTTAGAAAAGGAAGTGGCTCACATTAAAATCTTGTGGGCCCAAGAAAGAAGAATCAAGGAACAGGCTAAAAAAGAACAGGATTTTCAACGCCTGAATTTAAACTGGATGAAAATCCAGGATTAGTTCCGACGGATGAAACATCCTGACTGGCTACCTGATTCTTTACCACCAACACTTCCAACAAAGAAAAAAAGAACTCACACCACCTTCCTTGGTTTCTTTACACAATGTTGGAGGAAATAATAATCCTCCTCCAATGGTCCTTTTCAGGACCACCCATTTTACAAGAAAAGATTAATTTCTTTCCATGATTGCCTTTTGTACCCCAAGTGTCCCCGCTATGATAAAATCCCGTAAGTACCCATAGAGTCCCCACAGTACCTATAAATTTTTTTCACTTTTGTACCTATAGTGTCCCCTCAGTACCTATAGAGTCCCCACAACGTTAAATTCCCGTTGGTACCCCAAGTGTCACCCCAGTACCTCAACACTCACCCCATACTACTAGCATGAGCTTTTTACTCAAAGACTTATTGTGACGTCTAGTTGGTGCCCATCTGACCTCCAATATGGTCGCCAAAATTGCACCTGGAAAATCTTATCGCTACTTTTCCTAGATGGCTGGTCATATCGACATTATGCTTGCGCTATTCGACTTCTTATGATTTCTAGTTGCTTCTAAATGGTAATGGTGCAAATCTGATATCCAATATGACCACCATGACAGCCATCTTGAAAATCTTGTTATTGTTACTCATCGAAAACGGAAAGACGTATCAACATGGGGTTCACTAGAAGACTACTTATAAGGTCTTATTGGTCCTAAATTAAAATGGTGCTGATCTGATGTCTAATGATTCACCGGCTAGTACACCTGCATGTATTTTTTCATGATAACATGTATTATATATATGTATATGTATATATATATATATATATATATATATATATATATATATATATATGTGTGTGTGTGTGTGTGTGTGTGTGTGTGTGTGTGTGTTTGCAATTGTATTTGGTGTAAATAGAGGATATTCATGAGATTACACACCAACGTAATGAGGACACTCCTCCAACCGAGGACGTCCTAAAAAAGGAGAAACAGTGTAAAATCTTGCTTGTACGAACAAATTAAGCCCATAACAACCTAAAGCATGATTTGTAGAATGGTCCACGTTTACACACTTGGTGCTTGTTTCGTGATTTTGGTGTGTATCTTTTTCATCAAAGCTGGCGATACTCACGCGCGAACCATGTCCTCGATTGTCCGGTGGAAAACTTGTAAAGAGATCTGTGCTGTCAAATTACAGGTTTCCAAAACTTATTATCTCCCTTTAGATCCAAACATAAAATGGCATAGCTGAACTAGCAGAAGAAAAGCTTGTGCATATAACAGTCCCTGGTGTTTTTATTATTATTTCATACATGTATGTCAATAGTGATAAGAAACTCAAGATACAGTCATGATGTACATGTCCAATACAAGCAAATAAATCCACGAGACGTCATACGAAAGAAATATATGAAATTGCTATTGACAATACGTACAAATAACTTGTAGAACTGTACCAAAATTGTGTAATTATCCTATCTGAATGTAAGGTCAAAACGCTCTGTCTGCAGTAAGGTTAGTAGTAAAGGGGGAAGGGGGTAAATAGCCTCAAGGGGGCCTTTACAGCCTCAAGGGGAAATTAACATTGGGGTCTCTACAGCCTCAAGGGAAATGAACATGCGGGGGGCAGTTGAGAGCCAAACGGGAAATTAACATGCGGGGGGCACTTGAGAGCCAAACGGGAAATTAACATGGTGGGGTCAATACAGAGTGACGTCATATATGGTATCTAGTAAGTGCGCTTGTATATTATTACTATCAACCCGGATACTGGCTACCGCGCGTCTGACGTCACCGCGTCTGACGTCACTCCGCGCTTCGCGGAGCTCAGTTGTTCTCGGAGAGGGGGTACTTGGGGGACAATAGAAAAAATGATACAGGGCACTATCTTTGCCTGTCATCGATGATTTTAAAAAGAGGCAACAAGAAGAATTGGAAATTTTTTTACAGCGTCAGAGAGAAGCCAAAGAAGTTTTTCTTCAGCAAGAAGGGGAAAGAAGAAAACAAGAAGAAGAAATAAGAAAGTTAGAAGAGGAGAAGTGTGAAGGACAGAAGGAAAGGAGTGAGGAAAACAAAACGGTGAGTTTGTCACAAGACATTTTACCGGAGTTAAAGAATCTGAGAAACATATATCAGATTTCTTTAACACAACCCAAGAGAATGAGACCCTCACGGGCGAAACATTCTAAACCCATCACTACTACTACTAGTGAGATGCTACCACCACCGCCACCACCATTCACTACTACTACTACCACCAAAGCAGCAGCAGCAGGAGGAATAGGACTTGGTAGTGGAAAGGGATTGAGACAGTTGAAGCTGATCATGTCAAGTCCAAAAGTTGTTTTTTTAAACAAACACCCCAACGGTCCTTTTCAGGGCCACCCACTTTTCAAGAAAAGAAATAATCCAATTTGCCAAAATCAAGTAAAACATTAAATCCCATCCTTAGTTTGTGAGTGAGTGCGTGCGTGCGTGCGTCCATACTCTAAAAAAAAAAAAAAAAAAAAAAAAAAGATACTTACTTTTTTTCCATTCTGGTATATTCTCTCTTTAAAAAAATCACGATGAACATTTCATAACACAACACTCACAGTTCATCGATCACTGTCTCTCTCTCTTGTTCTTGAATTTCTTCACAGGGATCAAGGGTTCTTTTTTTTCTTCACTGTCTTCCAGTCGTCTAACTTTCTTGCCTTTCTTGACGACGGGGATGAGTTCTTTTTCTTCTTCTTCTTCTTCTTCTTCTTCTTCTGGGGCTGAAGATCCCTCTGCTTCCTCCCTCTCTTGTGGGTTCTCTAGTTTCTTAGGACACTCTGAAGACCAATGTCCTTTTTCTTGACAATGATAACAAGTATCTTTCCGTTTGTCTCTCTTTTCTTTTCCTTTACTTTGACGTTGTGGACATTAGGGAGCCCAATGTCCTTTTCCTTGACAGATATAGCAAGCATCTTGACTTTTATCTCGAGAAGAGGAGTAGTCCTTACTCTTACTGGTATACTTTCGAAGGACAGTCTGCAAATCTCTGACCAAAAGGCAATCTGTCATTTTGACTCTTCCATCTTCACTTCTTGAAAGTTGAATAACGAATAGTGACTCTGAGGGTAGGAAGGTCTCTCTATATATAGGGAGAGACCCTGTGTTAAACTGAATCAGATTCAAGTGAGACATCAAGATGAAAAGATCACGCCCAATCCATGAGAAAACAGAAGAAAAAACGAAGAGGCCACGACGACGGAGACTTTCCGTGCCGCCTCAAACACCGCTCGCTGAAGTGCTAGCTCAAGTCCATGCTAGCGATTTCGAAGAGGAGATGAGTGAGCCTGAAACCATACCAAACCCAAAGAATCCACAACCCCTCACTAAGAAAGTCCTATTGTGGCTCCCGAAAAGTACTATCGTATTCGAGAGACGCAAAAAGTGACCTCTAGAAAATTTAGAACTACGGCTTACATTTACACCGTCCACTTCAAAGACTTCAAGTCTGAAGTGCCTCCCGAGAAAGCTGCAGGGTTCATTACCCATTTGTGGGATTCTGTGTTACAGAACTTGAAACGACAATGCGGAGCCAAAGAGGACGATCGGTTGAGACTGTCCATTCATTACGACAGTTTGAAGTCGCCTGTCTGGATCGAGTTCAGCACCCCGGCAGAATTAACACCAACCAAAGTCATGGCCAAAATAGAACATGTTCAACAATCCAACGAAGAGTTTACCATCACCGATGGAAAAGCTACACTTCACATGACCCACGTTTCACCTCCTCGAGGTAGCGGACGAAGCAGGAAAGTGTTACTGGTGGACGACCTTCGCAGTACCAAACACAGTGTCGTCCAAATCGACAATTCTCAAGACCAGATGTGCTTGGCCCGTGCCATCGTGGTGGGGCGAATGTATGCCGACAAGAACGAGACCGCAGAATGGAAAAGAGCCTGGAAGAGCATTCGACAATCGGACAGAGCCAAACAACGAAACGAAGCAGAACTCCTGTTACGACAAGCAGGCATACCAAAAGACACCGTGTGTGGCATTTCTGAAATGCAACAACTTCAAGACGTCTTGGCTCCTCGCTATACCTTGAAAGTACACCCTCAAGACGTTCGCGGAGCTCTGCTGTTTCGAGGACCCGATTTCCCCGAAGGAAAATACATTCACATCTATCATCATCAAGAATATTTCAATGCCATCACCAGTATCACAGGATTTCTGGGATACTCTTACTACTGCGAGAAATGCGAGCAAAGATTTAACAGTCGGGAGAAACACATCCATTCTTTTTCAGATTCCACCATGGAAGAGTTGTACGAACGCACTTACCAACGACGTGTGAAGTTAGAAAGTCAAGGATACCAAGTGGTATAAATGTGGGAACACGAGTACAATCGACGTTTTAAAACCGATCCTGAATTTAGACGCATTGCCGAAAGTAACGACGTGGTCGACATCGAACCTTTAGACCCGCGCCACAGTTTGTTTGGAGGACGAACCAATGCCACACGCTTGCTGTACGACGTAGACGAATCAAGAGGAGAAGAAATCAAATACATCGACGTGTGTTTGTTGTATCCTTGGGTGTGCAAATACAAACGATTCCCTACCGGACACCCTGAAATCTTGACAAAACACATCGACGTGGAACACATTCGTTAATACGAAGGATTGATCAAATGCAAAGTCTTATCCCCGACAAACTTGTACCATCCTATCTTACCTCATCATTGCCAAGGAAAACTGATGTTTCCTTTATGCCGTACGTGTGCCAAAACATGTAACCAAGATCACCCCTGTCACCACACGGAGGAAGAACGCGCTTTGACAGGGACGTGGGTCAGCGCCGAATTGTTCGGGCTCTGGATCGGGGATACCGCTTGTTAGAAGTGTACGAGATCTGGCACTTTCCTACCACAGAACAATACCAAAAGGACGACGCCTCCAATCCAGGCATTTTCTCAGGCTACGTCAACCAATTTCTAAAACTCAAACAAGAAGCCAGCGGCTATTCCTCTTGGTGTCAGACTCCCGAAGACCAAGTCCAATTCAAAGAACAGTACCGTGCCATAGAAGGCATCACTTTGGAAGAAAAGAACGAAGAAAGAAGATCGTTTGCCAAAGTCATGTTGAATTGCTTGCGGGGAAAAATGGCACAACGTACGATCTTGCCCAATACGGAATACTTGGCAGATCCCAGTCGCTACTTTCAACTGGTGGACGACAAAAGTAAACTAGTCAAACACGTAGAAATCGTCCGTGAAGATTTTATCTTGATCAATTACGAAGAAGAATCAAAGTTTGTACACCCCGACGACTTTAGCAATGTGGTCATTGCAGCCTACGTGACAGCCCATGCTCGCTTGAAATTGTACGACGAAGCTTTAGAAGTGTTGGGAGATCGTGTCCTGTACTTTGACACCGACAGTTGTATGTACATCCATCGCCCTGGTTGCCCACACCCTACCATCGAAGGAGATCGGTTAGGAGCCTGGACGGACGAGCACCCTTAAGAGACGATCCTGAGTTTTGCCAGCGGTGGCCCTAAAAATTACGGCTACCGATACCGAGACCGACAAGTCCAACTTCACACCAAATGCAAAGTCAAAGGATTAACCCTGAACTATCGAACCAGCCAAGTGGTGAACTTCGAGGCTTTGAAAAATGCTTTGCTGCCTGGACAAGTTCAAGACTTTCGAGTGAAAACTTTTGAACCTCACAAGATCGTACGGTTACCCAATCACCAAATCGTCAGTCGTCCTGTAGAAAAAGTTTACCAAATTGTGTACCAGAAACGAGTGAGACTTCCAGACCACACAGCTTTGCCGTACGGACACGCCGATCTTCAGTATACAAAAGAGACCAGTTCCAAGACCAACCATTCATCAGGACTCCAAACGTTGACCGAGCAAGAAGAAGAAGAAGATGAATACTATTGCCACCCACCCACCGAGTGAGGAAATCACGGTGAACTTCAATGCAGAGACCAGTACACAGCCACCGATGCTCACGAACTCGACACAGCCACCGAGCGAGGAACCTACTGCTGTGGACTCCAAGTGCGATCACGACATCGAGTGCGATGCGGTGCCTTGCGACGAGACGGATGCCGTACGCTTTTACATCAGCGATGCCGTGCGTGTGCCTTACCGCCCCACTACCGATGCAGGACGCCCTTTCTTCTTTATTGGGGATGCTAAACGTGTACCTACCTGCGGATGTCACCCCTACATGGGCAAAGAATTGACGCTGCCTGTGGCTTTGACTGGCTATTCCGACTTTGAAAGTCGACTCCAGACGTTCAAAGATAAGTGGCCTAAATATCTGCAAGGACCTACTTCCAAAGCTTTAGCCAGAGCTGGATTTATCTACTTGGGAGAAGGAGATAAATTGCGGTGTGACGCTTCACGAATGGGAGTACAAAGACCCCGCTTACTTGGAACATGACAGATGGTCTCCGCGCTGTCAGTACCTACCTTTGGTCGGTCGTAAGCAGTAACCCATGTCGGATACTTTACAAGAACACATTTGTGGCTTGCCTTTGGAGCTGCGAGAACGCATTTACAGAGAATTGGTCAAGATACAAGTGAAACGCAAATTCAAAGTCATTCCTCGATTTTTAAACTATCGCTACCTCAACAGTATAAGAAGACTGATTCTGGGGAGAAACTATAACAGGTGTTGTTGAGTAGACTAGCACAAAAGATACCAACTTTCCACGTCGGATACTTTACAAGAGCACATTCGTGGTTTGCCTTTGGAGCTGCGAGAACGCATTTACAGAGAGTTGGTCAAGATACAAGTGAAACCCAAACTCAAAGTCATTGCTCGATTTTTAATCTATGCTTACTTCCAAAGTATGAGAAGACTGATTCTGGGGAGAGACTATCACAGGTGTTGTGGAGTAGACTATCACAAAAGATACCAACCTTGGGAACCTGGATATTAAAGCGAACCATGCCAGGACCGTTGTCTTCACTTGTGAAACGTATTCCGTGGAAGGAAGTCAACGATAGTGTTCAGACCTTAGAGGATTATAAACACCTGATACAGGAACTGTTTCCATTGAATTTTGGACGCTATGCGATGTGTGTGTTAGTGACTACTTTCTTGGATTTCGTTTTCCAGGACATTCGTTGTGGACTATTTTGGAGGACGAGTGTTTTCTGTGGATTATTTTGATGAACGGTACATACAAAAAGACATGACCATTCACGCTTTATCGGCACACGAAAGACAAATTGTGCTCAAAGTGTTGAGACTCGTGATGAACACTAGTTGTGTACCTCCGTGTGAAGAAGACATTAGTCTAACTTTATCTACACTTCACACGTTTCAAGAAATGTGCATCGCTAGTTGGTTACACCAACAACTTAACGATTGGAAAGATGTACATGACTGGAAAAGTGTTGGTTTCGATGTTTGGCTACAAGAAGTGGCACACTTTGTCAAGGACCTGGCGCGTCACTAATTTTCCAAGACAAAAAGAAGTAAACCACTTGAAACCCAAGTTCACCATGACACTCGAACCTGAAGAAGAAGAAAAAGAAGACCACACCGTCGTACCCCTAGACACACCTGAGGAACAAACCACCTTTAAGTCAGAGACATTTCATTCTTCCACCACCACCATAGAGACCAGAATACCACCAGTGTGTGTGCACTCCATTCGTAGGACACCTATTCATCCAGTGTGTGGTTGTTGTACATTGACTTGTTTAAACAGAACTTTGATTCTTTTAGTGGTGGTCTTATTTTTGTATCTCACCATTTTTGCTGTGTGCGTTTTCGTACTTCATGACTTATAATTATTTTTTGTTGCTGTTTTGTAAAACATTAAACGTGTATGAAACGTATAAAATGTCTTGTGTCTTTCGTATTCTTCTCAAAATTCTTCCTACCTCAGTCATGGCTATATCTTCTTCCTCTGCCTCGTCTGCCTCTTCTTCTTCTGTGGTCAAAGTGATTGACGAAAAGTTAGATCGTCCAAGTTGGGAAGCTTTGTATCTACGCCATCCCTTTAACATGTTGATTGCTGGACCGAGTGGTTCAGGCAAAACCGAATTTGTCAAACGTATGATCGAACACAAATCTCATGTGTTGGATCGTCCTCCTCAACGTATCGTGTGGTGTTACAAAGAGTGGCAATCGTCTTACACGTTACTTCGTGAAAGTCAAGGAGAAGTCATTTCGTTTGTGGATGGCATACCTCGCGAAGACGATGGGATCGTGTCTGACGTGAGTCAAACAGATCCGGTCATCTTCGATGACATGTTAGGAGAAGACGAAGAAGAAATTTAACTTTGGTTTACACGAAAAGGACATCATCGTAATGCCAGCATCATTTACATTACTCAAAATTTATTTCAACAAAGTAAAGCCCATCGGACCATCAGTTTCAACGCTCATTACGTGGTCTTGTTTAAAAGACCTAGAGACAAATCTCAAGTGCAAGTGTTAGCCAAACAGTTAGGCACTCCTTGGCTGAATTGTGCGTACGACGATGCCACTCAAACACCTAATGCGTATTTACTCATCGATTTAAAACCTACCACTCCCGATTATTTGAGATTTCGTACCCAATTGTTTCGCCATTGGTGCCAAGAAGGAGGTTCCGACATTTACACGTCCCCTTCGGCCACTCTCTGAAAGAAAAAAGCTATAAAAACATCCACCGCGTCATTTCTTTCTCACAGTATCCTTTCAATCTCATCCTCATGCCAAATTGATTCGTGCCTTGTATGGCATCAGTCGCGAAAAAAAATGCACAAGTCCGTGCCCATTTGTCAGAAGCTAGTCTCAAAGAAGTGTTACGATGGTTTACTTTGACAGCACGTCAATTACTTCAAGGCATCATTCGCATCCCTCATCAAACCCAAAGTTTTTTTTTGAAAAACATAAAGCGGCGTTGTCACAACTGGCCGATCCTAGAATCGATCCACGCACTAAAAAACAAATCATTTTAACCCCTGGTGTTAGCGGTTCTTTAGGAGGGGTCATGATTCGTTCACTTTTGAAATGGGATCCTAATGCCCAAGCCAAAACCAAAACCAAAAAGAAAAGCCCCAAGAAGAAAAGCCCTAAGAAGAAAACCCCTAAGAAGAAGAAAAAGAAAAGCCCTTCCAAGAAAAAAACAACCACATCTGCCACCCGAAAGAGAGGTTCTGCTGCTAGGACGCAAACGTATACGCGAAAACCACGAGAGGCAGTGACGGTGTCTCCTTCTCCTCCGTCCACATCTTCGTCTTCGCCCTTCGTCATGATGCCTGCCAAACCGGACTTAAGACAAGTGTTTCCTAATTTGATGCAAAAATGGAAACCCATTTCGAAAGTCACCACTCCGGGGCCATCGACTTCGGCTGATCTGGCCACTGCGGCTGCCGCTAAAAAAGTACCCTCCCCTTAAACCAAAGTCCAAGAGAGAACCGGCGTGTTACAAAGTTTAGTGCATTTATCCAAAGAAGAACTGAGATGATTTAGTCCGTTGAAAACACCTCAACGTCGAGTGATGCCTGTCATGAAGATGGTACGCCGTGCGGACAATCAGTGGAGACGTGTTCCAGTATAAAATAGAAGTGTGACCTCCCAGAGACCTCAGTTCTATTTTTGCTCCTGACATCCAAGATGACCCCCAAACGTGCACACCACCACCAAAAGAAGAAAGGCTAAACCAAAAAAGGACTTCCACCTCGTCTGGCTAAACATTGGGACGTCTTGTCTGTCCTGACCAAATCCAATCCTCCCATGCGAAAACAACTCATTCAAATAGCCCCTAAAGAAATTCTCGATACCGTGTGTGAATGCTGTTTGAACGTCTTGAAAGGAACGGTACCTTTGTCCAAGATACAGAAACAGAAATTAGGTAAACATCGGAACGTTTTTCGCCAAATGGACAAAAAGAAAATACCTCTCAGTCAAAAGAAAAAAATGTTGGTGGAACGAGGAGGATTTCTACCCATGCTGATAGGACCGTTGTTAAAAATAGCGGCTCCTTTGTTAGGATCGATTGCTGGACTCCTTTTAGAAGGAGTCACGCGATAAACACGGGAAGAAAAGGGAAGATTAAAAGGACACCCTTCTCTGGAAAGACGACACATTTGTACCTTTGGATCTTATGGAAGGACGAAAACTGACTTTAGTTCCTTACAAACAATGGATGGAATTCCATCGTTGGAACGGACAACGGATACCTCATTTACCTCCCAATCCGAATCTCAACGAGATGTCACAGTTACAACAAGAATTGCAATCGCTGATGGATCGAAGCGATATGTCATAAGCAGAAAAATCGCAACGGTACGGTCAACTCTTACAACGTCTTCAACTCTTTCACCAGAAAGATTTAGACGAAACAGCTTAACCCACTCTGAGAGATTTCAAAGCCCTGATGAAAAGCGAAGCTAAAGTCACCACCACCACTAAAACAGACACCGCCACGGGGACAACAGAAGAAGACGAGCCCCGAGAAGTGTTCAAACTCCTTCTGCTCCCACCATACCTAGGAAGATTGCAGCTGCCTTGTTGACACCCTCTCCTACACCTCATCGAGAAGAAATGAAAGCTTGAGTTAAAAAGATGATGTCCACTCCTTCTTCTGCGGAAGAAAAAAAAAGAAAGAAAGCAAGACTGAAGTGAAAAAGACACCACCAAGAAGAAACCTACCATCAACCCCTTCTTCACAGCTGATTCCTGTGGCTCGTCGAACGCGTCAAGCCGCTTCGTCCAAACCTCACGACACCAAAAGTAGTATCGAACAGTGGGTGACTTATTGAGAAGCAACAAAAAAACATGGAGAAACTTTTAGCTAGCATTTACTACAATCCTACCCATGCTGCTGGTTACGGAGGAGTTCAAAAATTGTATTGGGCTGCTAAAAGCAAATTGAAAAGTGTACGTTTGCCAGAAGTACGACGATGGTTACAAGAACAATCGGCGTACACGTTACACAAACCCATTCGACGAAAATTTTCTAGAAGTGAAACCAAAGTAGATGGCATCGATCATCAATGGCAAGCAGATTTAGCCGACGTCTCTCATTTGGCAGCGTACAATCGTGGTCACCAATATTTGTTTTGTGTCCTCGACGTGTTTTCCAAATTCGCTTGGGTCGTGCCTTTGACTTCTAAAGCAGTACGCGCCTTAAAACTGGTGTTGAAACAAAGTGGTCGTCACCCTTTACGATGGCAAACCGACAAAGGCACCGAATTTCTAAATCAAGCTTTTCAAAAAGAATTGAAACAACGACACATTCATTTTTTTACCACCGAAAATTCTGAAACCAAAGCTAGTGTCGTGGAACGTTTTCAAAGAACTTTGAAAGAACGCATGTGGAAATATTTTACACATCAACACACTCTCAAGTACATCGACGTGTTACTACGTTTGTTCTAAGCGTGCAATCAATCGTACCATCGTAGCATCGGATGTGCCCCCGAAGAGGTCACCCCTGAAAACAAAGTGAGGGTGTTTGATAAATTGTTTGGTCCACCCAAGATGGGACACCAGAAGACCCTGTTGCTGAAGACGGGAGATTGGGTTCGCATCGGAAAAACCAAACGCACTTTTGACAAAGGTTATTTACCCAACTGGACGACCGAAATGTTTCGTGTCACTGGACCAGTGCGTGGACGTGATCCTCCTGTCTATAAATTGGAAGACATGCACGGAGAAATGTTAAAAGGAACTTTTTACTTGCCTGTGTTACAACGAGTAACCAAAAAGAATACGACCTGTACGACATCGAAAGCATTCTCGAACAAAGAACACGCAAAGTGGGCAAACGTCGAGTAGAAGAAGTCAAAGTACGTTGGAAAGAATATCCCCCTAGTTTTGATTCTTGGATTGCCGCTTCCCAAGTCGTCGACTATAAAAAGAAGAAGTAACCAACATGCCGTTCAACACAGCAACTACCTCTTCTCCTTCGCAGAGTTCCTCTCTTCAAGAATTACAAAAACAACCTTTGTGGGTGTGGTGCGGAGAACGTGTGCCTAAAATTCAAATCGTCTATTTCTGCCAAATCTTTGTGGTGTATTGTGTCATCGGAGCAGCCATTGCCAATTTGAGTTTGCAACAAGGTGACAAACAGTTGTGGACCATTTTACTCAGCAGTTGCATCGGTTATCTTCTGCCCAGTCCCTCCTTGAAATTTACGACGGACAGTCACAACAACAGCAACACCGCAACGGCACGACCAACGCCAGTCCACCTTCTTCCAGTCACCACCACAATACGATCCCTCTTTTGGAACCGTTTGAACATCATTCTCCTCTGAACTCCAGTGACTCCTCGAAGACCAGAACCACCTTGGAACTATGAATAACCAATTTTATTTAACTTTACCTAGTTACAGTGCGATGGATGTGTTTCCCAACAATACCTTATGTTGTTTCACGGCCAAATTACCTCAGTCCATACAATTGGATCACGAAGCTCATTGGGAAGTGGGTTTGGTAGAAATCATTCATCCTACGCAAGCCCTCAACATCGACGCAGGTCAAAACACTTTCATCGTGGATATCCTAAACGAACAAGTGCAAGAACACTTGAACAAAACTGATCCTACCCTTTACGAATCCAAAAAGGTATCACTGACCAATCCTCCCTTGACGAGCTATACCATGAGAATTCCTGTGGGGTATTATTTTAGTGCTCAACATTTGGTGGACACGATTGCGACTATCTTCAGCGCCCAAATTTGGCAAGACTTAGACAAAGCCAAGAAATTGGTACAGATCAGTTACCATCAAGTGGCACGTCGTCTCGTCTTACAATTTTCGGACGACAAAATATTGTCCATCACTTTTTGTCCTGGGTTGTTTGCTATTTTGGGTGGGTACACCAAACTGGTTCCCATGAAAAACATCCACGGCAACGACGGATTCGGAAAGTATTTTCGTTACCCCATCGAATTGAACGAAGGTTTGAATTTATTGTTTGTGTACTCCGATGTGGTGAAGTACAACGTGGTGGGAAACACAGCCGCTCCGTTACTGAGAGTCATTCCTTTCAAAGCGGATTCTGCTGTCGCCGCGTACGAGGAAGGTGGAAACACGTATCACGTTCACCGTGAATTTGTACATCCTCATTATCTTCCAGTCAGTAAATCGTATTTTGACAGTGTCAACATTAGTATAAAAGGAGATTTGGGACAAAGTGTTCTATTCACTAAAGGAAAAGTCACGGTGAAACTACATTTTCGAAAAAGGTTCTCCAGCGAATTGTAACCTACCTAAAATTTATCCGTATACCGAGGAGTGGCTCGACAATAAGGACACGGTTTAGGAGATATGTTAAAATCGGCTTTTCGGACGGTAGCCCCCATTTTGAAACCCATGCCTTAAAAGATGCCGCTGTGACGCAAGGAAAAGAATTTCTTCAAAACGTCCTCATCGACAAACAAAATCCTAAAAAAGCCTTTATGAGAGCAGGAAAAAATGTGTTGCTGCAAACTGGAAAAGATCTTTTGGGTCGCCGAGAGACCCCTATAAATTCGCTTCACGCTTCTGACACTGGCATTACTTATTCCTCCACTCCACAACAAGGACAAGGCAGAAAGAGACGACATCGACATCCCTTCAGAGCTCATCCACGACACGGTGTTCAGAAAAAGAATAAGAAAAGAAGAACGGTCAGAGAATTAGACGTGTTTGATTACTAAAGGTTGAAAAAATGATGCACCGAGATTCTTGCGAATGTACCAAGTCAGAAAAGGATCTGTTTACCATGCCGCCTACCATGATGACGATGCAAGAATCCCAATGGGTCGAATTTCATCCTGTATCGTCTTTGACGACTTCAGCTCCTATCAAGTTTGAAATCACAGGACAAACCGAAGATTACATCGATCTGAATATCAGCCACTTGTATCTGAAACTCAAAGTGATCAAAACGGACAAAAGCAATCCTGATCTCGATGCCAGAGTCGCTCCCGTCAATAACTTCATGCATTCCTTGTTCAGCGAAGTAGATTTGTACTTGAATAACAAACTGGTCAGCAGCAGCATGGATACTTACCCTTACCGTGCTTAATTGGAAAATCTCTTGACGTACGGAAAAGAAGCCAAGAACACACATCTGGATGCTTCCGTGGTATGGAAACCTGACACCTTGGATGCCTTCAACGACACAGCGGTGACTGCAGATGACAATCCTCACAATGTGGGATTTAACGACCGCCGAAAGAAAATCAGACAAGGGCGCACTTTAGAACTGATGGATCGTTTGCATTTGGACATGTGGTTGCAAGACAAGTATTTGTTGAACGGAGTGGACGTACGCCTGAGGCTGAATCGCAGTAGTACCGTCTTCCATTTGATGGGTCATGCCAACGAGTACAAAACCATCATCGAAGAAGCCAGACTTTACGTGCACCGCCAAGTATCCTGTGCGACGAGTGGAAGTGAAAACATTTACCATTGCCGCTGGACTCCGATCCAAAGTTGAAGATCACGTTTTCCAAGGACAGCTCCCCAAACGTTTGCTGATTGGCATCGTCAGTAATGCAGCCCTCAACGGAGCCATCGATCAAAATCCGTTTGAGTTTCAACACTTTAACGTCTCCAAGATAGAAGTAAGATGGCCAGACGTTGTGTACCAGACCTTTTGAACCTAACTTTGCCCAGAGAAATTACTTGCGATCTTACTTGACCCTGTTTGAAGCCACAGGACAGTTAGGCACCAACAGCAGCCACGGCATTTCGTACGAGGATTATACAGGAGAATATGCTTTGTGGGGATTTGATTTCACTCCTGACCAAGGCAGCGACGAAGGACATTTCCACCCTATAAAATCAGGCCAACTTCGTGTGGAACTTCAGTTTGCTATAGCTCTAGCTAACACTGTGAACGTCATCTTGTATGCAGAATTTGATAATACTCTAGAAATCAACAGTATGAGAGAAGTGATTCTAGACTATTAGAAGAAAAAGAAAAGATGCAACACGACGAACCTATGGAGATAGAAGAAGATGAGGAATTTTGTGAACCACAGCAGTCACAAACCACCAGTGATGACGACGTGATTCATCCAGAACCAAAAAAAAAGAAGAAAAAGAAAAAAAAATAGTGTTCCCAAGTTTGCTGGATTTATCCCATGTATGCCGTCAAGATGGCCAGAACAAGAAGAACATTTAGTCTTCTGTTTTGCTACAGAATTGGGTGCCAAAATTACAGATCTGTCTATAGAACGTTGTCATGGATGTCAAATCAATCATCCAAGCCAGAAACAAGACAAATTTTTGATGATGAGTGCAGAAGAAAAAATGGACAAATATTTGGAGGACGCATGGTCTCTGATCTCGGAAGAAAAGGTGTTGAGAAAGTGGTATAAAGACTTGCAGGATCGTTCCTCACCTCCACTCACTCCTCTGGAGATCCGACGCGTCGAAGCTCTCTTGCAACAGAGTGTAGAGACTGTCCGTGATTCGTGGACTTACTTGACAGATATATTCAAGCATAAAGTCAAGTGTGAATTCATGACTTATCGTTACCTGTGAAGCAAGAAAAAAAGAAATGAATACCTGGGAACTTCATTACCTGTTGACTCGCAGTTCGTACACTTCTTCTTGGAATCCTGTGGTGTGTGCTAAAGATGAACTTCCCCATCACAAACCAAAAGACATTCATGCCTATGTCATCAATACCGACGACAGTCATCGACCAGGAACCCATTGGGTAGCCGTGTACTTTCCCAACGATCACAGTGTGGAATATTTTGATTCTTATGGATTACCTTCTTTGGAAGACGACATCATTGACTTTATGAGAAGAAATGCAGTCTCTACTCGATTCAATAATGCTAGATTACAAGGATCCGATTCTATAGTGTGTGGAGAATATTGTGTACATTTTCTTCATCAACGCAGTCTCGGATATTCCTTAGAACATTTAGTGACTTGTTTTGATAGGGAGTATGCTAGAAACGATGCTAAAGTGGAAAGATGGTTTTATGAACATTATGGTTATCTCTTGTCTTTAGCTCAGAAACGTAGTGTGCATAGAGCACAGAATGATGTAGAACAGTGGAAGTTCAGTTTGCCTTCCCAACGTTGTCAACCCTGTAAATACGTTCATGTTTAATATTGTTAGTTCTTGAATTTTTATGTTAGAGAAGCTTCTTCTTGTTATGTATTTAAAAAATGTTGATTTTTGAAAAAAATGGCGTTGTGTTGTTTATTGGATTTGAAAAAATGAAATGAATATGCTCTATCTCTTTCTATCGATCTGAGGTCACCGACTCTGTCCTATTTCTCACTATCGATCTGAGACATGTTTTCTATCGCGTCCGCGCTTCCAGAATATAAAGCGGTGCGTTGGCCAGTTCAGTCACTCTCGTTGACTCGTCAACAACACTTCAAGAAGATTAGCAAGTTGAACGAAGCAATGGTGAATATGCAGCGGGTGAGACATCATTTGTTGGAGAAGAACCCAGAGAAGAAGACGATGATCTTTTTGCAAATGGCTCAAGATCTGGTGGAAGAAGTTTTGCGAGAAGAAATCATCAGGGACAGAGCGGAATGGGAGGAGAGACAAAGAGTGCAGCAAAGACAACAACAACAACAGCAGCAGCTACAACAACAACAACAACAACTCATGCAGCAGCTGAAACAACAACCAAACGGAGAAGTCAGTTGCAGAATGGATTGTGAGGAGTTTGCCTTCTCTTTCACCAGAAAGAGACCTTGTCCTTCAGCCATGAGACCAGTGGCGAAACGTGGCCGCCCTGCTGCTGCTACTAGAAGTTAAAAAAAAACTTCTTACCCCAACGGCCCTTTTCATGGCCACCCAGATCTCTAGAAAAGAAAACTATCCAAAATTGCCTAAACAAAAAATGGTTTAGTGTGTTTGTATGTTTGTGTTGATTGTTTTGTTTTTTTAAAATTCCGTTCCCTTCAAAAAATTATTGTATGTAGGGTGTGTGTTTGTATAGAGTGTGTTTGTGTTTTATAGAAAAATAAAAAATAAAAATTATGTATGGTGTGTGTTTGTGTTTTATAAAAAATAAAAATAATTTTTTTTTAAAAAAGGTTGCGGTGTGTGTGTGTGATTTTATAAAAAATAAAAAATTTAAAAATTGTTTTCTTTTAGGTCCGCGTACTAGGTGTTTGTGGTTTTTTTTTTTTTTTTTTTTTGGTAGGGGTGGTGGAGTGCAGAATCCGCGAAGCATAGAATGACATCATAAGGCTGATGTCAGACGCGGTCGTGTGGGTGATGGTTTTTTTGGGGGAAAGGGATGTTTTCCTTCACGTCCGTGCTTAAAGTATATAAAGCGACGCATTCCCAGTTGAGCTACTAAACGCCCAGACAAATGGTTCCAGAACACTTGAGGGCCTATTTCCGAGTGTAGCTACCTTGAAAGCCACTCAGTCCTTTTAAGGGCTAAAAGGAGTTTAATAATTGTCTATGGTTTTCTCTTTGGCTTGAAAACCTTTTCGAAATATTACTAAAGCTCAATACAAATATGATCAATTATCCACCGAATCCAACGATAACTTAATAATATCTGATTAAGATCACAAAATTGAGAGGGTTACTTAAACCCAAATTCATTTATTAACCTTTTTTGGAAAACATATGTACAACTCTGTACACGAAATTTCAAAATTGTTTGGATAATAGGAAAATTTTTTAAAAACTGCTGAAATTTGACCGTAATTGCAATATGTGGCTAACACACAATTGGTATTAGGGACAGCCCGACTTAGTATAACTGGGCAGAATTTGATCATGTATGTACGTTCTTGGCGTTTCGGCTTACGCCACGCTTCGCGCTTTCGCTTGCTTGATCCGTGCCGCCTTTTCCACTCCGGACTGCTTACTTCAAACAATTCAATCAACAACGTGCGCTACAACGCGCACACATATACCTGTAAACATTGTGGTTCTAGTCCTATATACAGGTATATCAACACACCTTACGATTTCGTGCGTTCAATTAACCCCCTTTGTGGGGAAACCATGCATTGACTGTAGGGTGTGTTAAATGTACTCACTCTCCAATAGCGCGCATCCATTTTAACCTCCTCGTGGGGAATCATGCTGCGCTGGAGGGGTGTACATCTGTGTCAGGTGTGTTACGAACTGTTAACACACCTGACAAACTAGAAATGTGTTCAATCACATATTTAATCCCCCTAACGGGGGTAACTAGTCGTACATGCCCGAATGGGCGAACACGACTTAAATCCAAGAATAATAATAATAAAAGTTGAGCTACCAATCATTCCATTCAAGTGACGGCGAACAGAGCAGTAGCAAGCACGACAAAGAACGCTAGTCATGGATCTCATCCCAGAATTCGCACTGAATGCCCTGAAGGGCCTTGGCCTTTCATTGGCTACAGGGTGGAGCTTAAGAGCTCAAGAGAAAAGAACCACTCTTCTCCTAATCTGGGAAGAAAAATGCAATTATAATGAAGACAGAACCCCAAGGGACTGGAGAAAAAGGGGACCACAGAGCAGCAGGTGGAGCAGAGCAGACGTGTGGCAGACGTGCTAACCGGTAGAGGGAGACGCAGTGGACGAGGAGGGGAGGAGGCAGTCTTGGTCAGCCTGGCAGCAGCTATGGAACACCCAACTACAACTAAAGAAGTATGGAAGTATGGACCAGGCTGCTGTGCTGGCCAATTGATTAAATGTCGACCTACCCTCCCCCCCAACAGCCTACCACATGGAGCAGCATGTTCAGCATATCGAGCTACCAAGGGGGCGCTGCGTTAAAGAGAGAGCCGGCAAGGCAGATAGACAGAGCTTCTCTACCGGGGACCACCTGCTGTTAACAATAGTCCTTCTAAGAGCTATCACATTGCCTGAATCAATGGGGTTTTCAATTTGGCTTTTTTTTCGAAAACCCCTTTTGATTATACTCTTTTAAAACACAAATTTGATCAATTTCGAACCACCGTCTAAAAAATTTCAACTCACAATTGTAGTGTGCGTGATACGAAAAAGATATGAGTAATTCTTACTCAAAGATTGGTATTGTTGTTTGCAAATATTACGTACACTTTGTACACAAAATTGTAACTACTGGAAATATTCACGTTAAATGGAAAAATTTTTGTAACTCGAAGTATTGTCATAATTGAACAAGTGGCTTACACTTTATTGGTATTAGGGACAGCCCGACTTAGTTTAACTGGGCAGAATTTGATCATGTATGTACGTTCCTGGCGTTTCAGCTTCCGTCACGCTTCGCGCTTTCGCTTGCCTAGTCCGTGCCACCTGCCACTCCTGACTGAGACCTTGAAGCAATTCAATCAACAACGTGCGCTATGACGCGCACCTATATGCCTGTAAACATTGTTGTTCTAGTCCTAAAACAGGTATAAATACACCTCACAATATCATGCCTTCAATGAACCCCCTTTGTGGGGAAACCATGCATTGATGGTGGGGTGTGTTAAATGTACACACTCTCCAATAGCGCGCATTCAATTTAACCCCGTTAAGTGTGGGGAACCATGCTGCGCTGGAGGGGTGTACTCAGTACACTGTCAGGTGTGTTGCGAACTGTTAACACACCTGACTAATTATAGTGTGTTTAATCACACATTTAATCCCCCTAAGCGTGCTTCGTACGCTGTGGGGGTACATAGTCGTACATGCCCGAAGGGCGAAAACGACTTTAATTCAAGAATCAATCAATCAATCAGTTGAGCTACCAATCATTCCATTCAAGTGGCAGCGAACAGAGCAGTAGCAAGCACGACAAAGAACGCTAGTCATGGATCTCATCCCAGAATTCGCACTGAATGCCCTGAAGGGCCTTGGCCTTTCATTGGCTACAGGGTGGAGCTTAAGAGCTCAAGAGAAAAGAACCACTCTTCTCCTAATCTGGGAAGAAAAAAGCAATTATAATGAAGACAGAATTCCGAGGGACTGGAGAAAAAGGGGACCACGGAGAGGTCAACCGCAGCCTCAACAGAGGGAGCGACAAGCGCATACCCAACCGAGGACGAGCGGCCCTGTCAAGGACCCACAACCAGCAGCGCTATCTCCTCCAAAACCAACAGCGCCGCCACCCCCACCCCCAGCGACAACATCCGTAGCTGGGACACAGGGGACAGAGTCTTCAAAGAAGAAAACGGAAGAGAAGAAGGAGGAGAACAAAATGAGGCAAAAAAAGAAAGCGGCGGAAGGAAGGAAGGAAGGAAGTTTCACCTTCACGACCACCACCACCACCACCACTGGCCACTTCCACACCGCTGCCACAACTGACAGAGGAGTACCAAAAAAAATACGGTACACTTCACCAACAAGCATGGTTTTACATCCGCGATATGTCCCGTCACGTAAAAGCTGGACAGACACTGTGGGACGACAAAAAAATGCCGCCGTAACCTACACTGAGGACCACAGAGTACTAATGGCGTCTGAAAGCAGGGGAGGGGGAAAATCCAGAAATAACCGGATCCAAAAAGCTGTAACACGCATCAAGGAAAAGGGGACAAAATACTACGAAAGTCCGGTTACATTAACAGCCTTGATCTGCAACTACCTGATTGCTCACCACCAGCTAGACGTCCCTCCCGTACGATACGAAGATTGATGAGTGGTCGTGATATGCTCCACCTATGCGACCCAAGCAGCCCAGCAGACCGGCCTACAAGAGGTCTAAGGCCGCATAAATATCTGGTAGCATACCTTCCGCCACCTGAGGTAATACCCAGCCCTTTTTAGGGCTAAAAGAATTGCCTAATATGCCTTGGCTTTCAATTTGGCTTGAAAACCGATTTCGAAATAACTTTTTAGAAATAGCTAATTTGATCGTTTTGACCACCGTTTCAAAAATCACTTTATAATATCTAAATAAGATCACAAAACATTAATAATGGGTTACAATAACCCGGTTTGAAGTTGTTTTTGGAATATTTAAAGTACACTATGTACACGAAATTTACAAATCGTTAGGAGTAGGAAAATTCTTTTAAACTGGTATACATGATCTTAATTACAATATGCGGCTAACACACAATTGGTATTAGGGACAGCGCGACTTAGTTAACTGGGCAGAATTTGAATGTACAATCCTGGCGTTTCAGTACTTCCGTTCCGCTTCGTGTCTCCCTTGCCGAACCTAAGCTGCCTGCCTCGCTCCAGACACACTGAATACCAGCATGCTTTGCATGCATTGCTCTCAAACCTGTAAACATTGAGGTTCCAATCCTATGTACAGGTTGAAAGTAAATTCTACACACCCTCCTATCTCGCGCCTCCAATGAACCCCATTTACTAGGGGAAACCATGCAGCGATGGAGGGGTGTAAATTAAATAGTGTGCATGCACACATTAATGCACCAATGGGTTATAACTATACCCATTAGTGACTAATTAAACAGGGCGCTTTGCGCCCATTAACTCGACGTAAATGGCCGAATGGCCGAACACGTCGTTAATCCAACGAACGAACGAACGAAGTTGAGCTACCCCCGTCGACTTGTCAACACAAGAAGATGAACAAAAGAGAAACACTGAAAAAGATCAGGGAACACCTAGAGGTGGCGTGGCAGCTCCTAAGGGAACTGGAGGAAATGGAGGAGAGGGAGAAGGAGAAGACAGAGCCGATCAGACCTCATCGGATGACGACAGAGGATTGGGAGACTGAAGTACCTCAACCCCCGTCTGCCTTCCCCCTCTCCAACTAACACCGTCATAGTGAAGCTACATGGAGTGGGAGGTGTGCGGCTTGTGTGGCCAGACCAGGGAGTTGCCCCCATCTCTAGGTGAACCTAAAAACCCAACGGCCCTTTTCATGGCCATCCAGATCTCTAGAAAAGATTACTCTAGAATTGCTATATAAGTGTTTGTAGGTTAAGTGTATGTATGTTTTGTTTTTGTCTTTGTCTTTCCCCACTCCAAAAAAATCCAATTCCATTGTATGTGTGGTGTGTGTTTGTATAGAGTGTATGTTTGGTGTATGTGTTTTATAAAAAAATAAAAATAACTCTTCTAAAAAAATGTTTGTAGGTATGTTGATGTATGTGTTTTTTAAAAATCAACATAAAAAATATTTTCAAGAAAAGGTGTGTTTGGATAGAGTGTGTTTGGTGTATGTGTTTTATAAAAATAAAAAATGTTTAAAAAGTGTTTCTTTTAAGTCCGCGTATTGGTGTGTGTTTTTTATGCATGATAGGATTTTGTATGTATGTTTGTGGGGGGAAGGGATGTTTTCCTTCACGTCCGTGCTTCCAGCATATAGAGCGCGGCATTCAGCAGTCGCACCATTCATCGTCAACTAAACAAGAAGACCAGAATGAAAACCGTTGAGAATCTGCAGGAAGCCTGGGATGTGATGGTGGGGGTGGTGTCCGTGGTAGAAAGGATGGTAAGGTATTGGCGATACCCAACCACTCTAGCCTATGTGACCACCCAAGTGGCAATCCTCACAACAGCGAGGAGTCTGGTGTATGATGTGATGGTAGAGGAATCCCAAAAGATGAATACCTCCTCTACCATTTCACCCTGTCGAGTAGGGTTGCTCAAGAAAGCAGTGGAGTACTTTTTACACCAGGTACAGGAAGACTTGTGGTTGTATCCACCCCTTAGCAGTGTCAGGAGGGAAGCGGCTGCCCTTCTCACCGCCAAGGGTCAAATAAGACAAGTTATAGAGAAGGAGGTGGCCAGCATCAAGAAAGCTAAGGCCGAGGAGAAAATTAAGAAAGAGCAGACAAAGATAGAAAGGACTTCCATCGCCTGAACGAGAACTGGATGAAAATCCAGAAGTTCAGGCGATTGGGACATCCTGACTGGCTCCCTGAAAAGAAGAAGAAGAAGAAGATCCTAGGCTTCCTGAAAAGATGGTGGAAGAAGTAAAAAAAAAACAACGGCCCTTTTCAGGGCCACCCACTTTTCCAGAAAAGATTATAATCTAAAAATTGCCTTTAAAAAAAATATTGTGTGTGTGTGTGTGTTTGGTGTATGTATATATTCTATCCCTCTTAAAATACTTCTGCCACCCCAAGTGCCTTGTATAATTTTTTCTAGTGTCCCCCAATTACCCCCTCTCCGAGAACAACTGAGCTCCGGAGTGACGTCAGACGCGCGGAGTGACGTCAGACGCGCGGTAGCCGGTATCCGGGTTGATAGTAATAGTATACAAGCGCACTTACTAGATACCATATATGACGTCACTCTGTAGAGACCCCCACCATGTTAATTTCCCGTTTGGCTCTCAAGTGCCCCCCGCATGTTAATTTCCCGTTTGGCTCTCAACTGCCCCCCGCATGTTCATTTTCCTTGAGGCTGTAGAGGTCCCAATGTTAATTTCCCCTTGAGGCTGTAGAGGCTCCCAATGCTCATTTCCCCTTGAGGCTATAGTGCCCCCTCCATGTTAATTTCCCCTTGAGGCTGTAGATGCCCCCTTGAGGCTATATACCCCCCCCCTTTACTACTGAGGTTTCACACATGTAAAGCTAGTGAATAGAAGAACTTTATAGGTAACATTTGTATTATTCAATGAACTATATCCCACCCCTTTATACCATACTTTGTGTTAAAAACAGGAGAGAACGGTTGTGCAACTCATCACAGATCCTGTTATAGTGGCAGGAATTACGACAAACCTAATTTGGAAGTTACTTGCATATTATTTCACTAGACAGATAAATAGATGGAAGTCAAACATCAGTCCCAATAAGATACATTTAATTACAGCAATATATGTCTTTCATTATTGCAATCGCAAGATTTGTGACACTATGTGCAAACAAATCATAAACTGATGTATGCATTCAATGTGCTTTTTTTACGTATATGCCTGCTTCATTTAATGGTTTGATGACCATCATTTACATACCATGTATTATGCTTGCATCCATAGTTCTATTGTGAAGGAAGTCTCATGAAAACAAGACACAAAATATGAGCACACCAAACGCCAATCTGACTAGAAGTACAGTGGTGTTAATCAGGTATTGTTACACTTTCTTTCCTTCCAAATTTAAATAGATTTTTAGTAATAGCCAAAACGCACAGAATGTTCTACGGTACCAACCTTAATACCATAACTGTATTAAACATTCCTACTCATATAGTCTTTTTTATGTAAGTTTTACACAAAATGCGACCTGGAGATCTGAAAACTTTTTAAAAATTTCTTTCCGATCCCTGTACAATAGCAATCAGCGATAGCAATAGCAATAGCTCCCTGTACAATAGCAATCAGCGATACAAAATACCTTTACGAGGTACATTAAATTGCCAAATTTATAGTTTAAGTGACCTGGAAAATGAACTGTTTGATTATTCTAACAATAAAGTGTATATTTCTCATTAGTAGCGTCAAAACAATACAACTTAAAAATTTAGTATCTATCCAGTTTTCCACATTCACAATTAACTCGGGATACACATTTAATTTCAAGTAAAAGAATGAAAGAAAGAACAATTCAACAGTACTAGAAACTGTTGAGACATTCGTGTGGCATAAATGAGTAAAAAATTTGCCCAGAGAACAGATGCATAAACCTTTGAAGGGTTGACCAATAAGTGAATATATTCTTTTTCACCCTTCAAAGGGTCGATATATATTGTAAGTTTGATTCAAGGAGACGAGGACACAGTTTATGTTATTTCAATTACATTGGTTTACAAGATATACACGTTTAATGAGCAAATTTTTCTTCACAGATAATAATCAATATTTTGTTCCGATCTCCGAGGAGGCCGTGGTTTATTCAGAAATGTATTTGCCAATAATTCAAACAAGGAGACAGCTCACAAATAGGATCAATGATCATAACAGTACCAATATCCTTACAAAAAGCGGAATCCTTTCATACACTTAATTGACAAATTATACAGGTGTACGGCCTCGATATGATTGAAATTAATCTTGTTTTCTCGACTTTTAACATTCATTAAAATGACCATAGCATTGACATGTAAGGAAGGCTTTTGTTGAATATATCTGATAATTTAGGTGAAACAACTTTAGGATCGTTGTGATATTGTTTCGTACTGGAAGTTATATGAATATGACCACATCACTGATCACCACAAATTTCGTACGTAAAGTTTTATTTTTAAGAAAACGTACCCCACTATAAATGTTTTGTGGAGTGACCGGTAGGTTTCCTACGAGCATTTGTATCAAAATTAAAGCTGTTATATTTTGGGATAGACTTGTTACTGGAAAAAATTTGTCAAATTTCAAAAATATTATATAATACTACGTTATATTGCTGCCGGTATATGCAATGATAAATGGCTTTCTTTTATCAGGCACATTTTATGTGATTTAGGACAGAATAATTTATGGTTATCTCAGTCATTCCCCTCTGTTGATTGCCTGAAAGATACATATATACACACCTGACATTCTAGCGTTTTTAATACCGCTGAAAGTAGATTTGATCGGATATTAACAAATATTTTAATTTTGAACCATTTTTACACATATGGCACAAAAGTATAAACTAAATTTAACAAAGTTCCGTATAATGACTCATAGGTTTCCGGTTGAAACCTGAAGGCGGCCAAATTGGATACATCCAATGCTGGATTACGCAACAAGCAGACTAAGCACGTGCTTAGGGCACCTGCAAAGCAGGGGCACCGAAAAAATAAAAAAAAATAAAAAATACGTTTTTTTTTTATTACATTGGGGGGGGGGGGGCACCATAATCTTTTCAGTACTTAGGGCCTCTAAAGGTTTTAATCCAGCCCTGTAACATCTGAAAGAAGATGTGAATTTTGTGCCTCACAAGATACAGTTGGTAAGTTTTAGTATCTTTTCCAACGTCAATATGTTGCTGAAATAGGAAAACAATACATAAGTAAGAAGTATCTAACAGAAGTAAATACATACACATTTAGTGAGTTGCTAAATAGTACAAATGTCTGTCTTTTCAATATTTCAAAGTTTTCTCTTAAATAAGAAATTTAAATCATCTTTCTTACTTTTAACACCCCCCTCAAAGCTTTTTACTTCATATATCTATGAATTTTCTCCATACATCGATGAACACCAGTTAATTAGTAATGTCTATAAGATTCTTTCTGGACATAAGATTATTAGGCAATCAAATCAATTAATCATTAACAGTCAAGTTTGTCATGGTTATTATCAGGACGCAATACCGTCATCATTATAAATTCTCTCTCTCTCTCTCTCTCTCTCTCTCTCTCTCTCTCTCTCTCTCTCTCTCTCTCTCTCTCTCTCTCTCTCTCTCTCTCTTTGTGAATGCCTGAAATTTGTTAGCAAGCACAGACTTTCTATCCCCATGTGTGGAGGTATGTGGTTACAATTCTGATGGAGAAAAATGTTTAGATAAGCAGAACTGTGTAAATCTATCTGACATGATGATGATAACAGAACTTAATGCAGTCAGCTCAGTTTGAGTCGACCGAACTCTCTTTGTCATATGACTTTGTAGTATGGATGAAGTGAATAATAAATTGGCACACGAATCTTAGGGCAAAATGAAGTTGTCTCTTTTGTATCCATAGTATATTTCAATAAAGGATTATAGTGACATGCAAAATTATATGAACAACAATGGAGGAATTTACACGAATGCTTATTTCAATTGAAATCTATGAAAAACGAGTTGAATGATTAAAGACTCGCAAAGGATTGAAACTATTCAACGTATTTCATAAATTTCATTTGAAATAATCTCAAATGTTAGATTATTATAGTATATGTATCACATGACAAAAAATACCAATGTTACTCAATAAGAACCGCAAACATAGTATAAAAACTGACTTGAAATTACAGTCGGATGCCTTGGTCATTACTTCTTTCGCTTTATATGTCGTCATGCCGTCGTTAGTTATGTCGCTAGGTGTTATTAAACGTGTGTAATATTGGAAAATATTATATGGATATATAAATCAAAATAGGAACCGCCGTGGCTTAGTGGTTAGAGTCTCAGACTCGCGACCTAAAAGATGCGGGTTCGAGTCCTACCACCGGATCATCCTGCCAACCCCCATCTAAACCCTGAAATTGCCGGGGGCTTGGATTGGGGGGCGGGGATACCGACAGCGCCCCCTTCTCGCTCCCAACCCCCACCCCCACCTCGCGCTGCCACTGGTCTGACGCAATCCTAATATCACAACACCAGCAAACTATTTTCTTTGTTTAGAAATGTAGCCATGATTTATTATTAATATGTAAAAGGATATTTGTAACTCGCATTTATGTACGTTTAGAAGAGTAGAAATAATAGTAATACCCTAACAATCTTATTTTTCTTAATTTATTCATTTAAATTTAAAAAGCAACCACAACACCCCCACCCTGAAATAAGCATGAGTTCTTTTTAAGACAGGCAATCAATTACAGTGTTCAGAGATTGTATGATTCAGTCTATATACCCGGCATACATTAAGCGAATAGATCTCGGTCAACAGCCAGCGACTCAATATTTATAATAATATATTTGGTTAATATTATTTTTGGTCCGTAGTAACTTGCTGTTCCCTTAACTATTACAGAAGTCCACTTCAAAATATTCCATATTTGTCCACAATAATTTGACTTCATACATTTTTGGGGGTATCAGATTGCGTGCTTTTGCAAAATATTACTTTTTCGTCACTGTATGAATTTATGCATCTGCCTCTGGTTTTGATGGGCTGCTGTTATCTTCATTGATAGATACTTGTTAGTTTGGTCTTATATTCGCAGTTTGTAGAAACTGCGGAATACACGAAAAATGGTAAAACATAAATAATAGTCAATTCAGTACAGGTTTTTCCGGCAGGGTTTAGGGGAAAACTCTTACCACTTGCTGAAGGTTTTATAGTTGTACTGAAAAAAATAACTTACAGCCCTGCAGTTCATGGACTAATATTACAAGAGATAATGTGTGTGTTTGTGTGTGTGTGTGTGTGTCTGAGAGAGAGAGAGAGAGAGGGAGGGAGGGAGGGAGATTTATGTGTTATGACGAATTCGCGGAATGCGTACAAATCTTTTGAGATGAACACAAAACTGATACTTCCTAATTTTTACCCATACATTTATGATGGTCTCAAAGGACCCTCATTTTTAGGTAAGCTACTGATAATCTGTGTACCACATCTTCATGCCCGTGAGTTACTTAATTAATATGGACTGTTCTAATAGTATTAAACGGATTGAACTGTTTGTGTATACATATTTATGGCGGGGTACGAATTTGTGAAACATTCTAGAAATAAGTGGAAATTTGAAAGTTTTTTTCTCTTTTAAACACCTGACCCAAAGGCATATCGAAAATGCTAAACATTCTTGAAGTGGAGGTCGGGTGCAAATGAGCGCTAGGCACACCAGTAGTGTATTATTGAGGACTGAGCAATTTTTACTTCACCAGTGTTCGTGGATGTTTAATAGCCATTAATGACTTCCTTGTTTAGAAAATGTATGAATAATCTATAAATCAATAATGGTCATATTGAATATGAAAGAATTAAGAGGTCTTAAATGAACGCATTCAAATACGCTTTATTGGCTCTATAATTTGGCAACAAAAACTTGTGCGTTGTTAACAATAAGGAAGTACAATTTTCTTGGCAGTGTGTACAAGTATATGTCATATATAACATCCGACTCGCTCAGGCTGGACGGATTACATGTCATATATAACATCCGACTCGCTCAGGCTGGACGGATTACATGTCATATATAACATCCGACTCGCTCAGGCTGGACGGATAGACAGACTGCTCAGAAAGGTGTAAAGAAGTTCGCAAGGTAATTTAAGCATTTTTAATATATAATTTAAGCGTTTAGCACGATATATCTATCAAGGTGTGTAGGTGGAATGGGTGACTTGCGTGAGTTTGCTAGAAGGGACCAATATTGTAACAAATATTGTCGGTAGAGGATAGGACCCTGGCCATGCCTATGTGTGTAGGTGGAGTGGTAGAGGGTATTACCCTGCCGATAAAATATGTCAGCATTTATAAATGGGGTTGCAATACCGTCAAAAGTGTGCTCCTTCTCTCTCTATCAAGCATAAGTATTTCTTTTTAAAACAAATATGACATGACTTTTTTTTAAGTATATTTTCTCTTTAAAGGGACGGTACAGTTCAATAGACTAGACATATCCTATTCCATGGTTTAGTTTCAAAATCTGTGTCTTGTAAGACACATAGATATAATTCTTTTGTCGGCTTGCATTGACTTTATAACTAAAGAAGGAAGTTTGAATCAATTGGTCGATACTTATCGCTATATCACGTTTTATAATTGTTCGAAATAAATAGGTCGCCCGATCTTTATCTCATCTCTTCACAGTGGAAACTAGCTATCGAACCACTCCAGCGTCGACGTTAAGACATATTAAAGTGTAGACATATGCACAACCTTTCTGCATCTCAACCATTCTTTCTTCTTAGGTCCAAGGAAACAATTTGGCGTCGGTTTCATAGCATCTATGTCCCATTGAGGGGGCTATGGGGGCCAACCATTTACGCACATGTACATAAGTTGTTCATTCTTGGTAAAGTTTTTCCGTTTAGGTCAAGTTTCTTGCACACGCATAATGTTATGCCTGGAGTCATGAGACTTGGTGAGGAGATGCATCTTGACGGGTAGTACATCTTCATCACAAAAGTAGTTCACCGTGATCCACAGTTCAAGCTTCACTAACTTGGGCTACATTTTGTGTTTTAAGTATATTTCCCAAGCTTGTTTCATGCTAGAATCATCAAACTAGACGATTGTACACATGTCCATCAGCACCACACCCTTACAACAAAAGAAGATTGCTGTCACCTACGTATCACATTCTAATGGCTTAGTTCAAGTTTTTGCGTTTATCGCATGACCCGATCTGTTTTTGCACCTTGCTATACATGGAATCATGAAACTTTGTGAGGGGATGGATGTTGACGAGTACTACTTTCACATGACATGGGTTAAATTTTATTTCTCCAGCTCTGTTTATGCTAGAATCATCAAACTTGATGAGTGTGTATATCTCTCAAGTATCACAACCTTACAGGTCACCATAACATACATCTCACATTCTACTGGCTAAGGTTACGTTTTTGCCACTCGCTCATGGCTATATATATATATATATATATATATATATATATATATATATATATATATATATATATATATATATATATACACACACCTGGAATAATGAAACTTGGCGAGGTTATTCATCTTGATGAGTATTACTTTCACATGACAAAATTCGGTCACTGTGAACCTTATTTCATGCTTGACTGACTTCTGTTATATTTTGTTTCATTTGTTCATACTTGAATCATAAGTTTTGATGAGTGGACGCAGCTCTATTAGTACCATACCCGTACAAAAAGGTAGGTCACTGTGCCCTACATTTCACAGTTTACTGTCTTAAGTGTCTGCGTTTAGATCGTGACAACATAGATTTTGTGCATACTATGTACGTCGTATCCAAAATAATATCATAAAACTTTCTTAAGGGATGCATCTTGATGAGCACTACTCGCTCATTTCGGTATTAAGTCATTATGACTCATATTTTACGCTTCACTGACTTGGGTTGAAGTTTGTGTTTTATGTCCATTTCTCAGTCACTGTTCATGCTAGAAACGCAAAAGTGACGATGATATGCATCTATATTAGTATTACGCCATTACAAGAAAAGGAGCTGATCTTGACCTATGGTTCATTCTTTACTGGCTTTATTGAATCTCGCCTTGCTTTTGATGTTTCATATCTTAAATGTACAATATTACATACTTTACTTCTTATTCCTAACTTAAGTAATTTATGCCATAAAATATCCCTTACAATCTAATCAAACGCTTCAACAAAACGAAAAAGGCATACTTCTTTTTCCCCCTGAATTATATAATGAGTTATCAATCCATGTAATTATATAATGAGTTATCAATCCATGTAATTATATAACGAGTGATTAATCCATGTAATTACATAACGAGTGATCAGTCCATGTAATTATATAATGAGTTATCAATCTATGTAATTATATAATGAGTTATCAATCCATGTAATTATATAATGAGTTATCAGTCTATGTAATTATATAATGAGTTATCAATCCATGTAATTATATAATGAGTTATCAATCTATCTAATTACATAATGAGTTATCAATCTATGTAATTATATAATGAGTTATCAATCCATGTAATTATGTAATGAGTCATCAATCCATGTCATGTAAACTGTTATCAGTTGTGGACATATTTTTCCTATAACCATCCTGAACTTCAACAAATACCTGATGATCATTCGCCCAATTATGAGTCTATTATTTCAAATCCTAGTAAACAATTTACGTATGGCACTGAAAAGAATTACACCTCTGTAATTTTCTGTTATTTACAGAACCTTTCTAATGGATCGGTATACTAATACTACCCTTATACCATGCCTTGGAAGCAACTAGTATTGAAATGACATTACAAATATAGAGTAGATACGACTCGAGAACATCCTTGCCATATAACAAAAGTAATTAAATTGATTATCAGGGACACTGCTTTTAGCATTCTTTAACTCATTAATTGCTCTTTTCAATTCTCCGATTGAAATAGCAATATTTAATTCAGTAAACAAAATTTACAAGTTACATTGTACATAATCATATACAGTCTATTTCTTCATCATCTGCACTAAAAAGTGGATTATCAGACATGCTGACGCACATAAAAAAGTGGATTATCAGACATGCTGACGCACATAAAAAAGTGGATTATCAGACATGCTGACGCACATAAAAAAGTGGATTATCAGACATGCTGACGCACATAAAAAAGTGGATTATCAGACATGCTGACGCACATAAAAAAGTGGATTATCAGACATGCTGACGCACATAAAAAAAGTGGATTATCAGACATGCTGACGCACATAAAAAGTGGATTATCAGACATGCTGACGCACATAAAAAAAAGCTTCAAATTAATCTAGTAATATAGCAGGTAACACATACCCTCAAAAGTTGCCAATATTCCTTAACATTCCGCTTACGAGTTTCTAGTAGTGTATTCGTTCGGCCATCTATAGCTCTCCCCCGACATTTTTTAATATGTGCCTTATTGGATAACCCATCTCGACCAAGTTTTTCTGTTTTCTTCTGATTCATTTTTTTCTATATACATTTCGACATTTATAAAAAATTTCTTCGTTTATATATATATATATATATATATATATATATATATATATATATATATATATATATATATATATATATATATATAATTGTCATTTATAACAGTGTAGTAATTGTAAATCATTAATTGAAGATTGAATTTTATCTAATTTTGTATTAGTTGAGTAGGGTAACAAAATATTTTCTTTCTACCTATTTAAATTGATATAATTCATTCAAATGTTTAGGTGAATGTCTTTTTCAGGAAGCATAAAGACGTGTAATGACGTTGAATAGGTAAGATCTAATCAAGTTGCAAAATGGGAGGAAGTATCAGTAAAGAGCCAACGGGTGAGTACGTCCAATCAGTCTAATTAATTCAATTACCAGATCATTCCTATGGTGAGTTAAATTAACAGTCAGTCTGGTATGTTTAAATTACTTTTTTTCTCAAAACTGCTCAGCAGAAATAATGTAAGTTTTACCATGCTTCACATAGAGCATCCTGGCATCAAAACCTTTCAATTTTGCTTTCAGATGATACCAATCCGCCATCAAATATAGTTGCTGTTATTATAAATAGAAATAATGTCAACTCCTGATATAACAAATCATTTTAGTTTAGGTTTCAACAACAAAATAAGTATTGATGATCTTCATATTTTGATGGAAGTATTCATTCATAGTAATTCTTCTTCTGTTTAAGGTTAAGTCCTTTACAATCATTCTCTATGTTTACAGATGAAAAGTACCATCACTGTGTAGGGAACAATATAGAGATTGACAAGCATCTAGCATTGTTTACTGGTGGCAAAGAAAATGAAATGGATATCACGTGCATAAATAATCGAAAGCTAGGTCCAGGAAAATGGACCATCAAATTAAAGGCTCGAGGCTTTGGTGTGATCAAAATCGGGCTTAGTGAGAAAGATCCAACATTATCTTCAGATGCGACCGTGATAAAGTTGGTTGAGTTTGAAGATGCGTTTGAAGCAAACAAAGACAAATATAAGAGGGTCCTGAGTGTTGATGCATTGAATACATTTACATATTCTGATGGCACACAAAATCTTCAAACATATAGTCTTGGGACAGATAAACCAGTCTGGCTCTTCGTCATGATTGTATATGGAGATGTTGCGATATCTGTCAAGGATGGTAAGTATTCAATGAATTTTGAATTCTCGACTTGAAAATCTCATGCAGTACCTATTTACTAGCCATATATTCATAAAGCATGTACTTAAGTGCTGTATTTCTCTAAGTGCAAAATTCAATGAAAAGCTTTTAAAATTCTACAGGAATTTAGGCACTAACCATAAGGGGACGCCCATTTTTTTAAATTAAAGAGCTATAATACTATTTTTGTTCCTTACTATGGTCAGGGAATGGTTTTGTTTTTGCTATTTTTAAAACCATTCTTGCTCCCAGGTCATGATCCTTAGTGGGACTATGGTGTCAAAATATAGGACAACTTTTATTTATAGTTTTGTTCATCATTTTTATATTTCAACAACCCTTTCACGCAGTTCACGTCTTATTTGGAATATAGCATTTATTTACTCTTGTCCCTACTATGCCCCAGATCATGCCTTTTGGTGGGCTCATATGCCCCAGATCATGCCTTTTGGTGGGCTCATATGGCTCAGATCATGCCTTTTGGTGGGCTCATATGCCCCAGATCATGCCTTTTGGTGGGCTCATATGCCCCAGATCATGCCTTTTGGTGGGCTCATGTGTCCCAGATCATGCCTCTTGGTGGGCTCATGTGTCCCAGATCATGCCTCTTGGTGGGCTCATGTGTCCCAGATCATGCCTCTTGGTGGGCTCATGTGTCCCAGATCATGCCTCTTGGTGGGCTCATGTGTCCCAGATCATGCCTCTTGGTGGGCTCATGTGTCCCAGATCATACCTCTTGGTGGGCTCATATGCCCCAGATCATGCCTCTTGGTGGGCTCATATGCCCCAGATCATACCTCTTGGTGGGCTCATGTGTCCCAGATCATGCCTCTTGGTGGGCTCATGTGTCCCAGATCATACCTCTTGGTGGGCTCATATGCCCCAGATCATGCCTCTTGGAGGGCTCATGTGTCCCAGATCATACCTCTTGGTGGGCTCATGTGTCCCAGATCATGCCTCTTGGTGGGCTCATGTGTCCCAGATCATGCCTCTTGGAGGGCTCATGTGTCCCAGATCATGCCTCTTGGTGCGCTCATATGCCCCAGATCATGCCTCTTGGTGGGCTCATGTGTCCCAGATCATGCCTCTTGGTGGGCTCATGGGTCAATCTTTATTTTCCTTTGCTATAGCTCATCTTGAAGGCATAATTCATGTGAGCCATAAAGGTGAGCAGTATTATAGGTAAAACCACTTTGATTTGAGGGATTTTAAAAGTAATACTACATATCACTTTGGTGTATTTTGTACAAAAATAAAAACACCACACAAACTAACAAACCACTTTATAATTCATCCTAACCAGCCAAGAATTAAAATAAAGTGAGAATAAAATAAAATAAATAAATTTAATGGCATTCGTAAGATGGGCAATAATTTATTGAGGGGTTTTATAGTGAGGGATTACCATAATTTGTTTTTTCCCCTCCCCCCCCCATGAATAGTACTGCCCATGGGTCATGCCTTTGATGGGGCCATCGGTTCATGAGATATGTAATTTGATATATCTACAGCTTTTATGCAGTGCCCGGGGGGTGGGGTGGGGGGCGGTAGGGGCTATCATATGTTGCTTAAAACAAAGATCTTGTTTAATCAAAATCTACATTAGACATCCAGTTTTCTCGTTCTTTATCTTGAAGAGCAAAAAGTCAGCTGTCCTTGGAGTGAAGTTCGTGGAAATAAAATTGCAGTCAACCACTTTGAGATCACATTTGACCAAACTGCGCATCGAAAGGATGGTTTTCTTATTCTGGATCAACCGATACAACCATTGCACACGTACATCCTAACATGGGATATCATGGAAGAGAACATGAAGAATTATGGATTTTTTCGGTTTGGCCTGACCACCATAGACCCCAAATCTTTGACCTCAGATGACCTTGCAGCAAAGTTTTCTGTTGGAGCTGGAAACACCAACTTGGAGAGTAAGTATCCAGTCTTCAGTAAGCATTTATCATATATTGCTTTTTAATAAGAATGTACTTACGGTTAAGTTCACATTATATGTAAAATTGTACAGTGGTGGCCATATACAACATTTTATTTGTAACTATAGCGGACATCCAAACGTTATGCATATTGCTAAAATCTAGCTTCATTGTACAATTAACATGTTGTGGCCAACAGTTCACAATATCAATGCTTACTCTATCTTTTTATCTTGCAGTGTCATATTTGTTTGCAATATTGGTTGTATATAGTGGTAATGCTGATTTTGTTAATTTAGAATATGTATACCCCTTCAAACGGAGTTGCCTCGTCCGTTCGTCACACGTTGGCTTACTAAATATCTCCTGAATCCTTTGAGATATCTTCATGAAACTTGGTCTGCTTTTTGTATCATAACTCGACATTGTGTTCCGTAAAAATAGAGTCTGGTCATTTTTAGAGATTTCCCAATATTTATGACAAATTATCTGCCCATCCGCCTGTCTGTCCACCACACTTCTGTTTATTTAATATCCATGAACACTTTGAGATGTTTTCATGGAACTCGGTGTGCTTGTGTATCATGACTAGACCTAACGTATCAAACGCCGTTTATGTCAAAAATATGACCTGACAAAAATTGCGTCTGCCTGATCAGCATTTTAAGAGTTATCCCATTTTTATCGAAACTTTTGCCTGTCACACTCCTTTCCATTTAGTAAATATGTTCATAAAACTTTGTACACATTTGTATCATGAAAGTTTTTTTTCTTCTGTTTTTTTTCCCCCTAGATAAGATTCGGCTTTGTCAAAATTGGAACTTTTAGAGTAATCTTCGGACTATAGAATGAATTTATACTTCATATCTCCTCAACCATTTGAAGTATTGTACCATGACTAGACAGAGCGTCTTGTAAAAGAATTTGTTCTGTCTGATGAGTATTTTAAGAGTTATCCGTTTTAAAATGGTCGGTCTGTCTCTTCCTCACACTCTTGAAAGTTAATTATCCTTTCAAAGACTTTTTACTCCTTTTTTTTTTTTTTTTTTAAATAATTAATTTTGACTCAGGGTTTTTTAAAAATATTTTTATAATCGAACGTGGGTGAACAATAAAATACAATTAAAATAACAATGAGTCGATATCCCTGAATATCTAATGACCCGTTTGATGCATCTTCATGAAACTTAGCATGCATTTGTATTATGACACCAGTTTGTGTCAGTTTTTTACAGTTACGAATGGGCTTTGTCAGATTATTTCTTTAATAGTGGAGGTTGGGGGTGTTCAGTACGTACTCGCTTACTCACAGATCATTCAGACTAGAGAAAGTGAATCAAATCGACAACAAACAAACCTTGTTAAGAATCACTTCAAAGAACATAATATTGAAATTACGCTTTGACATTCTGCAACACTAGCCCATTTTAACGTTAAACACACAATGTGTCCGTTTGTCAGGTAGATAATACAATGGGCTGTTTTCCACTTTCACACTTTCAAGGCAGTTTTCCTTTAGTGGCACAGAGTTATGCAGCTGGTTGGGTTTTCTTAGGCCTTAAACGAGTTAGAATTTTCCTCAATCTTGGGTGGGTTGAAAATGTTGGAAATATCCAGCAGCATTTTATATCACGGTTTTGCCTATTTACGAACACCAGCAACGGATTTATGGCCAGTTCTAGCTTTGGAGCACGTATCCCACATGAAAACACCTAGTTTGGTAATACCGACCACCTGAGAGCTGTAACACTGATTTTCTCCCTAAAAAATCAAACACTGGAACCATGGTACATTTCCTTAGTATCTCCGATAAATTATTTCTCAAATCAGTCCCTTCAACAAGGTTCATAACTTGAGACAACATAGTGTCGTCGTCATTCTCGGCCTTTCCTTCGAAAATTTACAAAACTTGTGAAAAAATGAGGTCGTCGTCTTCTGAGAAAACATTTGCACTGGCCATTTTACATGTACAAAAAATGTTGATGAGTTCAGTGACAAACGATTATAATCGCTTGAATAATTTAAACTGACTGGATGATTTCAGTATCTTTTTGGATGATGCAACAATTTCCCGCCAAAAACAAACAAATAGGTGCAAGAAGAGGCGCAACAGGAAAATATGTGTGACAAGTAGAAGAACGAAAGTTAATTATATAAAAATCGGAAAGAAAGCCGCTGTCATACAATAAATCAGTTAGACTATATGTGCGAGTGGAATACCAGGGATGTTGTTGAGTGGGTAACTCACAGAGTACGCGCAGAGAAAACTCGGGCGTTAAAGAGCCCTCGATTTCTCTGCCAGTACCCTTTATGTCGGTCCCACCCTACATTATCTTTAGTATTCCACTCACGGATATAATCTAACAAATACGAAGCTGTTACAATGTGTCGGAACTGCCTTTGGGGCAAATTCAGGTCATACTCAGCAACTGTAAGAACCTGTCATATCCCACAACATTGTCTCAGTCTGCCCCGATTCTGCCCCGATTCCACAACTAGGGGTACACAAATAGTGATAACTCGGATAGGATGGAAAATAAAGAAAAGAATTTAACCCACTGCATTTGTGGTGTTTTCAACAGCAGCAAATGCTGGTGCAATCGTTAAAGAATTGTCCAACTGTTGGCTGGACCTGTCATAGGTTGTGTTAATGATCAATAAATAGTCCAGGTATACTATGTATAATTAGAGGGATACAATGGGGCTCGCAATAGGGTATTGTTAAAAGGTCTATAGAAATAAAAACAATGAAACATAATATCCATATATACATTTTATTTATCAAATTAATGCCTGTCACACATATAAGATAAATGGTGTCACTTATATTCTCAATTCTGTACATCCGGGTATCATCAATGCTAGCTTCGTTTGATAAAGATTAAATGCTTAATCATCATCCTTACCAGGTTAACACATGTAAGATCTTGAATATGCTGACAAAATAAGTCCTCAGCAAAAGTATCTGTACTAATATATTTAAATATTTGCATAGTTTAAAGTGTTTGTTCTTACATTACTGGTTCAGAAGTACAGAATGAAGGAAAACAATGGTGGGGCATATGCACAGACATTGAGTAAAAAAGAGGCTACATTTTTCGATCGTTGCATAAAGCACAACAAGTTTAGTTGACTGTGACGCATTTGTCGTAAATTGGAATTTTTTTTCTCAATACGGCAACAAATATGTCTGCTTGATTTTATAATTGCTTGGAACACACTAGATATCAGTGATGTCATGTGTCAGATGATATCAAACCATGTCACCAAGTGTATTCTTGCATTAATACTACTACTACTAATAATAATAATAGTAACTTTATTTTCTGAGGATAATACATTTGCTTCAGAATCAACAAATCTTACATGTAGTCCTTAAATAATAGAATATTAAAACTATAAATGCAACATATATGTACAAATAAAACTCCTACTTACTACAGTATCTGACACACTCACATGTAATCATAAAAAAATACACACACACACATACACGTGCGCGCATTGGAGTAAAACCAACAAACGATGTACATGTAGGTTTGGGAGATGGGAATATAGTGGGGGGTATTAAAGTTAGGTATCTCAATTTCTTTGAGCTATGGTACAATCAGAAAGAAGAAATTTGTGAATCACGTTCTTATATGAAGAGAGTGTTGGTTTTTCTTGAATATCATTGGGAATAATATTTCATAACTCTGCTGCCGTAACCTAAGAGATGTTTTGTACAGAGATGAGTTGTAGAATTTAGGCAAATGAAGATTAGAGTCAGTGGCGGCGCGAGGGTTCGAGGCGTCTGGGGGCAATGTTCTTTAGTGGCGCCCCTATTTTGCCACAGAGAACAATTTTTATGGCAGTTGCCAACACCCAAACCCTCGCCAGGCGCCCGGGGCCAATTGCCCCCCCCCCTCGACCTCGACCCGTAGCGCCGCCACTGATTAGAGTTCGAAATAGGCTGTAGATTGTGCGAATGGATATCATACGCTGGAATTGGAAGATCATTGATATATTGTGCAGCCATGTTATGAAAAGATCTATATGTCAAAATAGGTGTAAAATAATTTACTCTATATTTAAAAGGTAACCATTTTAAATTAAGGAATAAATGTGAGGATTGATTCTTTTCTTGTAATAATTCAAGCGGCTCGTTTTTGAAGTTTAATTATATGATTCAGATTAGTAGAATAGCAACTGAGGTATAGGCATATCTCATATGTTTCTTCTACACATGGGCAAATTGTATCATGCCTTCTTTTATCCACACATACATTCCTATGATGATTATATATTTCCTTTAAAAAAAACTGACCCCTTAAAACTACATAAATTTTTTTTTGTTTTGATTTACCTAATAATAATTAAAAGCTTAAATTTCCAAATCATGATTTTTCTTAACCACTGAATACATTTTTTTATTATATATCATCAGGTGATGTGCAGAAGTTTACATGGTTCCATTCCTGTCCAATCAACATTCATCAATACAACGACGAATTTCTGATCTATCTTGACAAAGATCGCAAGCTGATACACAACGTGACCTTGAACTCCAAAAATACGACCTTTGATATCCCTGACATGACCCAGCCACTCTACCTGATAATTGAGTTGTATTCAGGAAGGCTCCATGTGAAAAAGTCTCCCCTGAGTTTTCAGATCTTGGGTAGGTTAATGTACACTATACCGTATTCAGGAAGATTTCATGTAAAGAAGTCTTCCCTGAGTTGTCTGAGATTTTAGGTAGTTCAATGTACACTGTATACTGTATAAGGCTATATGCAAAGAAGTCTTCACTGAGTTGTCTGAGCTTGGGTAGGTCAATGTACACTGCATACCGTATTCAGGAAGACTATGTAAAGAAGTACCCCCTGAGTTGTCTGAGCTAAGGTAGGTCAATGTACACTGTACACATGTACAGTCTATGTTAAGAAGTCTTCCCCGAGTTGTCTGAGCTTGGGACACCATTTACCGTATTCATGAAGACTGTATGTTAAGAAGTCTTCCCCGAGTTGTCTGAGTTTGGTACACTGTATATCGTATTCAGCGTAATACTCTCACTGTGACCTATAAAAACATTATTTCAGTAAATTTATTGAAGTTAAAGCTCGTCATATCAAACATACACCCATGACATCATTAATTGTATCTCTATCACGTGTATGCATATGCCAGAAGAATGAGTTGCCTTTATGTATGTTTAAGGAACAATCCACAGACATGGTTCACTCTCTCTCTCTCTCTCTCTCTCTCTCTCTCTCTCTCTCTCTCTCTCTCTCTCTCTCTCTCAATATGGTCACACTGAATATAGCAAATTAAGGCAGAGTTTGAGACTGGATTAACCAGCAAAGATTAGTAGTAGCCAGACTTACAAGGCAAGCATGGTGATAAGTTTCAAAAAAATGGTGTTTTAAGCGGGTCTTTCCTCGAAAGTTGATGTCTACTTGGTGGATTTTATCGAGTATCTACGTTGAAGTTTAAGCTTTGATAGCCACTTCCAGATGGATAGAATCACAGGAACAGCGGTGATCACCGGAACGGACTTGGAATATGTGCCAGATGTTTGCACTCTATGTTAATTTTTGTATTAGACTGTATAATCATAGATCTAAGCAAAAAAGGATATGCAGTGAATTAAAAAACCAAACATTAAAAGCAGAATACATCTTACATTTATCGAGCCGAATACAAACTTGCTGACAAAAAAAAATTAAAAATACTTAGTTGATTTTAAATACAACTTAATAAAGAATCATAAAAGTTAATAAGCTTTTATGCATACATGGAAACTTAATGTAAATCTTTTTTTAAAAAATGGATGGATTTTCTTAGACAAAAAAGACATTCTATTGTAGATCTAATAAGATGTCCAGAATTATGAGTAATACATTATATATATATATATATATATATATATATATATATATATATATATATATATATATATATATATGTGTGTGTGTGTGTGTGTGTGTGTGTGTGTGTGTGTGTGCTTAGTACTGGATATGATTTGCAATTTTTTTTTATCAAAAAGAGGAACAGCGCTTTTTAATTGATGTGTGGGTATTATGTCTAATAAAGTATATGATGAAACTTATTTAACTTTTTTATGACACGCTCCCCGCCCCCGCGAAAAAAATACCTCTTGAATTTTAGGGTTTACCTTCACTAAGAAATCTTGAGAAAACTAGCATGTTTATATACTCTTCTATCTAAAAAATCTCTATCTCTCCGAACCTCAAACCTTGTGTAGAATACGTTACAGATTGCGTGAATATGTTACAGATTGCGTGGAATATGTTACAGAGTGTGTGGAATATGTTACCAATTGCGTGGAATATGTTACAGATTGTGTAGAATATGTTACAGAGTGTGTGGAATATGTTACAAATTGCGTGGAATGTGTTACAGATTGGGTAGAATCTGTTACAGATTGTGTGGAATATGTTACAGATTGCGTGGAGTATGCACACAGTCATGACTGAAATTATCCTTGTTACTTTCCATCTAAAGCTTTACTCAAACATATGAAAACACTTGCAAAATATGATCTTCTGGTTGAAAATAAATCACCAGGTAACTTGAGGAATGATGAGCAATTTGCTCCGTAAAAGATACTCTCACCTCTCCCGCATCCCATCCTGCTTCATGATGGAGATAAGTCTGTAGTAAAACAAAGAGCATAACTCTTCTAAAAAAATTGCATCTACGTTGATTAGTTAGCATGCATATCTTCTGATGATCATCGTAATATGTACTAAGTTTAACAGTAATCCACTACAAACTGCAAGAGAACGGAACTTGCATTCGCAAAATAATGTCATATATTACATCCAGCTGTAAGTCAAAAAGGGCAATAACTCTTACAAAAATGTGGGAGAAAAAGATTGGTCAGTATGTACATCTTTTGTTGACAAGCATAATATGTACCAAGTTACATATCGATCCATAAAAATCTGCAAGGCAAGTAACATTTTGTCCTACACTGCATTCAGCTGTAAGATATAAAGGGAAATGCCTCTTCTAAGCCAAGCGATTTATTGATACTTGGATCTTCAGATGATAGCAACAAGTTGTACACAGTTTTATGGTAATCCATTGAAGAGAATGAAGAGAACAAATAAACTTCGACAACGCGTGGTAGAAAGGCACAAAAGTAGCCGTCTTTACCCTGCTATTAAGCTTATCCACTAAGTCATCAAGACGCATGGTATTATCACTCAGGCGATGTGACAAGCCTATTCAGGTGATGACCCTAATATTTATCAAGTCATCAAGATGCATGGTATTATCATTCAGGCGATGAGACAAGCATATTCAGGTGATGACCATAATATTTATCAAGTTTCATAATCCATAAAAAAATCGACCATACCCTCCATATTCCCTGACAGTGATGGGGGGAGGGGGGTTGAGATGCAAAAGTTTTTTTTTTTAGGTCCCAAAAGGGTGGTGGCGACGTTGTCCAATTGAGTATAAGCTCTCTTTTCACATGTGCCTATAGAAAATGCCTGGAAATTCAAATTTGAATAAAATAAGGCAACATCTTTTTCCTTTGAAGCATTTAATACACACACACATGTGCACACACGCACATAATCACAACCACACTGACATTAAATACAAAATACACCCAGTTTCTGTCTTGAAAGTTTATTGGACAGTGGAATATAGTCTTAATTAGATGCAATCTTTGTTACTGGCAATAGTTCAGTATGGAGTTTGAAGGTAATGCAAGTGTGATTTGTGTTCATCTTTGTACTCATTAGAGACTGGATGGTACTTTTGTTCAAAACTTCCCAGCTGCTGGATTCTCTGAGCGAATCGTAGTCAGAATTGAGTTGTTCTTCCTGACCATAATGCTGGAATTGTGAGACCTGTATCCGATACAGCTCGACCAAGAGATAGGCTGGTCTCTATAGAAAAAAAGAAAATATAAATTATAAATTACATTAGGGACCAATCATTAATTTTTTTTATTTTTAATTTTTAAATTTAAAAAAAAATCAAAAATTTGGGGTGGTGGTGGTGGTGACAATTTTTTTTTTCAGGCTTTACGTGGGCTTTACAAGTAATACAGCAGTAATGAAAGCCTCGGTCCAGTAAGGGTGTTAATACAATCTCTTTATCAACATGTGTAGACATGAGCGTGTGCTTATTATGGTCTTTCAATCAATCAATCAAGTTCATGGCTAAAATCATCCTCAAAAGCATGGGTCAATTAATAGTTGGTAATTTAACAAGATTACGATAACGAGTAATAATAAAAAGAACTAACCTGAATGTTCCATTCCGCATGTCAAATATGTTCTAGCTCGTATCTATGTTACATACATGTGGTGTTGCTATGTCAACGGATGTCGTACACACCAGAAAGACTAATGTCGATATGGTGTTGGCAGTATGTACAAAGAATGAAATGCTCCCCTCTTGCTGCTGTGCTTCACAAAGACAAACTCCATCAACCAGGAGTTCTGAAATTTTGCTTTGCTCTCTTCACAGATGGTTTATCCATTCCCGAATAATAGCTGCATTTCGACATTTTGCCTTAAAAAATGAACACCTGTACAATGCTCCAACTACAGAAATAATCATGTTGTGCGTTTTATATATGGAGTAAAATCCAACTTCAAAGAAACGTTGCCGTTGTTCACGAACTTGCCAATATATAACAAAGATGACTTAAACATTCTCATTCAGGGCAATTATGTGTAATAACTTCTGTTCTTCAACACACATCTCTCTGATTTACCTAACTTCAAACGAATTGGGTTGTTCCACTTTGTGCACTTTACCTATGCAAATAAGCATAATGGGCTCCCCCAACTGCAGTGTTCAAAAGGAATTAGCATGGCATCACTCTAGCTATTATCAGTTAATTAAGTAATATGTGAAATGGTGGTTGTTTATCTCTGACCGCGTTACCTTTAAATTACCTATATGACAATTAGATTTATAAACTGCCCCAAGGATAGTTTTGCATACAACATGTTATGGACATATATTGAGGTGGTCAAGAGATCTGTTGTTTTTTTTTTTTTAAGATTGCTGAAACTCAGGTTTTTCTAAAGATGACAGTGTCAGGAGTTCGGGAGTCACAAATCGTGTTTTTAGATTGACAAGACGTGTTATGGCAGGTATGAACTACAGAACAAGCTGCGCTCATGAGATTATGTACTGGGCACAAGGACAGATCGACACATCATGAGGATTCCTATATATGCTCATATCTTGGCAGGGCTATAAAAAGTTTAGCACAAAAAATGTAAAATTCTGAGATATCACGGATATGAACATTCTTAAGAAGTCCCACCTTTTGTCAAACCCTGGACTTCTCATCCGAGATATGTCATATATGCACACACACATACGAACATGTTTTTTTTTTTTTTTTTTTTTTTTTTTTTTATTGAACACAAGGTGTCAGGATTTTACATATTCCCCTACACATCACCACCTGACCTGGTGTATGGGGCATTATCTTAAATTATTTTGCGTCCTTATCTTTTACATGTGTTCCCTACACAACACACACACACATGCACACACAGACACTTACATTCACAATTATTGTACACAAAGTCATACTCGCATACAAACCCCAAGATGTTTTAAATTGCCTTAAAAAAAAAAAAAAAAAAAAAAATCATGTACCAAAAGTTGATAATAGGATCCACTTTTTCTTAAACTCGTCACTTCTGTTATTCACTTTGGCGACATATTTTTCCAGTGTTTTGTATGATAAAACACAATTTTTATAATATGATAGATTTGGAATTTTTGATGCACAACGTGATCTGTATATCACATATTTTGCAAGCAAAATTAGGAAGTTAATAAGATCATCAAAGTTGTTATTTCCTATAAGGACTTCTTTTCGTGTAATTCTAAAATTTGGGTCATAAGTTTGGATCCATTCCACCAACAGTTTCCAAAAGTGTTCAGTAACTGAACAGTCATAAAATAAGTGCTCAATTTGTTCTATTCCCTCATTACAAAAGGTACATTTATCATTATCACTTAAATTAATCTTTTTTAGAAACTGGTTTGTGGCAATGTTTCTATGGAGAAATCTAAAATTAAAGCTAATCAGTTTTGTGTCTTTTGTACAAAGTTTAGCCAAAACAAAAGAGTTGGTCCATTCATTTGCACCAATTGCACACTCTAGCTGCCTGGACCAAGTTTCATGTTTACCATTTGGCTTTTGTATCTTGGTTCTTATCAGGTCTTTATAGATAAATGTATTCTTTGCTCTTACCCTAAGGAGTGATGTTTTGTCCAAAACTACATGAAAACTATTTCCACTTTCAAAAAACCTTTTAATTTTCTTTTTCCACAGCACCGAGATCTTTGAAATAAGAGCAAAGTACTGTATGAAATTATTTGTTTTTGTTTTTTGTTTTATTTCATCAAAACTTAATAGAGATCCTTGTGCATCAAAAAGATGTTGAATAAGTACAACACCGTTTGTTCTCCACCTTGTGTATGATTTAAAATTATCTACAGTCACTAAATTAAGAATATCTTGAGACAAGTATTCATGGACAGTAGATGGTTCATTTTTCCATTGTGATAAAGCATAAATAACATCACGCCAAAAATATTTTTAATTGATTTAGAAATTACTTTTAATTTAGTTTTTCCTAATGTAAATAACAGCGTACCTCCAAATTTTCCAAATATTTGTTCAGAAACCAGTTTTTGCCATAAGCCATCTTCGTTTAGTAAGAGACGCCTAATCCAGGAAAGTTTTATATAACACACAAATGAATGCAAGTGAATCATATTTAATCCCCCTTCCTTAAAAGAAGCTATAAGAGTGTCTCTTTTAACCCTCTCAGTTTTACCGCCCCAAATAAAGTGGAAAAATAATGTATTCAGTTCCTTTTCTATATGGGGTGGAGGATTTGGCAAAGCTGCAAAAAGATGAATGAATTTAGGCAAAATCAAGGACTTTATCAAAGTAATTTTTCCAATAAGGGATAAATTTCTTCTGCTCCACCAGCCAAGCAGTTTCTTTACTTCCTTTAACTTCGTCGAATAATTAAGCTCTACCATGTCCTCCAAGTTCAAAGAGAAATATACTCCCAGTAATCTAAAATTGGACATTGACCAGTTAATATCAATTTCTGGACATATTTTTTCATTAGAATATTTTTTATTTCCAATCCAAATAGCTTTTGATTTCAAAACATTGCAGTACAGACCTGACACCAAGGCAAAGTCATTTAAAATCTGCAAGGTTGTCTTCAAGGACAAATGAGAACCATCTAATAATAGAAAAGCATCATCAGCGTACTGCCCTAATTTGAACTCCATTTCATTATATAAAATGCCTGTAATATTTGTGTTCTTCTTTAGTTCTATTGCAAGAAGTTCAATTCCTATTATAAATAAGTAGGGTGATAAAGGGTCTCCCTGGCGACAACCTCTCTCCAAATTAAAAAATGGGGATAAATGTCCATTATTAATGAGACAACTTTTTGATTTATTGCAAAATAATCTGAACCATTGACAAATTGATTCTCCAAAGTTAAAAGACTTCAGAGCAGTTTCCAGAAAGTCCCATTCGACCGAGTCAAAAGCCTTTTCAAAGTCTATCAATAGGAGAAGACCAAATTCATTTTTTTCCTCAAGGTATTGCATCAGGTCATACAAAAGTCTTGTATTTTCACCAATGAATCTCCCTTTCATAAAACCCTTTTGGGTGTCACTAATGATAAACGGGAGCACTTTTTTGAACCTATTAGCAATTGATGCCGAGGCAATCTTGTAATCTACATTAAGTAGTGAGATTGGTCTCCAATTTTTTAGAAATTTCCTGTCTTTATCTTCTTCGAACATGTTTGTTAGATCTGCCAACTGAAGACCTTCATTGTGTTACATTAATTAGCTCTACTGGTCATAGACCAGAAGAGCTTACTAGATGGTCTGTTGTCCGTCGTACGGCATCTGTTGTCTGTCCATCCGTTAGCACAAGTTTGTTCTTTCTCCTCCTCCTAAACTACTTGGAGGATTGCTATGAAACTTTACACATATATTCATCCCAAAGTCTAATTGACTGTAAATGAAAATGGTGCTGCTCAGACATTCAATATGGCCGTCACAGTGGCCATCTTGAAAATCTTGTTATCGCTACTCCTTCCAAATGGGAAGTCATATTGACATGGGATTTTCACCAGAAGACTTGCTATGATGTCTAGTTGGCCCTAAATAAAAATGGTGCTGCTCAAATATTCAATATTGCCGTTATGGCTGTCATCTTTAAAAAAAAAATCTCGTTATTGCTACTCCTTCTGAACAGAAAGCCATATCAGCATGCGGTTTCATCAGAAGACTTCTTATTATCACTAGTTTTTCTTAATGAAAATGGTGCCGATCTGACATCCAATATGGCCACCACAGCAGCCATGTTTAAACTCTCTGATTATTGCTACTTCTCAGTGGAAAGTTATATCAACGTGTGGTTTCTACCAGAAAACTCCATATGATATATAGTTGGTTCTAAATTAAAATGGTGTCAATCTGATTCCAATATGGCCACCACGGTGACTATTTTGAAAATCTTGTTATTGCTACTCATCCTAGATTGATAGCCATATCAACATGGGATTTTTACCAAAGGACTTCTTATGATGCTTAGTTGGTCCTAAATGAAAATTGAGTTGATCTGACGTCCAATATGGCTACCATGGCCGCCATCTTAAAATTGGTGATATTGCTACTCCTCTCGAATGGATGGTCATATTCACGCGGGGTTTCACCAAAAGACTTCCAAAGATATCTAGTTGGTCCTTAATGAATATAGTACTGATCGTACATCGTATATGGCTGCCACAGCAGCTAATTTGAAAATCTTGTTATTGCTCACATATATTACACATGGTTTCAACATTCAGCAGTTAATAAGAAGAAATAGTCTTATCTTGAATTCTTGGAAATTCTTTTTGGTCAGTACAGTACCAGTCCATTTGAGGGACTATTGTTTTTCTGCTGTCCTCAGGTTTTCATTTATACGGAATTTAGTCCAAACATGGAACCCAGGACTTAGTGTTCCAACTTTGTACTTACTGTATTTTTTGCATTGCAATGATTGCTCTTTTGCCTGAGTCCCTGGTTGGAAGGCTTTACCTAATGCCCCACACACGCACACAGACACATATACGCACATACATACATGCACACACACACCAGCATATTCACCAATTTATTTCTGTTTTATTTTTCCTTTTATTTTTATGTGAGGAGATATTGTGTTATTCTCACATCCGTCCATGCATCTGTCTATTACCACAAACTCTCTTGTGTATCATCTGTCCATTACAGCATACCTTCTTGTGTAGCATCTGTCGAATATTACATACCATTTTGTGTATCATCTGTCCATTACCACATACCCTCTTTTAAAATCACTGTGTGTATATTCACGAAACTTTGTAGCTATTTTGCCCTTGTGGTAACCATCTGAAAGAGGGGTATCATCCTTGAATCCTGCCCTGGGGTTCTGGGTGGGGTGTTTAAGATCAAATTCAAACAAATTTCAATTACAATGACATTTTCAAATATCTACTGAACAAATATAATATAAAAAGTCACAGCAGGAACATGCATCATGTATGTGTAAAGGATTTTGTATTATGACCCCTGAATCACTGCAGATGGGGGTGGGAGTACGGACTGTGCATGTTGATGTGTGTTGGGGTTGAGTTATAGTATACAGTAAAAAGCATAGGGATTTGCGATGGCTTGTCATTGTAGTTGCTCTGTTTCTTTTTTTCTCTTTCTATTATTATTATTATTATTTTTGCCAGTGTGGGATATGTAAGCAGACATGATGATCAAAATGTATCAGAATCAAATTAAAACATAAGCCATTTTTGTTTCCTTTTCAGACCCAAAGACCAGTGTCAAACAGTTTTACCTTTTCAAGAACATTCAACAAAATATGGATGCCGATCGCTTAAAACTTGAGTTGGAGCACAAGTTTGGTCAAAAACCATTTCAGGTCTACTATGGAACAAACCCCTTCAAGGCGGTTGTTATTTTCAGATCCAAAATAGGTAAATTATGAAATAAAATAGAATGCAATTTAAATGAATAACCAAATGGTGTATTTTCTCTAAAGTAAAGGTCAGACATACAAATGACTTTCCTGATAGTGTTATAATTGCCTATGGCAGCAAAACATTCCTAAGCGTTCTGCCTAATATTTGAAATGTTTATGATGGTATAATCCTGCTTTTTTTTACTATGAATTGTTTTAAATTTCATGTACATTTTCATGCTTTGGCAAGTTCGGACATTTTGATCTGTACAGAGATTCATAGATATATCCCTTAGGGAAAGGATGTCTTATTACCTTTACAGATGAGCTATTGTTTGTTGGATATGTGAACACCTGGTTTATTGCACCAAGCAATAAATGCATGAAAAAGATTACCCCACCAAAATAAACATTCCACGAATGAAAGTAAATTCACAGTACAAATTCCACATAATACTCACAGTGTGCATTTAAGTAATTTTTATTTATGTACATTCATCATGATAAGCGTACACCGACGATAAACAATGTCCCAGTCACATGTATATACATTATACACAACAAAAGAGTTAACGTCCTTTGTCTGCATTGGAGGTCCATTGTCTCTCCCAATATAGTCACGTTGAATAATGCATGTGTTAGATTCGTTTTTAGACGGATTTAAATCATCAAGTTAAGTGGTAATGAGATATCAGACATACATAGTAGTAAGTTAAAAAAAATCATTATATCCTATGTGTGTTTTAGCAGCTGCTTCCCTCTCATGATTGATACAGGCCGGGGTCCAGAAGTATGGCCTCAGTAAAAGATTGTGCTTTTGGTCAGTTTTGACAAAAAGAGGGATGTTTTCTTATTTGGCCATCTGTGACCATTATTTTAAACACGATAATTAGTAAATCATTAACTGCTAATTAGCTAATCATGAAACAGTAATTAGTAAATCCTGAAACAGTACTTTAAATGGTAAGTAGTAAATCATGAAACAGTCATTAGTAAATCATATGACCTAAAGAAAAATGTACTTTTTACGCCGTACTCAATTAGCAGATGTAATTCCGATATCTGAGTTCATATTGCAGCACAACCGCGTGAATAAATCCACCCTGATCATTTAAGAATATGAGTTTCAGTAGTGACAGTGCTGTCCATTATCCAACAATCTATGGTTACATATTCATGTTTATGACGTTATTTCATGTTGTACATGTGAAACAACATGTAAAGGTTACATTTGAACAATTTAATATTCCTGATGATAATTAGACCAGAATGTTTAAGATTAAGATCTTAGAGGTCACTGCACTTTTTACAGATTATACCAACATGTCCATCATTTAACAGGTCCATCATTTAACATTTCCCTGTTTGATTCTATCCATAAGTCTTATATCAGATATAAATTTTTTAAACTACATTTCCTGTTTGCATTGTTCGTGGACATTTCAAACTGTTCACCTACAAATTTTACTAGAAGACAGCAAATGATCTTAGATGCAAGTGATGGGTTATATTGTAAAGGTGTGGGTCAGAAAAGTCAATACAATTATTTTATAAATGAATAAATTAATTGACGAATCATCAACCTCTGTCCACACATCAATCACATTCTAATTAGCAACTATCAGCCTTGCATAAAAGGAGCCGAGGACAATCAGAAATAGTCTTACATACACTATTGTGTTAAAAGAAACCACTGATCATACAGTTTCACTGGCTTAGTGTGTCAGCAAGAAATTGCAGCTGTTCTGATCAAAGCTTGCCAGAGTGTTTACTTCAGATTCGTGCTATGTAATATATATGTTGATTCTTCTGAACGTAACTTCCACATTTCTCACCCATTTTCTTAAAAATTTAATTATCTCCTTGTAGCAAAGTAATGTATATTTAAACCTGTCTATAAATTACACTCATAGGGCCACACAATCTGTTCTTTATGGTCAGATCTCCTTAACATATAGATAAAATGGACGTGAAAATTAAGAAAATGGATCCATTACCATGATACATTTATTATGAGCAGGTGTTCGTTATATGCGGATGTCTGGTGAGGCAGGTTACATAAGTTATTATTGGCTCTGTTGTCAACAAGTAAAGGTTCGGTGCTATCTCTTCTCAGGTCATAGGTCACTTTCCTTGTTTTGATTCAGTCCACCACTTGTCGTTAGATTTAGGTCAAGTGAAGACAATGAATACAGGTCTGAAAGCCAAACCAGTACTTGAGCCCCAGACGCTGCAGGTTTTACCAAAACCCAATGAAAGTTTCGGAACGGGCACAAAGGACTTCTATGAACAATATTTCTGCAATCGTGATGCCAGTGGCGGTGGGCCGATCAACAGGATACGAATTGAAGGGGATTATTTGCTAGTTACATTTAAATTTGTTGAAGGTATGTTGGAAAATGTTCAAGCCAGGTGACATTACTAGTTTTAGTTCATGATTTTTCTCTCGTATGCATCAGCAGCTAGCCTGATATATGTATCATTTTCCAGAGGTAAACATTATTGTCTAGGTTGGTGCTTGAATATCCCAAGTACTTGTAAAGTTTTGCTCTGAAGAAAAAGGACATTTTCAATTATCTAGTGTTCTAGAAAAGCGTTGCAGAAGGGAATTTCCGTTCTATATCAAGGTGGAATTATCTAGTGTACCAGAAAAGAGTTGCAATATGGAAATTTCCATTCCAGACCAGGATTCAATTCAACTTTAGTCATTACCCATTATTGAATATTTTCTATAAATATTTTCATCATACTATTCTACCCTTATAAAGTTGCCCTCACAATAAGATAAGAAAAGAAGAAACACTAGCTTTATTTAAGTATTCTTTGTATATTTAATTTTGAAAACATATGTACACAATAATTTATAATGTTATAAATTGTATCTCAGAAAGCTTTATTTTGTGAAACAGTCGAACACATTTCATATATTAATCTATAAAACTAGAAGAGGAAAAAGCACACGCTATATGTCTCAACCAGGATTTATATAATAGTTTCTGATAAAACATTTAAATTAATTCTTTTGCTTGTACTTTTTCGCAAAACTTCCAATTTAAAGGATTTGTATCGATTAACATGATGACACAGATCAATGCAATGTAATTCAAATTGTAGCCTTATGAACTGGAAAATTAGAGATTACTCTTGGATACTACCTTGATAAAAGATGATTGCAAGTACTGCATACTTAAATTCCTGGCTCCATATTATTGACACATTTTAATCAAAACTCGAGCTCAAGCTCAAAATCAGAAAACTTAGATGTATTATAACTTTGCTTAAAATGAAGTTAGATTAATAGACAGTTCGGGATTGTCGGGATGTTCTAAACTTCGATTCCTCTATTAGCCTGCTAAATTGCGATTACGACGATTTCCTCCACGTATAATATCTGAGTTTGGTGTTTTGAGCTTATTCTTGAGTTTCTTGCTTAGCAAGTTTCAAAAATACGGGGACTAGTCTTCTTTGCCTCTCTGTAGTCTATATATTTTCAGAAAAACAAGCGATTTTGATTTGGGCCTAATGTGGAACATTACAGGGACTATAAGCTGGATCAATAAAATAAATGAAACAAGTACTTGTATCCCAATACATATGGTTTTATCAATCCTAGGTTGACATACTTGCAACATGACAAGTATCTATAAATTTTTGACTTGAGAACCGAAATACATAATCTATATCACTTGAGAGATAAATACCGTACATGAAGGATCCACTTGTAATCTTTCACCAACAAGTAGTGTTGGTTTCCAGGAAGAAGGTGCACTTGGGGTTTGATCATATCTAAACAGGTATAAATCTCCATTCTAAAATGCAGAGTGCAAAACATTACCAATATCCAACCCCACAACCATTTCATGGTGTCGATGCTACTAAAAATTAGTAATTGTGCAGACGAAGCTTTAGAACTTGCCCAAGAAAAAGTTTTGGTCTTTATTTTTGACAGATTGATAACACCTTTAAACTCAAATCCCTTGCAAAATGGGTGTTTAATAGCACATATCACCTTTGTTTTATTGCTACTGAGAGAGAGAGAGAGAGAGAGAGAGAGAGAGAGAGAGAGAGAGAGAGAGAGAGAGAGAGAGAGAGAGAGAGAGAGTCATTCAGTGGACATAAAGAATTGTGTTTCTATTATTTGAAAGGCATGAAATTCACTTATGATTATGTACTGTAACACATATTGTAGCTTTTTTCAGGACTGTTGGAGAGCTGAAATATCGATATTTATTAAACACACATATTTTATCCAAACAGAGCTACATGCACTTTATTCATGCACCTACACGTAAATATTATGGCAGATGCTGCCGGTTCAATTTAACGTTTGTCGAAGATATATATTCCCTATTAGATACAGGCGCGTCATGCCAAGGATTAGCGTTGTAATAAAGATGGGATTGTTTCTCAGCTATTGATTTTGACGGCACTTTTAACACATTATAGGCTAAATCATGCTGGGGAAATGTGAGCGAAATGTCTTTCCCAAAGACGCAACGAGGCTGGTCTGGGCGGGTATTGTGGGTTCAATATAGTCAATAATGAGCTAAAAGTGCCTTAAAAAAAAATTAAAAAAAATAAATAAAAAAAACAAAAAACACAACTCATCTATTTTGCTATTATTTAGTATTTATCACATTCTAAAGTTAGTAAAATGAGCATGGAAAAAAATACTCTTCCAAAATCTGAACCTGGTTCTACCGTGTGGCTGTCGGACGCTTTACCAAAGTTGAGGTTCAACGGATATATTGGCTTACACTGTCTAGCTTGAAGTTGATGTGTACATTTTTTCAGCAATTCCTTTTCCAAAACTGACCATTGTAATATTTTTCCTTACATTTTAAATTTTGTTTTCATAGTTTTTGAGAAAATGAAGTAACGTATACACATTTCCTATGCGGCCGACACAGTGTATACTTTATAGTACATTTGAAAAAATCTTTTCCTGCGTACTCCACGGAAGTACTGTGCAGTCCGGGCCCATGTTTTTAATACTGTTACAACTTGAAGAAAGTTCGACTGAATTAAATTTTCTTAAATGTATTTTGGCATTGACCTTACTCGATGTATAATAGCAAGCTGTATTTTCAGACGTGTGTGTGTGTGTGTGTGTGTGTGTGTGTGTGCATGTGAAGAAATGAACTACAGGTAAGCCAACCATATGTTATTTAATTTCCCAACATGATGGGTTGTCTCATAAAATAACTGAATATAACACTTTAAATCCTTTTGTTAAACTTAATTTCTAAGCATAAACAATCTACTTATGTTCGAATTAGTTATTGCATCCATTGTGTGATAAACTGGTGATGTTCAGGCACGGTAAACAATAAAATGTTACGTATTATAGACGCCGCTCAGTTTCTGTTTACTGTTTTCTGAATCCCCGCTGGCGCTACTCCCAAAAATTGAGCCTTGTACACAAGGCAAGCTAAATATTGAAAGGATAAAAAATGTAAGAAAAAAATAATAAGATTGTTTAAAAAAATATTTTTTTTTTGTATATTCTAAATATTTTGAGTACAATACTGGTAGGAATAGAATAAAATGCGGGGGAAGCTGCAGTTCTATTTATAAACGCGTAGTGAAGACTGATGTACCAATAGTGTGACAGTTTTTAGGTATCAGCACAACCTTGCTCCACGATGATAATTTGAAAACAAATTTGCTCATAGAAAATACACAGTCTGCTGATATTTCTTCGTGGAATAAGACTGTGCTCATATCTAATTCGGATTATGAAAGTTGCCAAATGCAGCATTTATTCTGCAGTTTCCAACAGCAGCCCATGTTCAAAGGTCGTTTATCAGCATGAAATAGAAATCAATAAACAACATGATGAATGTAGGAGAGTTTCATTTGTATCTTGACTAACACAATTAGACAAAGAGTAATGAGATTTAGCAATATTTACTTTTTGATAATAAAAAAAAACTGGGTCAGAAAACAGTCGATATTCAACATAGTCCTTAGAGTAATTTCTCTGCTGCATTCACAAAAGAAAATAAATATTTTCTTCATTTAAGAATCCTCTCTTAGGTTAGATTCTTTAGTCACTTTTGGGCTAGATTTTCTTTGATATCAAGTTTTTCAGGAAATGGAGACATCAGAGACATCACCAGTATTTTGACTATCTTCTTTAGATACAAATCAGTCAAATTTAAGGTCAGTCCTGTAAAAAACACAATGTATATCATGGGTAGATGTGCTTCATATTGTTTGCTTTCGTCCAGTTCAGTCTTCAATATAATTACCCATTGGTCATTAAAAATCAATTAGTAGGATTTTTAATCACTCATTATACTTCTGATCCGATATCTTACAACATGCATAACTTATGTAGGAAGCAATACACAAGATCTGTAAGGTTATATGTGCCATCATGCCGGAGGGGCTATATAGGTCAAGGGCGCTCAATCTTGTGTGAATATTAATATTACAAATAACTGGATGTGCATAAAGTATCAGATTTACTAATACCGTTACAGCTGGTACCAACGCAAATTGTTATTATCAGAACAGAACACAACTTTATTCACGTAATATTTTTTAGAACACTCACAGGTGGCATATGAGTCACCATCAATTACATGTGAAGATTTTGTGTTAAAGATTCTTCGTAGGTTACTGTATATTATAGTGCACTTTGCATGTGAGACATAGTGTCCTGAGAAATCATTGCTTAAGTCAGTTATTTAAAAGAAAAAAAACACCAAAAGTGTAAATATTTTTACTTTCGAGGATCATATACAATAAGGAATATATAAGCACTCCACTTTGCATAGGATAAGTTGGCTTGCACCTAAACTATCAAGTGACAACTACAGTCAAGTCTGATGTAAAGGGTCACATGTATTAAGATATCACCTGTCATACATTGTCACCTTTTTCAGGCTTCATGAATGAAATTATCGTAGTCATGAACCGCTGTCTTCAGAGATCACTTTTTTCGCCTCCCTGAGACATATTAGACAGGGAGTAGCCAGTTAACCTGACTCTTGCGGCACATGGGCTTTTGTTTTCATTGCTTTTACTATTTATTTATTTATTATATATTTTGATCAGGATCAGGCACCAGGCAATGTCTATAAATACCCTCTCCCACTTTTTACTATGACGGTAGATGCACTGTATTCATACACTTAACGCGCAAAATCTAAACAATAATATTTATTATATTTTCTCTACAACGCAACAGAAGTGATGTTTTTCATGACATATAATAACTAGAATAATACACAAGCAGATAGATAATGTGAGGCCAATGAAAATGATTCATATTGTACAAAAATTCATTGTTCATAACCAGTATCAAACTAAGACTTCCAGAATTAAAATGCAGGAGACTTGATAAAGAGTGCTTGCTAACTAGACAAGCTAATTCCGAGCTTATTATTCTAAGCTACGTGGTAGAGTGTTTGTTTTGTTAACGGGAAGGCTAAGGTTTATTCCTCAGTTAAGGCATTTAATAGGGATAATTGTTGATTCCATTTTTCCTTCTCTCTTTGTTATATAAAAGATATAAGTAACTGTTACAAGAACGGGGAATTTTGTTTTTTACAAGAGGCATGAGTGTCTGTGTGTAGTATATACATTGCAGAGTATTGTAATTAATTGAAATATAAATATAATGATGAATTTTAATTTATTCAGGTTTTATCAGCATTTGCCAACTAATGTGATATTATGCCAACACAATTTCCCAAAATGATTATTTAAAACAAATGGAGGTCAAAATTTGAATACATTTTGTTATATCTTAAGCTATACATCCAGTCTTAGTATTATTTTTCATCTGCAATTAGGTTAACCCCAGTGTAAAACTTTTGCTTGCCTACCACTGCCTCCTGTCGTGTGTTTCTTGCATCATTTTAAACCACCTCAGGATAAAGTAAATTAAAGTGACCAACTTTTCTTACACTTATGACGTTGCTTACAGGTTAATACCAGTATTAAAGTTCTACTTTCATGATAAATTACTTTAGTTGTAGGTATGGTATCTTTGTATACTTTAGGCAAGATATTACTTTGCTTCATATAAAGCTTCCTCGCTCATGAAAAGGGTTTTTATACCAAAACAAACAAACAAACAATCCAGTGCAAAACCATCTTACCACCACCAGGCACAATCAGTGTACTAACTCTGTCATTGATAGGAAATCTCAGTGTGTGTCTATATATATATAAAACTGAGTGCCCAGAAGATTTTTGTGGTTGCCGGTAAATTACTACAAATGCTCCGATTGCTGTAATCAAAATTATTTAATAGCTTTTGTCATACATATAAATTGCATACAATACTTGTAACTCACCATCAGTTCTGCTAGTGGAAAGTGTCACACATGTTGACACACTTTGTATATCTGTTTGGGATCGGCAAATAAAAGATATTGGAACAATTCTTTTTTAATAATGGTGTTTTGTAGTCAGATAAATCAGCTCCCAAACCATTCAATGTATTGACTGGTACCCAGACTTGGTGTCTTGTTGTTCACCAGCGTTATAGTAGTTGGCCACCCCTGACCAGAAAACCGTATCTGTCTTTTATGTTTATCTGAGTTACATCCGATACTATTATTCCTGTGTCTAAACTGTAAGGTAAATGTAAGCTTACCACACAGGATTTTTGTTTAGTCATTACTCTGCAAGCCAATATAGAATGCAAACAACAATTGCGATTGGTTGGGTTCTTTGTACTTGCCATATTCTTTTAGCTAAAGTTAGCCAACAGAAACAAGTGTACTTTGCAGGCATTCAGTGTGTCAGGTCAAAGATGAAAGACACAGCTACTCTATTTTGGTGTGTTGACAAAATATGAGCATTCACTAGTCTTGTTTCTTGAACTGTTCACCCCGAAGAGCTTGTAGTATGGACTGCGATTAATTAATCAGATAATGAGTAGCCGAGATATGTGGATTATTGTGGCTTCTTACTGACAGAAATCACCAAACACTCAGCTGCGGAATTATATGGAGATAATTCGGGTACCCTGCTAAAGGTACACAGAGGGACAATTTAATGGTCAAGTATTTGTCACTGGAAAAAATAATATTTTTTGGGGTTGTGAAAAATGGTTGCCTGGCATTAATTTTGGGTTGTCCCCGGTTACCGGGCAATAGATTTTTCCACCCCTGAATATATGTCATCCACCCTGCTCTTCCAAGGTCATGTAAAGGAAGTCCGAAAACAGGCTGTCCAAGACGCAGCGTCCTAGAGCCAAGTCCTTGCTTCATTGGAGAGAATCAGAGAAACAGAGAGGATTCAACATGGGTACACCAAACAGGGAAACAGTCATACAAGCCCTTTCCTCAGACAAGAACACAGTTTCCAAAAAGCAATTGACGATGAAACGATGGAAGATAGTGATCGCTTCTGTCACATTTTATCTCCCTGTCAGCCTCCCCTTTGCAGAAAATGACACCATGCTCACGCCGCCCTTATCAGACATCCCAGTGGGTTTAGGATGGGGTGGGAAGACTCACACTTCGCCACGGAATTGGATAGCCAAATCACATGTGGATAATGCAGATAATCTCAGAGGTCCTCTGGATCTTGTTTAGCACCCCTCTCCCGTTGTCAAGGATTTCCTTTGCTTCAGGTGTTGTTCAAAGAGACACATTCAGAGCTGACGTTCTGCTGCAAGAGATATACAGTCTTCTAATAATCAAGGTGATAAGGATTGTTTGAAACGTAAACTCACTGGAATTGTATTTCAGACATTTTCTAGGCCAAAGAACAACGGCAAGCTTTGGCCAATCATAAATCTAAACTCTCTCTCTCTCTCTCTCTCTCTCTCTCTCTCTCTCTCTCTCTCTCTCTCTCTCTCTCTCTCTCTCTCAACATTTTCATTTGAGCTCAATGGTTTAGAATAGAGACACTGAGTATGTTTCTCAAACCTGCTTCAGGATGGAACTTTCGCAGTTAGTTTAGATCTTTAAGATGCATACCATATTCCAATCTACAAGTCTTCAAGGAAATTCATGATGTTCACATTCATGGATACAGTGTTCCATTTCAGAGCCACTTCCATGTCCGTGATATCCAACTACATGGATGACATTCCGGAAAACCACCAGGTGAGTTATCCTCTAGATCATTACATGAAATATATTGTTTCACTTCTGCTCCACCTTGGATTTCTTGTCAACAAGGACAACTCCAATATCATCCCATCCCAGCATTTTAGCCACTTGGGCATGGATTTCAAGATGCGTTGAGACAAGGTCGATCTCCCTCAGGAATGTGCATTGAAAATCATCTCGGCAGTGTCTACAACTCATTCAAAGAATCACATCTCATCTAGGGAATTTATTCTCCTATTGATTTTCCTCAATGCGGATCTCATCATCTTTGGCCGCCTGTTTATGAGACCATTGTAGATGATTATCATAGTTCAGTGGCAACCGATACTGTGCCCATTGGACCAAGCGATCATAGTTTCGGGATATGTGAGGTCCCATCTCCGCAAATGGGATAACCTCACCTGGCTCTTGACTTGTATTCCCTTGCAGGTACAGCCTTGGGGAAATACGATCTGCATGGATATCAGCATGGCAGGTTGGGGTGCCCACCTCCTGCCCTCACTCCAGGAAGTAAGCAAGGTATGGCCCTTTTGAAAGCATTTATTACACATCAGTCTCCTGGAGATGAAGGCATATGTGAATGCCTTTCAATCATGGCTGGTGATGCTGTCTGCAAAGGGCGTTCTCATCATATCTAACAGCTCAGATTTGGTAAATTACATCAGATGGCAATTACGAACGAACTTTTCATACCTCTTCCTCCTGTTTTGGGAATTTCTCAGGTGGTGGCATAATCGACAAATCCGCATCTAAGTCTCCCACATCCAGGGCCGACTTTGTGTTTTAGCGGACCCACTATCTGATGGAATCAGTTAATTCGGACCTAATGGTCCACTCACCCTTCCGTATTCAGACAAATCTGCACCCATTGGGGTCAACCACTTGTGGATCCACTTGCGACAAGGTGGTACTCAAAGAAACCTGACGTCCCAGAAACATGTCGTCCCAGATACAACAGCCTAGGCTGTCCCATGAAATAGAACGATCTAGATGCATACACATTCTCTTCGATCCCTCTGATCTCCAGGGTCTTCTAGAATGTGAGTGAATCATAGTCCGGTCCTGATTGTACCCCTCATGATGGAAAAAGTCAGGGATAAAAGATCTATTAAACTTAGCAGCGGATATTTTCAGGAATACCCTGGTATTTCCTAACCTGCTTAAGCAAATGTGACTACAAGTATTCCATCCAAACCAGAAATTGTTGAAGCTGCACGCCTGACTCATATCAAGCAAGCCCTCAGGGAAAGCATTTCTCAGAGCAAGTGGTGGAAAGATTGCTCGGTCAAGAAAGGCCACCACTTTGAAAGCATTTGAAGGTAAGTGGAGAGTTTTCTGCCAGTGATGCGAGCGGAAATATCACTCTTTTTATTACCTTAACACCACGGATAGATAACTTTTTCATTTGGTCCTTCAAAAAGAAGACGTTAGCCCCATCGCTATAAAAGAAAACCGTTCCATTATCTCAGACACATTTCGTCATCTTGCGATATGATGGAGAAAATGGGCAAAAACAAAGACCTCTCTGACTTTCTGGCGAACTTTTATTTGTCTCAATCGAAGAATTTGGCTCTGTGACCAAAGTTGAATTAGCCATGGGCTCTGACATGGTTGAATAAAGCGCCTTTCAAACCTATGTCTAGAACCTTCTTGGCTCACTTTCCTACAAAAACTGCTTCCTAACCGTTCAAGCTTTGGCAGGCAGAATTAGTGAGATATATGCCTTGATGGTTGATCCAAACTATCTGCTGTTCCACCGTGATGGTTCCATAACACTAATGAGTCTTACTGTATTCATTGCAAGGAACAGGCTCTCCCTCATTGGGAATCAGTCCTTTATTATGAAACCTCCTTCTTCCTTGGACCCTTTGCCTCAATGGCATCTACAGGACCCTGTAGGGGCTTTGAAGTGCTTCCTCAAGTGAACTGAGACTGTTAGAAGATGGGGATCTTGTTTATTTTTACCACAAAATGAAGGAAATGACGATATCTCAGCTCCTGTTCTATCATCCTGGTATGATGGAATCTCCGCTCCGTATACATAGAACTAACTCAAGACCAATTAAGTTGCTTGTGTCTATCGGCTCATGAGGATAGGTGATAGCTGCTAGCAAATCATTCGAGCGTAACTGTTCCCTAACTGACATTATATAAACTGGGGGATGGAGGTTAGAGATGACTTCTCTAGCTTTTACCTCAGAGACCTTTCATCCCAAAGGGACCAGTTTGACCTAGTGAGATCTATAACAGCAGCACAAGAAGCTAACTTCTTCGGTTGTTCAACAACTTCTCAATAATGCAGTCATGCTATTTCTGCTTGATTTTTCCCCAATGGATTTTCTCTACAAGCTTCGTCCAGACATATATATATATATGCTAACCCTAATACGTATATCTCACTTCACATACAGTAGGGGACCATAGATTGGGCCTTCTCCTGGGTAATGCGATGCAACTCCCTCTACCTTTGACCAGTTCTTCTAGCGTATTATTATCAGGTAACATATTTGAAAAAGAAACCATATGATTGGGCAAGTATTATCTAAGAAACATATTTTTCTCCAAAAATTGGTTTCATCCTGTAAAAGTAGGAAAGGAGAAGTTGTACCTCGATAGCTGTCACTTGTTTCAATAGTATTTTAAGGTTTACTTCTTTTGCAAAAACAAAGTCATACAACACTTTTGTTGAATCAAAGTATTTATTTCGTTTTTATGCTGTTGGTTCAGAAGTTTAGTAAAAAAGCTCCTTTTAGGAACGATTGCAAAGATTCTCAGTGTTAACCACTCTACGCTCAGTAATCCCTATTTTCCCACCACATCGCCCAATTCTAGTGGGGAGGGGGGAGGTCACAAACTTTAGTGAAAAACTGCAACAACAAAAATATGGTCATCATGAAGTGACCTTACAAGTTAAACTATCAAAACAGTTAAACGAGATAACCACCAGCCCAGTACTGGTAAGCACAAATATGAAGATATAATGGATGTAAAGGGAAGTGGAATATGGCTAGTCAGGTAAACAAGCGCAAAATTTGAACAAAGCTTTAAACTTCTGATCCTTATCACTCTGAAGATAGTTCAGATATGCATCACTGCTTAAGAGTTAACCTGTATGGTAAAACACGCTGAAAGGGCCATGTCACTCCACCTCGACAAAATGAGTGGTCTGTAATGGAAATGACGAGGAAATTTCTCACTTTAATATCACCTGTATAATTTATATAACACATTTGTAAGTAAGTGCTTTGCCAGACTGCTGGCCTAACAAAGGACTTCCATCCAAAGCCTGCCATGCAACTTCAAAGGACTGGCACTCGTGGATAAATTACACAAAGAACGAGGCCTGGCAGTTTTGGAATAATAACTTTTAATACATGTTCTCTAAACTGCAGAGTGTTAGGGACAATATATTTCAAAGGTAGGAATGTGTGCATTATATTGGTATGTTTGAAATACGTATTGATATATCATCAGTACAGTACACTGATATCTCAATTCATGATACACAGAAAGGGACTCAATGTTGTTATATTGACTATATTAATCTTCATTTGACTATAAGCTATTGAACCAATTTTTCAAAGGTTTTGTGAATCAGATAATTGAGACAGAGGCCAAAATTTAATTATCACAGGACTGCGACATATTTACTGTATCCAGGTACTCCAAAATCTACTGAATTAACTCCCTTTTTCCAGTGTCGTCACATCAGCACATTTCTCGTGTGATAATGGTTGGCATGTACACATTTTTATTGAATCTGCATTCCTCAGATTTATTTTGTATTTTGCATATATTGATATTTTTGGACACATATATTAGTTAAGATGAATTATGATTAAAACAGATTTAACCATAGGAAATTCTGTTTTAATACAAGTGTGAAGTTAGTTCATCAGACTTAATTTATACAAAATTAGAGAGAGAATGATCCACTTTTCTGAATCAATATCCTGTAAATGTTGGTGATATATAATAAAACAGAAGTTGAGAAACAGATAAGTGCATTTATACATAAAAAGTTAAGCAAATACTGTTTAATACTATTTAATATTATATTTCCAAGTTGATTGTTTATATGCTTCATTAGTGTGAGACTCTCTCTCATACACATATACACACACGCGCACACACACAGAAACACACACATGCACACACACTTAACAATGGGACCTTTTTGAGTTCAACTAACAGCACCAACGTGGTAATAACCAGAAGAGCTCGCTGTAAGTCACAGGTCACATGCAGCGCCTTCTAAGAAAAATAATGGCGAACCTCCTGTGTTGGGCATATTTAAAAATCAAGGGCTGATTTCTGGTGGACTGGTTGTGTCACATTTTACAAATGTAATAAAGAAAAAGAACTCTTTTCATTTAGTGCATATTGTACCTGATCCTAAATTTTACCTTTAATGGTAATTCTTTTAAAATATCTTACAGTAATTACACTCCACTCATTAATTGACCAAGTTCGCTAACTGAACAAGTTCGTGTCGAGCCCTTTGTATTGTTGTAATGACTCTTTCATTATAAGGATCATTCCATTAGTTATATAGTTACCTCCCTTATAACTTCATTATTAAAAAAAAACAAATTATGTGTAAATGTCCTGAATGAGTCATAAAAAAATCTCAGTTTTACATTTAATTGTATGTTGTACTCTCAAGCAAATATCCAAACACCCACACACAGCAGGATATGAGCGAAGATAATGTCACTGTCTTACTGTCCATAATTCTGTCATTGTCTTAATACCTTCAGGCGCTGTCATTATAAAGACAAACACATGCGCGAAATGAACTTGTTTGGTACTGAGAAATGGTTTTCAGAGTCAGAACTGAATTTTCCATTATGAAGAACAAAATTACCATTGAACACATTGGTTTTCATCATTTTTCTACGGCATCCTGACTATTTTTTTTTTTGATGAATGTCAAGAAGAGTTCACTGGATATCTCAATTTTCCAGATGCAAGGTCTGTGTACACACGTGATCATGAGGTGGACGTGTTGCCCTATTTTGAGAGCCTCGGTTTGGCCATCAATAGGGGTCAAAGGCCAGAGATCAAGGAGGAGTCTACCCAATCAAATCCTGTGGATGTTGCAAAACTAAGGTAGAATGCTAATTAACATGAAGAGTTATCCTTCTTGAAGATCAAAACTACTAATCAACCAGGTACAAATTTGGGTTGAGACTTGACAATTACATGGAGGCCACATGATAGATGTGCTGCCCATTTTGAAACTATATAATATAAGTTAATCTCAACATCCTTTGTTATAAGCATGGGGCATACTTCGGGCTGTTGTTTAGTGGATTTGTGTTGCAGTCAGTCTCAACAATCGGTCAAGTGTTTCAATAAAAGACTTGATTGTTTTGAGTGTACTGTGTCATTTTTTAAAAATATTTCTTAAAGTTAAAGTATGGGCCTACACTAGCTTTGAAGTGTATGCCTCCAGAATTTATGCCTCTAATGTACAAGTGTTTTGTGAAAACAGTGGAGAACACTGAAGACACTAAAATAGCTTCTATTTATCTTAGCTGATATTTTGTCTGAACATCTGTTATATTTTTAAACAATTTGCCCAAGCATTTCAATCAGCTGAGATTTAGAGCTAATGCAGAAAAAGCCCGAAGTGATCCAAATACCTATGATGGAGGATGGTGAGATTGATTTATAGTTCGACTAAGTTTTGGAGATTCATTTTTTTTAAAAATATTGTTTTCAAAAAATAGTGTCCAGTTAATTAGCAAATAAACATGCACGCACTGTGCCATGAGATACCACTCCTATATTTGACTTTCGAAAAGCTTAAACATGAAATACAAACATTGTTGACATTAACTCTCCTGCCACCACTGTCGCATCACCATATAAAGGAAATCGCTGTTTTTTTTTATTGTGGAGCACATTTATTTTTCCAAGAATAATACCGGGTACATTATGTAACTGCAGTATACCGGTAATCTCAGTTAGCCGACACAAATGGTTCCCTGAAAATTTGACACGTAAAATCGAATACCAGATAAGCATAGTTTACAATGGTGGTTGACTTTAAGTCACTTCATAATGTTTATATGTGTGTGTATATGGATATAAGGCATATAAAAAGATAAATTAAGAAGTTGAAGATAAAATATAGAGAAAGAAAGACCTATTTGTAAATAAGTTTATAAACTTGAGAATGATGAGGGAAGAAGATTTGTATTGAATGTGGGTAAAAGATAGACAAAAAGAAGAACCTTTTACAGAAAAATAATGTTTATGTCTTGGGTTGTTTTCCATATAAAAATGATAGAAAAAAGAACAGCTAGCAGTGGAAAATGTTTGAATATGTTTAAATGCATGTTTATCTAAAGAAGCTAGTTTGAACGAAAAAAAATAAAATAATAATGATTATTATCTCTTCTTCCCAAATATACTACCCAATATAAGTAGTATATATTCAAAATACCCTCGACTATGTTAAGTCATCAAATATTCATGATCATTCTTTTCTACCATGAAACATTGCCACAGCATTTCCTTCTTTCAAACTTGAAGTTTTAAGAAGACACGTATAAGAGTAAGATGCTAAAGTAGCTAGGCTAATGCCATGGTTTATGATCCATCTACCAGACTGTTGGTTAAAATAATTAATTGGCATTATATTAAGGAAATTTGAAACTATGTTATGGTGTTAGGGACAGAGATCAGATGTGTTACATTAACGAGACTAAGTATAGCAGAACATAATGATTTCCAATATTTCATTAAAATAAAGCAATTTTTAGATAAATTAATGGGCAGATAAAGGCGACTAGTCTGTAAATGATTAATTCAAATAGTAATCTTTACTCTATAAGATATATTTTTTCATAAAATGTTTGTTGACCCGTTCTGTGCGTTCAGAAGAGGGGAACAGCAGACTGCTACCAAGTACCTTGAATATTTGCTTGTCTCAGATAAATTTTTACATCGACCTTTGACTCTCAGTATATAACACTGCATCTATTTTTAATCGCAAATGTGCGGAATATTAAAACAAATGAAACACAGGAAATGCATAATATTATATCTTCTATATAAAATGAACGTGTTTGGCATTTCTTATTTGTGAATTTCAAGCCATAATGATGTCATTTTCGATCAAGTTGTTTTGACCATTATTTGCATTATAAAGTACATGTAAATTATCATTGCCATGTCTGTCTTGTTAAATCACACGTCATAATATCAATTATAATCTTTAAATATTTACAGTATTTGGCATTTGGCTTCTTTTTACAAATGTCCCGACTACATCATTTTGATCTCGCCTGTGAAGTGGGTTTTGATTACAATATCGAGTGGGTAGCTACGCTTCCGATGCTTTGTGTTCCGTATAATTACAGTACTTGATATGTACATTATACTTAAGAAGAACAAATTTCCTTCAAAATAGGTCATTGTAACCTACTTTTTACATTGTTGTTATCATCCTACATTTCTGCAGCAATTGTCATTTGTCTGTAACCACTGCAGCATAGCCATGTATTATAACATGTATGTGAATCTTAAGTAGAAATATATAATATAAATATACTACACATAAAGTGATTCACTGTGACCCATGTTTCTCACTTGAGTGGTATTCTTAGATTTCCACATCTAAGTAACTTTTTAGTCACCACTGTCTATTGTGTGATTAAACTTAAAAACATCCCTTGAAGTACTACACCAAAATAGCCGAACCTAAAGTATGTGACAACAGTTTCATCTTTAGAAGTTTTACGCTGCCCATTTCTAACTAGGTGACATACAATTTGTATTCCTATAATGACACTCGCCATTAGTTCTTATGTAGTATCATTATCATTTTCAAATTTTTTGTACTCATTGCATGTCTGCATATACATTTTTTTACAATACTCAATGCAATCGGTAGGAATGCACAATTATCAATATTTTGTAGAATGTAGGTTAAATGACAAAAGTAAATTACTTAGTTTGAAGAATATACCTTTCTGTTCAAAACATTACCCAGTCACACTAACTTTAGGAAATTAGTTAGGAAATAATCTCTGCTACCTCTCGAATCCAGTTATTCGGGAAAGACAAACTTTTCTATATATCACATGGGCAAACGGAAGATGTTCCAAATTACCCCCATTTCCACAGCTAGGTGGTTACACATATACCAGATCTTATCACTTTAAGATTCTGATGTGGTATGAGTAACATCGCACCGCATCACCTCTCGACATCCGTCAGAATCATTATTAATTCTATGCATCCAAACGTAAAGTCGGTACAGTATTGTTAATTTAGGTTACTGCAAGATATTGGTAACTTTTCATTGATAAATATGCATTTTGTTTGCAGTCTATGGACTTTATCTCTGCCTTGTAGTCGAATATATCATTGATATTCGCTGTTCGTGCATTTTACGTGCAGACCTTGCTTGAACTGCATGCTTGTTTTATTAATTATAACATTTATAGACATAGTTAGCACCATTGGGTTGTTATTTTCAGTTATTTTGTCGTTTTCAGTTAGATATACAATGGCGACCAAAATTCCCAAAGCAAAATGCTTCAAGTCAACAAGCACACTCATGAGATGTGTCTAGACTTGTATCAAGTGTTCGTCAACTTCACTTTGTGATCTTTGCTCTACATGATCTGAGAGAATGTGATCCACAGTTCTGCTGAAAAGTGGGGATGGGGGCAAAGTGACAAATCTTAAATGTCCACTCTAAATCATCATCTATAGCTAGTATAGTGACAGGGTTGTGAGGTGGCCACAATGGCCACTTTGTCCTCTAAGATTATTAGAACTATGGTTTCATTCAATATCACGTCCAGCCAGCTAGATGCGAAATATCTGTGTCCATCAGAGTTGGCCATGCTACACCCACCTCAGGCGCTGCGTTGCTCTCAGGGGAGTTTCTATCCCTCCGTTCATCGCGTCTCTCCATTTCAGACTTGGAGTTGACAAAAGATTAATCTCCCACTTTTTTGCAGTCCAGTGGTCCCCATATATATCTGATCATGTCCTTGGTTCCTGTAAGTTCGGGCGCATGGAGTATAATACCAACCTGGCAGTCATGCATTGTCAGCCATCTTTGCTGTCCGCCACCGTTCCTGTTCCTGACCACCCGGTCCAACCAGCCCATTTATAACCACTGGCGATCAGAGGTGGGTCGCATCGACAAGCCATTCTATATGCAGGCCGAACATTCCGTTGTATACGGAATCTTATGGGAAACTGGTATATTCAATTCATCCATATTGCCGCCCAGCCGGGCCATCTAGCTGTCCATCCAACTGGTCGTCCATCTGTCCATCCGGGTGATACAACCCATGTCGATTTCCCGGGTACCAGTCACTAGTGTTAGTGTTTCTGCTTATACTGTGGATAAGTACCTGATTATGCTCAGAGATGTTTGCACTTCTTCCATGTCACTAACAATATATAGGCAGACGTGGAAGCTATGCCTGACGAGGACAAAACCCACCGTGACTGCGGAGAAAATGTTGATCAGTTGGCCCACTCTGATCCAACGATGAAAAGGACGGAGTTCAGTTTTGAAACAGTGGTTGAGGATGTTGATCGTATTTTCAGAAAGCCAACTGTATCTTCCATTAAAGAAACATAGAATGAAGATGTTCTGAGCTTTGATAACAGTTCTAAAGTTCTTAACAGTTTTAAAGGTTGATCAATGTGTTTTTCATGCGACATTTAAATTTGAGTGAAGCATGGTCACAACTCCATCCATGCTTGACTTGGTATCCTTAGTTGTCTTTAATCTGGCCAAAACATCGGGCAATGAGAATGCTTGGGAATCAACTGGCTGCATCATCAAGGTAGTTAACAGAGCTTTTGCATAACTCTATTTTCAATGACCTAATGGCTTCATATTATCAAGATTTAGTGAGATGAAATGCTTTCTTTGCTCATCTTCATTTAAGCCGCTCGTTGTCTTTTGTTCGGGACTGCACTTCAGTGGTCATATCGAGAATGGTCGGAAGCTCTCGGGCAATACTCGAAATCCACTACAAAGTTGTCATGCCAGACAATGCCTCTTCATCCCATTAAGGGCCAGGAAATATCCAATAACCACTCAATCCATGGCATCTTGGCTTAAGTGGGTGATACATTCAGCGTACTTTGTACGCTTCATGAAAATTTCAGCACATGAGATTCTAGGGATTCCAAAGTCTCACTTTCGAATACAATTGTCCGATCTGAGACATCACCGAAGCAATTGGCTGGCATGTAAATTCAATCTTTTTGAGCTTCTGTCTTCGAGATCTAGCATCGCAGAGAGGAGAATTGAATCGGGTGAGTCCAGTGACTACCAGCCCACTTTAAAGACTCTGGGACCTGCTCATGACCGTGGGTTTCTAGCATTCAATTGGATTTGACCGGATTTTTGTCTTGGTAAGAAAACACCATTTGTTTATTCTTGCTGCTGTATTGACATCACATGCCAGATCACCACAGGAATGAACTGCCTTCATGTTCACGGAGTGGTTAATTTTTCACCTGTGGACACTAGTCATATTTCTGTTGAATGGTTCCCGATGTAGTGGGTGGATTCTTATGCGTTTCCTCCTTCTATTACCTATATTCCTAAATTTAATGTGAATAGGCAACGTATTCAAAAGAGAAATAAATGTTTATTGTAAATAAATAATTCTCCAAGAATACTTACCTATGACATTACTATAATGCCCTCCCACATCTCTCCGCAAATGCGAGCATCATTGTTGGTATTTCGCTCAGTCTGATACTAGATAACATCCGGTACATGGGTAGCCACGTTTCGGTGGCAAGGAGAGAGACTTTACAGGTTTCTTCCCTATGTCTATATGATATATAAACAGGAAAGATTAATTAGTTTTGTCTATCCTGTGAGGGCTAGATTCAGCAGGTAGTGGAGTTTTTTCCTTGCTTTGATGTGATCGGGTAAGTATTCTCAGAGAAAACATAATTAACTTTAATATTTCCTGTTTTAAAAATACAACAGAACATCCTAACATGAAGATAACTAAATTATACATTTTTTTATACATATAAACATAGGTGTCCATAAGGCACAAGTTGCTGGTAAAGAACTATATTACAATTCAAAATATATTGCTCCTTTATCCATAAAATAGTGTTTTGTAGTTCCATGAAGACACAAATGCAATTTCTGTCGATGACAAAGAGATATCAACTTATAGCTACTTCAGAAATGCAATCATGTTTGGCTATATCATCGTGTTTCTGGGGAAATTATACAGTCTCACTTTAGTGCTTCGTTACAATTTCCCTCGCTAGGACAATATAGATTGTAAAAAATGTTTCAAGGTCATTAACATTTGAATCTGAAAGTCAACTCTTCAGAGCTACAAAGACTTTACAATGATTCAATAAATGTCCTTTGAATGCGGGATGCTTTGTTTTACTATGCTCCCTTTTGAACAATATCTTTTTGACCATATGGAATGTAAGGAGTGCTTCTAACCTTCCACCTGACACTAGACACATCAAGTCCTACAGAATATTTCCTAGGTTGTTTTCGATTGTACAGCATGCATACAAACTTGATTAATTCATTTTTCAATCCCATTATGTAAGTTTGCCACTAGATTCTCAGCAGTATCTCTTATGACTTGTTCTTTCTTAAAAAGTTTGAAACAAATGTGCCACTCAGGAAATGGCATGATCATCTACCATGCTATAAAACACTTTGTTATAACACGAATTTGAATATAACACGGTTTTGACATAGTTCATAGTTTATAAGCTTCTCTCAACTAAATATTCAATTACTACAAAGTTCTATTGCCATAGTTAATGAGAGTTTGATTTGTTAATCTGGCAAGATGGTTTGTATCTTGAAGAAATACTTGTCTAAGTACTTTGTCTTTCTTTAACATTAAAAGTTTCTAATTGCAAATGTTCAATTTAAAAATGTAAATAGTAACTTTTTATGTTTTGCTTGTTGTTTTTGAAATGCGTGTGGTCTTGAAAAGGCGGATAATTGTGAATTTAATTTGTGTTGAATCACCCACAGTTAAGCTAATAATAATAACAATAATAATAATAATAATAATAATAATAATAATAATAATAATAATAATAGCAACATTATTTAAAGAGGATGACACAATTAGTTACATAGAACTAATCCTCCTTGTGGCCCTCTATTATATATATATATATATATCTATATATAGATATATATATATATATATATATATATATATATATATATATATATATATACATATATAGTACATAGTTGCACACACAATAAAAAGGCACATACTAATAATTCTTCTTTGCGTTTGTCTTTCATGGATTATTTACATTTGTTCAATACAGGGCAAACAATATCCCACCGATGCTTGCTCAGTCAACCTGCATACACACCCATGCAACAAACAACACTGTTGTTGAAATAAGTTTATCGACCTAATTGGTAAATCAATGAATTTGCCTACCTAGTTAAGTTATTGCAAATCATCAAAGTTAATAGTCACAACGAAAATTTGTTGCTACTATCGTGCGCCTCTGCGAAATACAAAAAAATAACTATACGAGAGCTGCCTTCATGCACACATAGCTTGCCATGTTGTTCGTTACACAATCGTCACATGATCGATCGACTAACAGCTGAATATCTATCATTTCTTTGGAAAACATTAAACTTTATCCCAATGTACGTCCGTAAATATAATTGATGTTTTGTGCATGTATATACTGTTTCTTAAGTTTGTGTAAACTAGTGCTTCTGTTTGCACATTTAGATGGAATTAATAGGGATTACCTACTTCTGATGCATTTGACACCATTTGGTGAGTATCGTCCCACACCCTATTTTTACGCTCCCCTATTTTGACGCAGTGTCATAAACTCCCAGTTCTCTAGAGAAAGCATCTTGCAGTTACGTCACAACCACAACATTGAATTACACCGATCAACATCGAGTCACACAGACAGAAAAATCTGTCGAAAATCGTATCCTTATTGGTTGTGAAATGAAACAAAAATACATACCATGAAAAAAACGCCATTTCACTAATTCTCTTTTTTTCAATCAGTAAGTCTTCATAAAAATCCTTACTAACTATTCTGAGCGGGTAAATCAACTTACCGCCACAATAGTCATCCAGCCTGCTATTCAACATGTGTTTGCAACATGACTCACAGCTGATAGCTGCATCAGTAACACTGTTTAGAAAAGTGTACAGTGTTATACAGTTTGATATGGATCTGTCATAACTGATATTCAGAAGTGGTTCTTTGTTACCATAATTTGTGGATATTTTCAAGAAAAATACTTTTACAGTATATTTCATAGTTAAATTAGTATCCTTTACATTTTTGCTTATTTAAATCAAATTATTATGATTTTTATCTGACAATGAGGCAATTTTACTTTTAACAGTAAATTTTCAATAATCTTTTAAGACATTCTTGATATTTAACTTATTTTGACCAATTTATTTTTTAAAGATTTTGTTTGATAATGACACGAATGATAATAAATGAAAATAAAACCTTCTCCTGTAACTTTATGTCTTTTGTCTGTGATTATTTGCATTCTGGATAAATAAGTTGTGAAGGATGCAAAACAGTTGTGACGTTCCAAAAACAGTACATTCAAGGATCGAGGTTCTGCGTGTTCACAATGCCAATTAAGTATTGGGAAAAGGTCACATGCTAAATCTAATAATTTTATAATTATAACTACACATTTTTATAATAATACCATCATGATTTTTCCAAATTTGATTAATTTTGCTTTAAAGACAAAATCTGTACCAAAACCAAAATAATGATAAATGTAAAAAAAACTTTAGGAATGCCAAGTTAAATTTCTTTCTGTAATTTTTCCCATAAACTTGAGTTTTATATGTCCTATTGATGTTCCTCTGCAATATAGTTTTTTTCCTCGAGAATATGTACAATGGTGTCACTAAAAGAAATAGACTTCTGTGAAGTGCGTCATTATGGGTGACGTAATACACCAACTTTCCGACAAGGGGTTGTCTGGTTGAAAGCATGCCAAAAGAGTGTTAGGAAATATATCATTGTCATTTTGTATGCATACTTTGCTAAAATAACTAATGTTTCTAAAGTAATGAGATGTATCACTATGAAAGGAGTATATTTCTGAAAAGGTGAAAGTAAGTACTTAAGTGCGTCAAAATAGGGGAGTCCAGGATATACATATATTTTAACTATTCATTCTATTTTGTTGCCGATTATTGTATGTACGTATATATGAATGCATGGTTTTCTTCAGAAAAAATAAATATTAAACGTAATCACTGGGTTTTCACTATTTCTATTTAGCTGCATCTTTGAAGTCCACAGTTTTGCACACACTCCGCACTCCCATTCTTATATAGCCTAAATGATACACATGCAACATTCTCTTTAGTTAACAGACTTGTTTTGATATTAGATGATGACGTATAGTTATAATAGCTATAGCCTTCTGACCTTACCATCATTATTACAATGTGATCACCTAAATTGGCAATAACAAAGACAACTATCTGGACAGAACTAAATGTGTGTCCCATCAGAGCAAACAAAATTGTTAAGAAAATTAAATAAAGTATTCCAGTAACCACTCTGACAATGAGAGCTGCACTATAATTTTCTTAGAGTGAGAGAGAGAGAGCGGTTAAAAATCTGGATGAGACCGAATACAACATTTTTCAAAGACTTTTTTAACATTGTGCATAAAGATTTACTCATAAATGGCTCAGTCCCATAGAAAACATCAGCAAACAAACGTTTGAAAAAAGAACTACCAGTGGTATGTGTACAGTATTATAGTTGGTCCTAAATGAAAATGATGCCTCACGGTCATCCAATTCTGCTGCCATGGTGGCCATCTTGAAAATTGTGTCCCTACTGCTTCTGAATGTATGGTCACATCAACATGGGGTTTCAACTAAAAGACGTCTTGTGAAATCTTGTTGATCCTAAATGAAAATGGTGCCAATATGACATCCAATCTGGCTACCACGGTTGCTGGCTTGAAAATGTTGTTATTGCTATTACTCCTGAATGGATGGTCATATCGACATTTTGTTTTAGCTAAAAGACTTCTTATGATGTCTAGTTGGTAATAAATTAAAATAGTGCCCCTCAGACGTCCAATATGGACACCATGGTAGCCATCTTCAAAATCTTGTCATCACTACTTATTCTGAAGAAATCGTAATATTGGGGTTTTACTAAAACATTCTTACTATGTCTAGTTGGTCCTAGATTGAAACGTTGCTCCACGGAGATCCAATATGCCCGCTGTGGTAGCTTGAAAATCTTGCTATCGCTATTCCTTCTGAATGGGTGGTCCTATTGACATGGAGATTTCACTGAAAGACTTTTATGAGGTCTAACTGGTCCTAAATGAAACTGGTGCCAATCTAACATTGAAAATGGTCACCATGGTGGCCATCTTGAAAATCTTTTTATTTCAATTCTTCCTGAACAGATGGTCTTTTCGAAATGTAGTTTTCATGAAAAGACTTATGATGTTTTGTTGGTATTAAATGAAAATAATGCCATCCTGACCTACATCATAGCTGTCCAAGTGGCCATCTTGAAAATCTTGTTATCGCTGATTCTGGTAAATGGATGGCCATACCAACTTAGGGTTTTCACTAAAAGTCTTCTTATGATATTTTGTTGGTTCTAAATGAAAATGGTACTGATTTGCAACCTTGGGGCCCTGGAATGTGTCCCATGATGATGTTCCAGCTGATAATAATAATAATAATAATAATAATAATAACAATAATAATAATAATAATAATAAGAAAAAGAAGAAGGACCTAATTTAGAGAAGGTAACTCAATTAGTTACAGGAACTAATCTACTGTGAGGCCTTCTGTTACGAACAATATATACAGCACATTGTGAAAAAAATTTGGATTAACACTAAAGAATTTAGTTATGCTGAAAATCAAACAAAGTTTCAAGTCCATAATACATGCACAAGCATCAGTGAGTACAGAAATGTATTAAATATTTTATTGTATTGCACAATTCATTTGTGAAAAAGATATTAGTATATGGGAAAGAAAAAAGCAGGAGGTACAATTGTTCAAATAGTTCATAAAAGAATCATGTACATGTTTTTCTAGTAATTTGGAAAAACAAGGAATGATAGAAATAGGTCTATAGTTATTTGCATTATATTTTGTTCCAGCTTGATGCAGTGGAGTTACCTTGGCAGTTTCCAAGTCTGTGGAAATTTATTAGACCAAATACTGTGATTTGTAAATAAAAGCTATACTCCCTACTATAGCGGGTGCAGCTGCCTGTAGTGCCCTTGGTCCAATCATATCAAGTCCTGTGGCTTTACAATCATCCATTTTTTAAATATACTTAAAGAAAAATTCAAGACTCATTTCCGGAATTTCAAAGTTTATGTCATCAGGAAATTTTTCAGAACACACCTGTTTGAATTCCGGATCATCAGAAAAAATTGTAGGGTCTTGACTTTTTAAAGGGTTCATTTTACATCAGAAAAGTACTTTGTATGATTTTACCTTCGTTTGCCTTGAGCTTTGTTTTGTATGCCTTGTTTGATACCAAAACTATTCTGCAATATATGGCCAGGACTGTGTTGCTGTATGATTACATCATGTACCGACATATATACAAACACACACATGCATACATACCTACGTACATGATCCATGCATACATACATACATTCATACAGGGCGCTCTCCACCTTTGAGTTCTGTTAAGGCGGAAGTCCTGCGGGTCATGGAGCTTCTGCTACAGGCTCATAGTTTTTCGATGAGCAGGTCGAGATGGAACTTCAGTTGTTCAGCGATGTCGGGCGTTTAGGCGATCTCGATGGTGCGGAACTCCAGTCAATTACCCAGGCGCGCCTGTACGAGGGCAATGAGACTAAAGTGGATGTCGGTCCGTTCCCTGACCGTTACAGTCTCAACTATGATATGGTCATTGAAATTGTCGTTGGCCGGCTCTCTAAGGATTGAAATCACCGAGTCTTCTATCCGCAGCCTTAGCGATTGGGCGTGCGTTTGTTCATCGAGCGTGATGCAACACAGCATATCTTTTGTGAAGATGAGCCGGGCTATCCACATTCTGGCGCGGTTGAGCGCTGGCTCTTCCTAATACAGTGAAGGCAGGGACACTGGCACGAGCGTGGCGCCAAACAATAATAATCGCGCGCCGGTTGCCCGGTATGAGACACCTTTTGCTGCAGCGAAAGCGCAGTTATCCCCAGCTGAGCTCGGCTAGGCTTAGGGTGCTCTGGGTGTCCACCTAAGTCGGAATCGGTAAGCACTGACCCCGATCTGGCGAAGGTACATCTGCACCAGCAGCCGGTACATTTTGGCGACGTCGGACATCTGTTTTGCCAGCTGTGCCCATACGTCGTCGTCGGAGCTGTCAGGCAGCTTCGCCATGTCTTTATTGAGGTTTCGCGGGTTCTAATTGTGGAAGCCACAAATGGTTAAAGTGGCCAAGGTACCGGTTGCCTGCGCGTCGACGTTGAGGCCTTCGCACCAGACGGTGTTTCCGCGCGGCCAACAAGGACTCGTTGCTGGTCGAGAAGCTGTCGTATTCGATGCCGTCCGCCTGGCCGCCGCTTTCATTTTGGACCCGCAGACCCCATTCACTCCAGTCGAAAGAGCCGCCCACGGCATATCACCATGGCGCCTGTGATTATTCACCAATTAGAAACCTGCGCCAAGGACGTTGATAGTGTCACCGTTGTTGTTGAAAATGAAACAGCCCATGTTCGTCCCAACGGTAAAACCCAACGCGCTTGGCGCTATAGTCCCACCGACCGCCGTGCGTTGGCTGTGAAGCACACGCCTGGCGCACCCAGGGGCGCAGGTGCCGTGAGGTCGGCCTTGGTCGCATACTAGGACAAATTAACCAGCGGTGGGTCGTCTCTTTGTGAGCGCCCTTAGATGTCTACAGGCTTGCCACAAGCTGATGGCCTAGAATGTGCGTGCAAATCGCCTTAGGACAGCGTTTCAACGATCATCTGGGAATTGACTCTTGCCCAAACATTCCCACGATTTGCACGGCTTTGATACGGTCTCTGCCAGCAGGATGTACGAAGTCAAGGCACGAAATATAAAAATAGCCTTGATTGCTTACCATAACCCACCCGTATGCTAATGTTTGGCAGCTAGGCAGACACGGTCTCCCCGAGACTGTCGATGGTTTACGTGAGGGCGTCCATGTTGCCGCTAGGGACAGTCACATACGTCATATACCCGGAAATTGGGCATGTCCATGATGCCGTCTTGGAGGAGCCCCTGGCAGATGGCGCTGACCTCCTTGATCAGCTCGGAAGACTTGTTGCCGGACCGGTAGGCCCTCCCCCCACCGAAGTGCATTTAGGCAGAACTGGCAAGGTCTTACGCGTCACCGGGCACAACACTCGCTCCCCCCAATAGCTGGCAGGCCTTTTCCCAGGCATGGTGCCAGCAATGACCCCCCACCTCACGAGCCTCAAGTATCTGGTGAGTCACGATTGGCTCTACTTCGTCCAAGCTAACAACATCCTCTGCAGCCTAGACTTTCAGCAGATCAACTCTGCCGCCCAGTAAGCAGCCTCTCGAAGCTTAAGAAACTGACGCGCTACTCTCCGCTCCACAGGGGGTGCCTGCGAAAGGGGGCACCAGGCCACTCCTCTGGTGGCGCCTCCACCACTTCCTCCTGCCGCACCTTTGGTGGCACTTTTGCCTTTCTGCCCACCACACGCCAGAAAAGGCCCCAACGCCGGGGTCTTTGCCCCATTCGGCCGGGCAACCCAGACCTCTCCCTTATGCAGTTGATGCTTTTTGGGAATATCAACCATTTCTGTCCGACTCCTTATTTTCGTGGCACACCCACTTCTGCCAGGGCTCTGAAAGTCTTTTTATCAACACGTGCCTGTTGCTTTCGTGCAACAGCAGGTCTTTCTGAGGTGTAACCTCAGACGCGACCTAATTGGGTCCCTTATTGATGATATAAAGGCGACCAACTTCGGTACATCTCTGCGCCTTTCTTGGCATTTTTGACATGCACGCAGGCGGAGGACCAGGTCTCGCGACACGCTTGCCAGCGTCGCGACGCTTTCTTCAAACAAACTCCTCAACCAACTGCTTCATGCCCCTAACATTCTCGCGGATTTGTTTGGCAGCCTTTGCGGTCTTGATGACTGGCGCGTGCTTTGTTGCGACCTCGTAGGCCGTCTTTTGCTGTGGAAGCTGCTGGGCGGCAAGCTTGTCAACCAACGCGCTGCGCATGGCCATACACTCCTCTGGCCGAGCGGTTGTTTGGGGACCAGTTCGCCAAAGAGCTATTGCTGTCTGAGAGCGGTGGGTTCGGCGGTTGCACTGATTGGGGAGGTTGCCCTGCAAGGCCATTCGATACCATCTGCACCCCACATGTGCGACCTGTTGCTGTGGTGCCAGCGTTGGCCTGTCAGGTGTCGCCTGGCGCCCGGTGGCCGTCATGGGACTTGGGACAGTCATAGGTTTTGGTGGATTACAGCCACCAGCTTCGCCACCCCATTTGCGTACGTTTGGTCAGGATGGTGGACCCTACATGTACCAGCTAGGTGACACCTTGGACTGCCTCATCCATTGGTTATAGTATGCCTGCTATAATCTCGTAATGAGAGAAAAAGCCACTACGCCTACACCGGCGCTAGTCGCCAAAGGTTTTCTACGACACGTTTCGAGTGCTAATTACCAAAGTTTTCTACGGCCGGTTTCAAACGCCAGCCACCGCAGTTTTCTACTACCAGTTCCGAGTGCCAGCTGCGTATTCGGGTTGCTCCCTGCATTGCTAGTCGTCCGGGATTTCTGGAGGTGTGTCACGGCATTATTATGTCACCAAATATTTTCTGCACCTTTGATTAATGCTAGTCACCAAAAGTGATGTATGGCTGAGGCCAAATTTTCATTTCACATCTACTTATGGTTTTCCAATGGATGAATGGACATCAGGCAAAGTAAATATATTTATCGTGGAATCTGAGTATAGTTACTGGTGTGGATGTCAAAAAGTCTATTTATTCTCTGTTTTGGTGGGGAAGGAAATCTTGTATCATGTATCTAAGATAATGCATGAAACTTCTAACCAGATTCACCAGTGCACATGATGCATACTTGGGCATGATGGATACAGGCATCAAAGGTCAAGGTTACAGGGTAAATTGTTGTTTAGTTTTGGATGGTAAATTGTTAAGATTTGTATGAAGGGGCTATATCTTCTTTTTCTATACATGTATTGTTATCAGATTTGTCCCAAAGTAGCAGAGGAATGGCGTGGTAAAAAGTCAGAAAGCGTGATTACAGAGCTTGTTTAGTCATATGTCACTAGGACTAAGCGAAATGATAAATTGGTGGCATTTTTCCCATTATTCCAGGTATCTACAAAGAAAGAAAGAAAATGAGACACGGGAGCACATGACGAGAAGAGCTGAAGCAAGTGTGGATTGGCCTGATTTGGAATCCCAGACACAAGGTACTTGTACAGTCCTACTAAAACCGACATTCATACACGACACTCAGTGTGTGTATGAAAAACTGCTGGGATGGAAAACAAAAGCTGTCCGCGCATTAGATGATTTGGTGAAAACTGTTATGAAAGAGATTCTTCCTATTAAAGGAGATAAATGGGTTGAGATCCGCGATGCAATGACCGATTTGCAAAAAGATATAGATCTTGTAGTCTTAGAAGACGAAATGGAAAATACGGTAACTTTGTTGACCATGTCGAGAACAATTCTTGTTAGTGCAAAGAGAAACGTAGATGAGATTTGTGATGCTAGAGTTGTTCCTATGGCAAAAAAAGATCTGAAATTTGAGAACAAAGAAAAGTTTGAGGCCTTAAAAAAGCTGGGAATTATGGAAACTTTTGAGAAAAAATTCAAAAACACCAGGTTTACGTACAGTAATGATCAAGTGATCATCAAGGGACCAGAGACGGAAGTAAATGAAGCTTGTATCGAAATCTGGAAAAGCTTCAGTGACCTGAAAAATGTTGAGGAACAAATTGATTGGAAAAAGGCAAACCTCCTGTCAGAAAAAGGTGTTCGAGATAAGGTCGATGAAATGGTCAGACGAAAGACACCACAGATTGTTCCATGGTACCTCACAGAGAATGAAAGTGTGATCATCTATACAAGGAACGAGGAAGGTTTTAGTGGCCTTGGAATTCTGCTCAGCTGTATAAATGAACTGTTGGTACAGGAAATTATTTTACTTGACAAGAAAGATGTAAACGTTGTCACTGGACACAAGGAATGGAAATCATTTTTGGATGATCTTTTCAAAAGCAACATGCCAGCCCATTTTAAAGTGCACACAGATACAGAGAGGAGTGTCATTGAGCTTACTGGATTCACAGATGCAGTTAAGAATGCCAAGGAGAAAATATCAGAATTTTTGCAGAAACAAAGCAAAGAAGAGTTGCTTGTGCGTATGACACACTTCACAACGGAATTTATAAACACACACGGATGCGCCTTGATAAGTAAAGATTGCAAGGCAAAGGTTGAAGTTTATTCAGGAAGTGATGGAAAATCTGGAGGTTTTGTTATTTATGGTACAAGAGACCAGCGAGAGAAGGGCGAGAAAAAGCTGAGAGCCTTAGAGGCAAGAGTCTGCACCAAATGGTTTCATGTCAAGCAGCCAAAACTGGTGAAGATAAGTCAAACCCATATTCTCCAACACAAAAGTAGGTGGGAGAAGGAATGTCAGTGTATCATCTCCATAGAAACTGCCTTGACCTTGGCAGAGTCCAGTAAGCCATGTGTAGCAATTTCAAATGATGGAAAAATGATCCAGCTAATATTGGGTGACATCACAAAGCTTAAAGTAGATGTGATTGTCAATCCTGCCAATAAAGATCTGAATCATGATGGAGGACTGGCCAGAGTCATCATTGAAACGGGTGAGTTTGATTTTCTTTTATCAGATCCCTCAGTAAATGAAGGCTACACAGGGTCCAACAAATTTCAAGATCAGATGGTAGCCAAATTAAAAATTCACTTGCCCAAAGAAGGCAAAGATAGGGCCTGAATGAATATAAAACTGTTCACGACCAGCTTCGCCTTTTAGCTTCTTATGTATCATTGACAGTTATTATCCTTTGTGAAGTATTTTTGTTGGTATGTTTTGAAAAAGGTATTGAACAATTTCCGATATTATATAGCAGCCCACTGGGCTATTTTCTTCAATATAAGGTAGCCCAGCCCCAGCATTTTTCTAGCACGAGGGCTTGGGCACAAGATTTATCAGACTTTGCTACAATATACATATTGCTAAACCTCATTTATCCTTACTTGTTGGAGTATGCAGAACTTATTTGGATAAACCAGAGTTTATATGAACTTTTTGATTTTTATCAAATTGACTCATTCAGGGTATATACATACATTTTCAGAGAAACTAGTTATTTGGATGAACAAGGATTTGATTGACAAATTCCTACTGTACTGCCTTTGCCTGGATATTATGAGCACTTTTAATAATCATCACGCTTATCATCTATACATCACCATATTTCTCAAACCATTAGGTGGAAAGTTATGTAATTATGTTGCCCGTGTGCTAGCCATGTTTGAGAGTAGTATAATCTTTGAGCTTCCAATTCAGAAGTCTATGGGAGGGTACAGTGCTGGATTACCCAACAGGCAGACTAAGCACGTGCTTAGGGCACCAGCAAAGCAGAGGTACAACAAACAAAAAAAAAAAAGAGAAATTACGGGGATTTTTTTCATTACATATGGTGGTGGTGGTGGTGGTGGGGAGCACCATAATCTTTTCAGTGCTTAGGGTCTCTAAAGGTCTTAATCCGGCCCTGGGAGGGTATCAAAGGCTAAATATTTTTAAAAATTGCAATTACAATGACATTTTCAAATATTTTCTATCCAAATTGTATGTATGAAATTATAGCAAGAAGATAATCACATATGTAGGATTTTGCATTTATGACCCTGCGTCATGCTCTGGGAGATTCGGGAGAGTATGTGGTGTGGTGGGGAGTAGGACGGGCTGGAATATACATGTGCACTAAAAAACCTTTGCAGCTGTCATGATCCATTGCAGTTCTAGTTTTTGCATGTTTTACAATGAGTGAACATTATATTGGGAAAAAAACAACCTTTGCATCTAAGGTTAATGTAAAAAGGGGATTAAATAGAATCTATGCTAGGATTTCCTCATTCCGGGGTCAAACACATAAATTGATTATTTTTCTTACCCATTTGTTTGTTATGCTTCCTGCAAACGAAGTTTGGGAGGAATTGGGTACACTGATTACAGCTTGTCTATCCTCTGTCCATAACACTGTTCTTTACTTAATATCTCCCGAACCCTTTGAGATAGCTGCCTGTTGTTGACTTTGAATTAAAGTCTTGTTCGACAATTCGGCCATGTACAACTGTGATATCTTCATTAGACTTGGTTTGCTTTTTGTATCATGGATAGACATTGTTTTATGTAAAGATTTGGGTCAGTCTGCTTAGCATTTAAAGATTTATACCCATTATTATTACAAATTATGTCTGTCCATCCTTTGCATTCTGGTCAGGTTATCTCCAGAACAATCTGAGATCTTTTCATGACACGTGATATACATTTGTATCATAAAAAGAGTTTGTGTCTCACATCAGGTTTGTCTTTGTCATATTTAGGGTTATCTCCCAATTTTTTGAACTTATATTTACACTTCATATCTTGCTGTGTGTGGAAGGTGGTATTCTGAAAGCAATCGCTTACTGACAGATCTAGCTTTCGGGAATAAAGATATTTTTCTTTCTGTATTCTACCACATCACTGACTTACTGAATTTCAAACATAGCCATCATGTTGAACTTTATGATGTCATCAAAAAGAATATTCTTTCTCGCATCGATACGATTTGGACTCCTAGGTGGGTATCTGATATATGCTTGCACTTTAGAATTCTTTACAATTTTAAAATAGGAAATGTATTAAGAAGAATTATTTTATTTGTCCAGTAAAAATTTTAACAATACTTTGAAGTTTTATTTGTTAGGTGAAGGTATATATATATATATATATATATATATATATATATATATATATATATATATATATATATATATATATATATATATATATATATATATATTAAATTGTGTGTCCTAGATCTCATATCGAATGATGTTGCTTCACCGATATTGGGAAAGAATTCAACTCAGTGAGAATAGGGACTGAAGGTTTCGTTAACGGATATTCAGGCGCATTATACGCCCGACTTCTATGGGCGGCGTTGTTCCATATATTCAATTCAATACAGAGTTCTCTATTTTTTCAGGGCTTTCCAAATGAAATAGAGAGCTCGCTCTACAATTGAATTAGAGAACGCTATATATCAATTAGAGCTCTATAAATCAATTAGAGACCTCTCTAATTCAATGATTGCCCTCAATTAATAATTGCTGATGTCTATACTTGAATTGTAGACCTCTCTAATTCAATTGGAAGCCTCTACAAATGAATAAGAGAGAGAGCATTCATTCAATTATAGAGCTCTCTAACAGAATTAGCGACATCTCTAATTCGGCATTGGTTCGACAAATCTATAAATGAATTAAAGAGGTCTTTAAATGAATTAAAGACCTCTTTAAAGCAATTACAGAGCTCTCTTATTTATTTGAAGAGGTCTCTAAACAGTGTTTCTAGGCATCCAAGCCCAACTTCCTTAAAATAAAACAATTACTGCTCTCTTGATTAATTTTTTCGCGCTTGAGTGCAGGGGTAGGGAGGGGAGGAGAGGAAAGGGGGCGCGTCAAACTGGTTACCATTTTGAAACCAGGCACGTCAGAAGGACTTCCTACCAGAAAAATTGTGCTTCGAACTATATTGTCACGAGTTTATGACCGTAGCACACGGGTTATTGAGAGCCCTGTCAAGTGTCTGGCTATGATTTCATCTGAAATGGAACTGCCATGATCATTTTCGGATGGTTTCACCAACAGACCATCTAATCAGTAAAATTGCAAGTGTTCATCTGGCTTCAATCAAATTTGAAACTATAAATTTCCTTCTATGTGTCATATATATTATAAACCACATAAGCAGTTCTGCAATTTTCATCTGTACTAATAACCTAGTAATCAAATTTATACATTACATAAAAATATTTGTAATATCAATATATTCATAGCCATATGAACTTGATTAGTGTCCGAGTGAATCTGAATCTTACATACTGTACCCATGCACATCTATGAATGCGTCAATCTAACCATCTATTATAAACAACAACAACAAAAATTGTAATTATGAAATAAATACAATAATTAATACTATGAGAAATTAAATGAATTTTAAAGTAAGTTCATATATAACTAAATACATAAATAAAAGGACAAATTTAAGGCGGCTTTAATTTATCGTATTAGCTGAATTGATGACTCTCAAGTCAAGCATGTTGTTGGGACTCTTGGAAAATAGCAGGGGGATTCCGAATTCTGGAAGTGAAGAGTACAAGACTTCCTGAAATTCTGTTGAGAGCCATGACTACATGTATCATATATATCCTTGTTCACATGTAGAGCCCAAATACGAACAACATAGACCCTGATCTGTAGTTTTAATGCACCAGCATATAAGGTCTACACTTGTAATTCTACTCATCATTTCTAACACAATGCAGTAGTATATCTGACTCTACACTGTTCACAGTCGGGAACAACTTATTCAAGTGTATGTGCAGTAGTACAGTAGTTTCTGTATGGTTTATTTTTAGTTTCCACTTAGAAAGCCATTCACTACTTTGTTTTTACTCACTCCGTTGGATTGTACTGCTAGGTGAACATATTTCTAAACTCATGAAGTATGCATTAGTAGCATTCAGGAGACTTTCCACGGATCTTTGTTGTGTGTTAATCCTGTTATCATTCTAGAATCAAATGTACATGTGCAGACTTGAAAAGACGAAATGAAAAGGTAAAAATTGAATTCACCCCTGGAAAATGTATTGTCGATGTCTCCATTTTCCCCCCTCCAAAATAAATGGATTGTGCTTCTTATTTCAACAACCCAAATTCCCCAGATACTCACGGGGTATAATCAACCCATTCTCAGGGCCAAGAAAGGCCCATTATGTAGCATATTTTCAACCAGATTTATCATCCTCGAAATGAACAAATGTTCAGGAAAAAATGGAGATCTATTTCTCTTTTTTTACTGCTGCATCCTCTATCTAGAATTATGTGCAGTTATGCATCTGTGCATATTAGTTAGGGAAGAAAGATTCAAGGTAAAATGATAAAAGCGAAAGTAGGATAGTGATTATTGTTAAAATTAGGGGGTGGGAGAAAGAGAGAGACAGAGGGGAAAGAAAACAATGTTTGTTTTTTTAGGATATAGAATGACAAAAATCCGAAAAAATTGTTCAATTGAAGGATACTAGTTCAGGTAAGACAGCGATATTTTGTGGTAGTTCGCGCCACTGAACAAATGGCACGAGGAGAAAAGGTATACTTACAATAACTGGCCATTGCCTGAATCTGAACGAATGAAAAGGTGTGCATGTGTATGGTCATTCTGGTCAGTTGTCTTATATAAGGTGGTAGAGAAATGTCCATTTTCTGCACAATTTTATCGAACATGATCAAACGAGCATCAGAGCATCTGTCTTGAATAGATTGCCAACCTAATTTGTTTTGCATATTTGCTGAGACGAACATATAGGTATGTGTTACGTTAGTATGGGATTTATTCCAATGTTTGTGTTTATTTTATTTCTACATTATTTAATTCACAGGTATGTGCTTATTAATTATTGAAATGTAATTCTTTATCATTTCATTTCTGTATAAATTTACATTTCCAATATTGTATGGACCGCTTTGTTACATTTGTGATACTTATTCAGGTCTGCCACTTACCCAGGCCAGCCCTAAACCAGAATATGAGCAATACCCGCAAAAAGCAATCATTCCTGACGTTTTATCAATCAATCGTCTACAGACTGTTGATACTGAAGAAAAAAAAAAAAACCAAAATAATCTTTATTTAGTAAATGTTAATTCAGATTAATCGAGACAGCAGGTTTTGGTCAGCATTTCGGTCCAGAGGATCAGCGAACCGTCAGCGTCAGGAATATGTCAGGATTTTAGCCCGTCCCTGTACCGCATTTGCTTCTGTGCATTGTTTTGTTTGTTTGTAAATAAAATATTTATCTTAAAAAAATTCAATATTTCAACTAGAATTTAAATTAATATCTCATCCAAATCCTTTGAACGGCAGTGGATACCCCGTTTTGAAGACTGGTAAATGGCGCGTCAATACCCGAGTATTTTCCGATGATGGGGAGGGAGAAATTGTTTTTAGCCGAACACACTGATTGTCGAATTACTGCCTCAAGTGAGAGTTCTACAGTTGAATCAGAGAGGTCTCTAATTCTATTACAGAGGTCTCTAATTCTATTATAGCAGTCTACAAATCAGAAAAATATTGCGGGCTATTATTTAATTAGAGAGGTCTCTAATTAATATTTAAAAGTCTCTGATTGATATATTGAGGTCTCTAATTCAATTGTAGAGCTCTATAATTCATTTGGAGTGCTCTCGACACAATTATAGAGCTCTATATTAAATTGAATATATGTAACAACGGCCGCCGTTAGACTTCTTCCTCGGGATGTCCAGAAATCTACCACTGGACGACCTAGGGACTTCTCTCTCTTCTAAGTATACGTCCACATAATAAACTTCTGTCGTCCTAATAATTCTGAAATGTAACCTATATCCGCCACCAGAGCCAATTAACTGTCCCAATCAGCTAATTTACATTACCCAACAAAGCAAAAATGCCGACTCAGATGTTATTTCCTGCCAAGTCTACTTTACCATTTCAAACTGGTTTGGACATTGATAAAGGTATCACTGAGTCTAAGGTATTAACCATTGATTTAGGCATGTTTTTGCATAGTGTCTGTTAAATTTACGTCTATTTCCAGCCAGGTGGTATACTGCCACTAGCACTCAAAGGAATTGCTGCTAACTTCTTGCTAAGAAACATGTGTACTGAACCCCAGTTCAAAGTGGCAGTTTGATTGACACTAGGTGCAGACAACTAATGATGTATAATTTCACAACCTTACTGGGAGGCAGACTTAAAAGAGACCCTTGTGCCTTTCAGCTTTGTTGTATCTACTGAAACGACCATTGCTAAGCCTTGCTGAATAAAGTACTATATCATTCATACTCATGTACTACGAGCTCACTAATGTTAACAAGGGATAGGTCTCAGCTATGCGGGACTGTGTTGGTAAAAGTGAGAAACTGCACAGACTTAATTACTTATGATGAACAGATAAAACAGAACTTTGAAAATTGTCATGAAACTATATATATATATATATATATATATATATATATATATATATATATATATATATATATATATATATATATATATATATAACAAATATAACATTATTAAAGGTCTGATTAATAAGGAACCATATTAGATATCTTCTTTATCATCTTGAATTAGCAGATTATCAATTATAAGTGATCAAGAAGTACAGTATATCCTTCTGTATTCAATACATGTACATCAGTTCAATGCTATTCCAAATATGCATATTTGGTATGAGGATAACGTTTTTCTCAAAATGTTTCTAAATATTATATTTATTAAAATTTTAATCATGAATATATGGATGCTTAAAATGTTTATTAATTTACATACTTTTATGGGTAAGTGCGATGGTGCGATTTCTAAGCTTGACGTATTTGACTTCCCAATTTGAAGAATTTTAAAAAAATGATAAATTAATGAAATATCTGAAGTATACTCGCAATTTAAAATGCAGTAGTTTGATGGAACTGATAAAATAGATGAATGTTTGTTTCAAACCACATTATTTTACTTTATAAACATTTTATATGCATCATTGACAATACATTCGATGGACAACATTTTATTCAGAAGTAAACCTGCTTCCCCTCATTGGTATCTTATATTCATTGTAGATCCTACGAAGTAGGCTACTACCATATCAGGTTATGAGGCGGTCATGGACAAAATGACACCAGTTAATTGAGAATAATATAAATTTATTTTCCTAATTTACGAAGCACAAATTCCATATTATTTTTATATTATCACAACTTAAAGGTGTTGAGTATGAATATCAAATTGATTTGATTGATGTCATTTTAAGTACTGGATGACATAATGATATTTTTTCGGTTTGTTAGTGCTACCCATTATTTAACCTGTCTGGAAAATGTACCGTCTTACTCGCGTATAATTCGATACCAACTGCAAACTGCATAGACCCAGATCTGCCGTCGCATAATGCGCCGGCAGATCTGGGTCTATGGAGTTTGTAAGGACTAATCAGTAGAACAAACTATATAGACCCTGATCTGCTGGCGCATTATGTGACGGCAGATCAGGGTCTATATTGTTTGCATTTGGAGGCGGATTATACACGAGTATCTATCCAGCTGGTTTGTATACAAAAGTAAACACCATTGAATGACGTTAATAATAGACTTAATACAAAAATAAAAATCAAAAGGATTTTATTTAACTTAAAATAAAGCTAGGTTGGATAATCTATTCTTTGAGTTATGCCAGTTATTGAAATAGGTATGATTGAGACCATAACAACAATAAGAAAGTAGTAAGCCAATGGATACATAAAAGTCACAACTGTTAGTAAATCATTACACATGCTATTAGAACAATGTATTTATTTATTTATGAATTACCAAGGTCAGTTTGGAACAAAGATTTCCCATGTTTTCTGTGCTTGGATTTTTTAAATATTTTTTTATTTTATTTTTTAAATGTTTTTGGGATCTTGGTGCAGTCTTTTCTGGTACTTTAAAAAAAATTACAACATCATAAAATTATAGGAAACAGGCAATTTTTAAAAACTTGAACAACTAAAATAAATTGGTTTTAATGGTTCAATTTTTTTAAAGGTTTTACCGTACAATAAAACTACCCAATTAAGACTATCTGTCAGACTTTAGAAAAGTGATGTTAATTAGGAGTCGCTCTGATTTCCAAAGATAGGCTTGCGTAGTTGTGAAGTTGATGTGGTTGCTATCAAGGAGTCGTTTTATTTCAGGCGTGTGAGCAATTTGAGGCTTTATTTTATTCTGAATGCCGTAAATTTAGAGCTAGACAAGCATCATGTTTTACGCAAAGAAATTAACTAAAAATGCAACAATAAATTTCTATATGCATTCAAATTACGCAAAACAATTTAATTTGTACATTTAGTCCAAAACTTCCAGTATATTGATCCAGGCATAAGCACAGTCCATGTATTATTATAGCACATTCGATCAGTGTAAACTCTGCTAGTGCGACAATGTCTTGTGCTTTATGCAGCTTTCAAATAGTACTAGATGACCGAGGAACACGTCACTCAAATGGAGTCCTATATACGAATGCACCCTGAATTAGTAATGGTCATAAAGCCATTTTACGTTTCTAAAAGGCGTGATTAACGTCTTGATCGTTAAAACTCACTCTGGTATTGTAAGTTTGTCAGTGGCGACGCGAGGGTTCGATGTGGCCAGGGGTAATGTTCTTAAGTGGCACCCCTACTTTGCCACAGAGAACAGTTTTTATATCAGTTGCAAACTTCCACCCCACCCCACCCATCTACGTTCTGGTTAAAGCTATACAAAAATCTCCCGATGGCAATCCCAGAGGCAATTGCCTCCCCCCCCCCACTCCGTCGCGCCCCTACTGAAGTTTGTGCTCTACAGGTTCACACAATAGCACATTAAATTTAGAAGAATTGCAATTACCTCCAAACCAGGGAATAAAATGGCCAGTTTACTAAATTTGTATCCAGAGTTCTGCCATTGTGTCTGTAATTTTTTTTTACCCTTTATCTGTTTGCATGCCATTAATCCATAATACAATGCTTTTTAACTTTCATATTTTTACAGAAAACTTTTTCTAATATTAAAATGTAACAAATATATTGTGTACTTTTAAAAATATCAGCTGAGAATTATAATTAATATATTTGCTTATTTTTATTCTTATGCCAGAAAAATTAATTAAAATTGAACAAGAGAGTTACAGACTATATGGCAATGAATGAATAATTTAATAGCTACACCCATCATGATAGACAAGCCTGATGCCGCAAGGTAAAAACAATTGAATCAGTTAGAATTTTAAATGAAGGATACAACTGCATATTATACAGTGGAAGCAATTTTAATGGCCTCAAAAACTGAGTTCACGTTATTTTATGGGGCACATGATACACTGCATAATATCTTATTGTAAGTGTGCACATCATATTCACAGCTTTATTCAAGTCTGTTTTAACTTCCTTATGGTATATTAATTTTTGTCTGGTCCTGAAATTAATGTCTAGTACAGGTATCAACACAAACAACATTAGTGTGGTACTAAGAGAGTACAGCACAAACAACATTAGAGTGGGACTAAGAGTACAACACAAACAACATTAGTGTGGTACTAAGAGAGTATGTTAAATGATGTACACATTTTTGTATAATTGAAATACAATTTTGTTAATCAAATGTCAGCAGTAATTGAGTTTTTTTTTGTCTTTTCCTTCAGGAGGAGAAGAGATTCAGGACAAGTGCATGGAATTTATAGAGAAAAATGGGCCCCTGGATGTTAGTAAAGTTTATGTTACTGGTGGCGGCAGGCTTCGATGTAAGCACATAATACATGCCGTGGGACCAGTATGGCTGAAAGGTCAAGACAACGAAGAGAAAAAGCTATATGACACTGTTCAAAATATTTTTCACGAGGCAGAGAAGCTAAATTGCAGATCAATTGCCATGCCATCTATCAGCATGGGTATATTTGCCTTCCCACCAGACAAAGGGACACAACAAATTTTGCAAGCAATCAAAGATTTTGTTACACAGGTATGCAGTTCATTATTACTATTAAGGAGTGAAATATCGAAATATTATTTGGAGAATTTTTTTTATACTTCTATATTTTTAACATCATAAAAGGACATATTTTAACATGTAAAAATGCAAAATTTCTCAGCATGCGATGCTTGAATACATGTTCCTACATGAATTACAATGGCAGCAATAAAAAAAAAAAACATGCTTTGACCCAGAGCAATACAATGAAATTGCATTGGCTTTTAGGGATGGAAATCACTTTTTGCAGAAGATATTTGAATTGTCACTGTTTGCTTCTCTGTGAGATTAAGTCCCATGTGCTACCTTGTCAACAATGTCACAATGCAGCATGGTCTCACTTGATTTAACTTACTGTTATGATCGGATATGGTAACATATTCTATAAAATGTCAAAAAAGGAACTTATCACAACAGAGCAGGTCATCATTCCAAACCAACCCTTCTCTTAAATCGCTCTTCTTTTTTTATGATAAACCTATAAATATGATTCAAGTTGAGGTGAACTTGTTGGGGTGGGGAGTTTTTTGATGAAATGGGGAGATTAATTTTCTCGGCTTTGGCTCAGGAGCAAGATTGGTATATACTACTACTGCTACTACTACTACTACTAATAATAATAATAATTTTATTTTCTTGTGTTAATACCAGATATATTTAATCCATTGGAAAAAAAAAAATTTTTTTATCTCATGGATTGCCACTCGTTACAATATTATATTTTTATACCACATGATGAAGTCTATCATAAAAATAATAAAGAAAAATACAGTATGATTCTCTCACCTTACAAGTGAGACACTGCACATTACATTGGTGGTATCATCATGTTAGTATTGTCTCATCTTGAATTAAAGATGCTTTTCCTTGTAAAAATGGACAACAGAGCTTTTTCTCATTGTTATCCCCCCTGATTACCTTCCATGCGAGAAGGCGTGAAAATGTGATATATTGCATCTGAGGAAGCATTGTTCCAGTGAATCCTGAGGAATGAACTTGTGAAATGAATGATTAAAAGAAAGAATATGTTTCATACAAAAGATTTAAAAAAAAAAAAATAAACCTGGAAACAAATAGAGAGAGGTAGAATGGTGTAATCAGTTGAAGATAAATTATATTTTTAACCTATATCAGGTTCAGTGCAAACCAAAATGAAGATTGAAGTGGTCTTTCAACAGTTTAAGAAATGTACAGATTTTTATGATTTCACTTACATAGTTTTCATTAAATAAGGAAAAATTATGTTTCATCTCATGTCAGTCCTATTCAGAACATTTGAAAAAAATCATCGACCATTCATCTGATGAATGATATGACTTCTATTAAAATTGCAATGCCATATTGCTTTCCGAGCTTATATAAGAAACACTTTGTCAGTTAAGTGAGTCAAGTGGTCATAAATAGCATTAGAATAAATAATACGCGTATAAACCAGGTCCAAATGAAAACAACACAGACCCTGATCTGACATCGCATAATGTGCATTATAATCGCAGATCAGGGTCTATGTTGTTTGTTCTACTGATTAGTCATTAAAAACTGCATAGACCCAGATTTGCCAGTGCATTATGCGATGGTAGATCTGGGTCTTTGCAGTTGGTATTGGCTTATACGTGAGTATATACGGTATCTTCTTTGCAGATGGCCTTCAGGTGAATACCATATTAATTTTCAACATAGCTGACAAGCCAATAATATCCCCCAATGAGACCTAGAGTCAGTAAAGCAAGTTTTTATTTATTTAGTCTACTATGTCTGGTTTTTATTGTATCATTGTGGATTTTTGTACACATTGATATTTAGAACCCGCCGGTATGCAATACACCAGTGCCGATATGCTTTAATGTTTCCCAGTATATTTTAAAAATTAATCTGTTAAGTAAACATTATGTTGCCTAATTCAAAGCCTTATCACTCAAATGGCACCTGTCCTTACCTCTTCTTGGATATGTAAGTTAAATAATCCAGGATAATTACTTACATTGCATGTATCTTTTGTACCTGGCCTGGCCTGACTGCTGGTGCACAACCTTTGATGCTGCTTTTGCCTTTGTACTGACATAGTCATGTGATCAGCCAGCAATGATGGAGTCTACTGGCAGTGTGTGTTGTATATATTTCAGTCATTTCCACTACCAGCTCAAAATGTGTGACATATTACATTTATGTTAAGCAAATTCTTAACAATCATTCTGAAAAATGGAGATTGTAAATCTTACATATTGCACAATTTTGGTTTAGATCTACTTAGTTACCAAATGGGTGAGATAAAGGGGATGGGTGTACAATTCCTAGGACACTACTACAATCTATTATTATTATTTTTTATATTGTATTACCAGTAATAGTAGTTTTTGTTCTTGTTGAAGTTGTGATTGTTGTCATTCTTGTTAATATCTGGAACATGTCACGAGGAAAATTTTGTGAATGAAAATTGCATATTGCCCATGAGTTACTATTATATTTACATAGTATACTCTCAACAAGAAAAAAAAAAATAGTTTGGTCAATAAACGTTAACTTAAGTGAGTGCTGGCCCAATAATTCCTCTTTTCTGTCTATCCAAATTAGAAATGGAGCAATTTTTTGTTCCAATTTTATCTGTTTTGAAACAGAGTTAAAAAAAGTGCTGGATTATTCATTCATACAATAAACAACTAGTTTGCAATTGCAATATATTGCATTATAAATCAAGTGGTGATATGTTTTGATTAGTATATTTGCATTATAAATCAAGTGGTGATATGTTTTAATTAGTATATTTGCATTATAAATCAAGTGGTGATATGTTTTAATTAGTATATTTGCATTATAAATCAAGTGGTGATATGTTTTAATTAGTATATTTGCATTATAAATCAAGTGTTGATATGTTTTAGTTAGTATATTCGCTGCATTAATGAACATCATCTTATTTGTTATAATTGCAGATAAAAGCATAAAAACCCAAATCAGTGACCTATTTCTACAGTCTTCATATTTGCCTCAGATGAACTTAAAACCATGTTATATCTTTGACATTTGGAATAAATATAACTTGGATAGTTTCATCGTTTATTTCATTTCAAAGACTAATGTGTTTTGGCATTAAATCATGTTATAACTCAGGGAAATAAAGAATACTATTTAAATATATGTGCTTAATTTATATTTTATTAATATTAATTTTTTCACTTTTATGATGATAACACATGTTTTTGAAAACATTTTATGATGCTAACACGTGCTTACCCCAATGGTATAAAAAAATTGCAGGGGAGATAACTGAGGTGACATAATAAATAGATGTCTTGGTTAAAACTACCTGTTGTAAATCAAAACTTATTTATTTGTGATAACTTGAGGATCTATATTTGCTATACATTCTGCATGAAGTTAAAAGTATTAATGCTTAAAACATAAGTTTAAGATACTGTGTAGTATCATTGCCATTTACTAACAGTTTCTGCTTGGCCTACAGAGTAGTTGATCAATTTGTCCCATTAAGTGAAACCTTGCAAGTTGACCTAAACGACCCTGGGCACGTGCACAAATAAGGTAGAAGTCCTTAGTTGAGATAATTGTCTGATAATTTTAATATAATCGAATACTGTAACTTATTTTGTGAAAATGTACCCATTCTGCATATTTGTTAGTGTGTATATAAAATGTACCCATTCTGCATATTTGTTAGTGTGTACATCAAAATGTACCCATTCTGCATTTTTGTTAGTGTGTATATAAAAATGTACCCATTCTGCATTTTTGTTAGTGCGTATATGATTTCCAATACTCAATTTTAGTGATATTAATAACTTTCATTCCTATAAAAATGGCAGTCAAATGGAATAAAATGTGTCAAAAATCTTTCTGATAATCAAGGCTCATAATCAAATTTTGAAGCACTAATAATTTCAAGAAATATTTCTCAATTATTTCAAAAATGACTGGTCACTTAAGATTGTTTATTGGGTCAGACTTCAATTTTAATTTAGCTAAGATTGTTGTATGGGCCAGACCTCAAACCTAATCAACCAAAGATTATTTTATGGGCCAGACCTCAAATCTGATCTACTTAAGATTGTTTATTAGGTCAGACTTCAATTTTGTTTTAGCTAAGATTGTTGTATAGGCCAGACCTCAAACCTGATCAACCTAAGATTATTTTATGAGCCAGACCTCAAACCTGATCAACCAAAGATTATTTTATAGTCAGACCTCAAATCTGATATACTTAAGTTTGTTTTTTGGGTCAGACCTCAATTTTGTTTTAGCTAAGATTGTTGTATGGGCCAGACCTCAAATCTTACCTGCCTTAGATTGTTTAATGGGTCAATCAAAAACCATATCAAATGAAAACCATATACGTTTATAACCTGGTACCCATACACAAATGTGGGCCATGTTTTCAAAACAGCCATGTCACTGTGTGTATTAAATTCTACTTTTGGTCTTCCACACAAGGCTTTCCCAAAACCTAACCTGTCTGAACTGGCTGATCTTGGTTTATTTTTGTGAAGTCAGTCATTTTAAGTAGTCAGGAGCCACATTTAATATGTTCATTATATTGGTCTAAAATTGGTTTGGGGTCAATAGTTGATTGACATTTGCAGCCAGTGGCTGAAGACAGTTGCATGCCAAACTTTCAACCCCATTCTCCCCAATATATTGTTGGCAAGAGGTAAGCTAGAGTTTTGGCTCAGTCCATTTGACAAAGTATTTGGGTATTGTAACCTTCTGTCTCTTTAATTAAAATACTTATTAGATTCTAAAAATATATTACTAGCAAACTTCTGCTGCCAACTTTGAAGTGCGGGTGGCAAATTAAAGTGTTCAGTGGCAGTTTTGCTACTTGTTCCTGCAATTGTTGAACTGTATGGCCATTGACCAAATTTAGTAAGAGTCGTCTGTAACTAATTTGATTCATTTCTTGGGTTTTGGAAAATCACTGCATTTCTTTTATAATAAACCCAAGGGCCCAAATTAAAATTGTTGTAAATATTGGTGGGTGATCTCACCATTGAAATACACAGTCTTCAATGAAAATTTGCTAAATATATTTTCAAAATGGAGATCAGCAAATCATTGATTATGGGTTTCACATAATTATCATTGTGGTAATTATTCAAAAGTTGTCATCATTGTCTTGTGTAATTACAGAAAGGTGGAAACAGCAGAATTGAGCAGATTTACCTGTGTGATTTGACTGAAGACAAGATTCTTCATTTCTGTGATGCCATGGACAAAATTATTGGATCCTCGTGGTTTGTGCTGCAGCACAATCTCCCACTCTGCCGAGGTATTGCTGCACTGTCAATCCAATGTGGACTTTGACTACAAATTAAATTCCACCATTTCTCACTTTAGCATGCAGTTAATTTGTATGTGGCCTTATTATTTATTTATTTTATTAATATTTCTTGTTCCCCACCTTTTTGAAGAAAAGCATGGACAATAGTATCCACATTTCTGTCCATCCATCACACTTTTGTTTGTGTTCTATAATTTTAAAGCTGTTTGAGATTAAAGGATGAAACTCTAGTAGGTGTACTGTGTAGCACATTGGGGTGCTATTTGAAGGTCAAGGTCATCGCTCATTATTTTGCATTTTCATCACACATTCTCTTACGCTCTATTGTTTTAAAGCTGTTTGAGATCAAGTTATGAAACTTGGTATCATTATGTGTCATCATTATGAGGTTTCGCAGATTATTTTGGGGATGCTATCTTCAATATCAAGGTCACAGTTTAATATTTTACATTTCCATTACACTTTCCCTTCTGCTCTTTTAACTAATTTAAAGCCATTGAGATTAAAGGATGAAAGTTGGTATACTTGTACATCATCACAAGAAGGTGTGTTGCATGCCATATAGGAGGTTCTATCTTCAGGGTCAAGGTCATGGCTCAGTGTTTTATGTTTTCCATCACACTTTCTTTACCACTCTGTAACTTTAAAGCTGTTTGAGATTAAAGGATGCAACTTGGTATAAATATGTCATAATTTGCAGGTGTGTTGTGTACTGAATTAGGGATCTTCATGATGAATGGGATGGTGTTAGATGTTGAATTTTCCTATTACACTTTCCTTTCCACATTTGCAGGTATGCTGCATACCACACTGGAAGTCTTATCTTCAAGGTCAATGTCATGGTTTTATATGTTGAATTTTTCTATCACTTTCCTTTCTACTTTTTCATTTCAGAGCCATTTGAAGTGAGGAGATGAAACTTAGTATAACTACATATCATTACTAAAATTTTTATTATTTAACAATTTGGGGGTCCAGTCATCAAGGTCACAGGTCAATATTTTTAGGTTTCAGTCACATTTGCCCTTTGCTTTCTAACTTAACAGCTGTGAAAAAAAGATGAAACTTATTATACTTATGTATTGTCACTTGGAGATGTTTTACATTGCACATTTGAAGTTTTATCATCAAGGTCAAGGTCACAGGTGAATATTTTAAGATTTCTTTTGTTTCTATTTATTTCATACAAGCTGTTCGAGGTATAGGGATGAACCATTGTACACTTATACTTCTCAGTTGGATATCATCACAGGTATCACAGTCAAGGTTTTGTCTTCAAGGGCAAGGTCAATTACTTAATTTAACCACTTTTCTGCACTTTTCCTTGTATGCCTTTCCATGTCAGCTTATTACCTTTACAGTTCAGTCTTAAAGGTCATGGGTTTCATTTAGAAGCCTCTAGCCAACGATTTTTCATTGAATATTTGTACAGGAAACACCACCTACAATCAGAATTTCAAAAAAGTTCATTTTTAAAGTTTTATAATACATCACCATACTCCATCAGATGATGATTCATCCAGTTAGGATAAGCATCATCTTCCATTCTATACAGATCAATCTAAGCCTAGAAAATGCTTGCTTTTCCAATTCAGCCTCACTGAATGTAGTTGTCTGACATTTGATTTAATCTACGTTAAAGAGAACCATATATGATCAGTCGTTTTCTTTTCATGCCCAAATGATCACAATTAGGAGTGATGATGTGCTAATAATTAAATGAGGCATGGCACACACTTGACTATTGGCTAAGAAAAAAATGGTTTGTAACAAATAATCACAGAGTTCCATAGATTATACAGTATGGAGGGGATGGTATGAAACAGAGACATACTAACATATAGGCTAGTGGACACTTACTGATACAATCTATGAACTTATATCAGTGATGATGGACAAGTCAAACATTTTGTTTACAGTTTGACCTAAATACAGCAGATTAAAGGCACATGATAAACATAAAATACAACATGAGTACAACACACATGTTGTGACAGATATTATATATTTATTGAAAATGATTCTACTTCCTTCAATTCATTTAAAAATAAATTAGTAATTTATGTATAATATGTAACATTTCAGCACATGTACAGTATAATAAAATTGGCCTACAGTATCTTCTGCCCAGAGCTTTGCCCATGCCACAATACATCATCTTCTTAAGGTTATGTTCATTATTTTTATTGTTAATTTTAGGTTCTATTGGAAAACCTCAAGTTTGCTTAATTTCCATATTTTTCTATCAACTGCTTACTTGCATTTTCCAATGCTTATTGTTTAACACTTTTATTTTCACATGTTTTTTTTTCTTATCATTTAAGTAATTACCATATGTACTCGTGTATAACCCAGCTCCAAATGCAAACAACATAGACCCTGATCTGCCATCATATATGCGCCGGCAGATCAGGGTATATATTCTTTGTTCTACTGATTAGTCCTTACAAACTGCATAGACCCAGATCTGTCGGTGCATTATGCGCCGGTAGATCTGGGTCTATGCAGTTTGCAGTTGGTATCGGCTTATACGTGAGTATATACGGTAGGAGATATTCATTTTTATCAAAGAACTATGAACATATTGCCGTGGTTCACTATCAATTAATATCAATGAACCTGATGATTCTGCATGATACATTTTTTTTCCTTATTATTAAGATTGAACCCATAAGATCAGGTGAGATAACCTAGAGAAATTAATTATCAGTATGAAGTTTATACAGAATTCTACAATATGAACAAAATATTTTGAAATTTATTTCTCATTTCTCTATCAAGGAAAGACAGTCAAACTTAAGTTGATACAACAACACTTTCAGCCTATGGGGGGAATACTCCCCTCCCCCCCCCCCCAACAAGGGCATTGTAACCTGGTACCCTGGACCACCAGAGTTAGGTTAAGTCCACAGCCCCTCCCTCACTACTTTTCCATCTTATCCTGCAACCTTTTTTTTTTATTGAAGCCTCTGAAAGGTCATAGATTTCATTCTTGTGAGCAGGGGACAAAAATTCACTGAATTTGCTTGTTTGTTTTATATTATTACTGTGTTGACTAGAATACGGAGTGAAAGTTTCTATAAAGCATAGAATGGATGTATTACATTTGATTTAATTTTCAAATCATTTCTAATTTTAAACCTTATGTTTAAAGTCAGTCAAGAATATACCTTAATATAGGTAGTTGTATGTGCTGCTACTGTTCAGTGAGTTTGATGCATCAAACCCATTCGTAAAGAAAAATCAGATAAATATTCATATGCGTTTTTACAAATTGGTACCTTGTTACATAAACTAAAATATTAACACATACAAAAATCTGTCATCCATTTGTACTGCAGTGACATAAAATACATCAGCAGAAGAAATAACCTGTTAGATGGTAATTAAAATGCTTTTTTTAAAATTTGAATTGCTTTGGCAAGCTTCATTGAGGTGGCCATAATCTTTCCTTTTGTTCAGCACTGGGCTTTAACCTTTCTCACTAATTATAATTTAAGAATAGAGGGACTTTAACCTTTCTCACTAATTATAATTTAAGAATAGAGGGACTTTAACCTTTCTCACTAATTATAATTTAAGAATAGAGGGTATTGTTTGATCTACCAAAGAGACTTGTATCGCTGTGCTTTTAAATAAGTCTGGGAATATTGTAATACAGTCAATCCGTGTGTATAAATGTACATGTGTGATGTTCTTGAACTCATTCTTCACCATTAAAACTAGATACTTGAAACTTGGGTCAATAATAGTCCCATAGGTGTAGATTGTGCAGGCAATTTTGGAATTTTTATGCCCCTGGAGGGTGTTTTGTAGTTGTAATTTTACATCAATTTCAAAAATAACATCTTTGTCTCACATGTCTGAAAATTGGTGTTTATGATCAGTGACCCAAGTGTCAACATATTTCAGACTGGGACCCCATGGTGACGACCAAAGGTTTATCCATATCTCCAAGAACATAGGCCCTGGGACAATGAATATAAACTAATGAGATCCCCACCCTATAACCATATTTACACTTACTGGGCATGAAGAGACAAATTTATACATGCAACTGACAGTGACCCGGGGTCCATGCTATCTTCTAGAACTTAGTCCCTGGGTTATAATTAGAAAACTGTTTAGATCCCCACCTGATAACTGTATGTACCCTTATTGGGCATGAAAAATTGAATTACTACATGCATCTGATATGACCCTGGGGTCCATCCCTAGCTGCAGACACTTAGCCCCTGGGTCATAACTTGGAAGCAATTGAGATCCCAACACTGTAATCACAAAAACACTTACTGGGCATGAAAATACAAATTTATACATGCAACTGAAATTGGGAGCCATTCTTACCCCAGGGGACTTGGCCATTAGGTCATAGCTTGAAAACTATCAAAATCCCTACCTTGTAACCATTTACAAACTATGATTGGCCTGAAAAGACAAATGCACATACCTAACTGATATTTGCTCTTGGGTTAGTCGTTATCCACAGAGACCTGAAAGGCTCAAACTTCAGCGTTTAGGTCAAAATTGGGATTCACGGAGATATGTGTCTTACAAAAACACAGAATTAAAGTTTTGAAAGTTTTTGCAAGAGAATAAATATTTGTGTATTGTGTTTGGTTGAAATAATGAATAAAAAGTGAGTGTCAGTGAAATAACTTTCTTCAGGGGTGTTCTTTAAAAATAAAATGCCCTAAATGAGACATATAATTGTTAAAAGTATAAAATCTGACCAATTGTTGGAAAAAATATAAAATGAATCAACTGCTTTAAGAGAGAAGGCTTGAATATTGTACTTATCCAATCAGGAGAGTTTTTTTGTTCAACTATTTTGCATAAAAGAAACCCTCTTCATACTTGTTGTTGAGATACCCAGGCTGATAATATAATGTGTCAGGAAAACAAGTGCTGAAAATTATAAATCTGACACATTACAAGAAAAATTAAAAGATTTAAAGGATTTCTGCCAAAGACAATTTTGAACTATTTATGTTTATACATTAAAAAGAATCAGTATTTTCTTAAATTAACTTAAATAGGTACCCTCACCATTACTGATATGAAAATAAGACAATGGTTTCTTTAATGATACTTTGAAAGAAGGTAAATGATCATCTTATATGAATATCAGCAATATTCAAATCATTTTATTGCTACCTCTGTTACAAAAATATTGAACTCATTTTATTGCTACTGCTGTTACAAAAATATTGAAATCATTTTATTGCTACTGCCGTTACACAAATATTGATTGAATTTTTTTATGGTTTGATTGTTATTACACCATACAGATACTTTCCTTGGCATTTTAACTCCACTCACTCAACCACTCAACCACCTACCCTCCTCTGTGAACATTACCGGAAGTCAGTCTTTATTTGTTGGTGGCAGCGGATAAGATTTTGTGTATGGTGAATATAAATTAAGTATATTTAATGTTTTATGCAAAATGATGCATTAAATCCAAATAAATATATTTCTTTTAAAACTGATATATTTTGATTTTTCAACAAAACTTTTTAATGACAAAATGACAATCAAACCAATAGGCGGAAAAATGCCTATTGAACTATACCCTCAGTCCTTATAGTGGCTGTTGACATTCTATATTGATTTTATTATCAGAATGTACAGTAATACTTTAGATCCACTTTTATTATCAGAATGTACAGTAAATACTGTAGATCCACTTTTATTATTAGAATGTACAGTAAATACTGTAGATCCGCTTTTATCATTAGAATGTACAGTAAATACTGTACGTCCACTTTTATCATAAAAATATACAGTAAATACTGTAGATCTACTTTTATCATCAAAATGTACAGTAAATACTGTAGGTCCACTTTTATCATTAGAATGTACAGTAAATACTGTAGATCCACTTTTATCATTAGAATATACAGTAAATACTGTAGATCCACTTTTATCATTAGAATGTACAGCAAATACTGTAGATCCACTTTTAATTGCCTAGTTTTCAACAATTTTTATGCATTTATCTGTAAAAATAAACATACCTTTATGCATGGGTACCAAATTTCATATTGTTGTGATTACTTCAACCCATGAACATAAATATCCAACAATCAATGAACTATCTATCAAGACAATAGGAGCCCCACTCTATCAGAGACATATACACAAATTTAAATACCAATGAAAATGTACTGTTTCCAAATTCCTGAAAATGCACAAAAATAATATTAGTTCACTTGACCTGCACAAATGTCTATTAAAACAAACAAACGTCTATTAAAACAAACAAATGCACTCATTAAGCAATTTTGTATACTTCATCAAATAGATCTGAAATGTGTTTGATTAGGACAAAGTTGTATTCAGTAAAAATAATGATCATATTTTACTACAGTTTTACTTGTCTCCATAATCGAATAATTGGAAAACATTTTTACATCTTTTTTTAAAACAAGGTATGAAACTCTTGGCTAATTTATCCCAAAGAGTGGACTTTACTGCAACATTCCGAGGTGACCAGACCATCACCGGTCAAAGAAGTCTAATGGCTGGCTCATTTCAGGTTTGAATTTCAGTTTTTTTTATACCCTATTTTGAGAAACTGTTTGACAGTGTACGATCGACTTTGACCACTTGACTTTCATATTTCTTCTAGAGGAATCTTCCCTGCCCCACACTCGTGGCCATTTGTCTCTGGGAGGAAAACTACCCTAGAGCTGAATTTAAGTCTGGAGTCATTTTCCCCATATATTAAAGTACAGACCTGGTTAATATAATTTTACCACTTTGGAAGTATTGATGAGTAAATGTTTCAGTTAAGATGGATATCTTATACATTATGTATGGCAGGTAATTAGAATTTAGAATGTTCACAGATGTTTTATTAAATAAATACAGAAATCATTAAAATGACATATTTTAATCATGTGTTACAACTAGGGGTAATGTAACAAAAGAAAAGACTCAAACAAGCTTTCAAGATTTAAAATACAAATCTTTAATTTCCTAAAATATTAAAATATTTCAACAAACAATTAAAGTGAAAGAATTAAAAATAACTTACAGTATAGAATATCCTTAAAAGTCCTAAATTGTTCTTAAGTTCACTGTTCCAGAAGTTAATCCAAATATTCCGAATGTATGTTCTGAATGAAGTAGCCTTTACTGTGCTAATATGTTGATAAAATTAAGTTATATCCAAATAATCCTTGCTAATATGGAATCTCACAAGTTCTAGAAATGTTTCCGATAATTCCACGGAGCTGTATAATAATTAAGTTGAAGACACAGTACTAATCCAAAATGCACTGTATTAATATCAATAGATCTCCAAAGAATATCCCACACACAAAATAAACCAATTCATTTATGACCTCTCAATCCAAATGTAACTGTGAAGAATGCTTAAACACAGGATTATTTCCAATAATATAGTCTCTCACTGCGCTTAAACAAATTAAAATCCATTGCGTCTTTAATAAACAACAGGACATTTCGAAACATTGCAACCCTCTCCGAACCAATCAGAAATTAGGTTATGCATGACATTTCTAAAGTGCTAGAGTACCACTGTTTTACACAGTAAATATTGTATTGATTCATAGAATCTAGGTCAGAAGTTCACCCTCTTGCCGCACTTTAAAACCACGTGATATGACTAAGGTTTCGAAATATTGATCGAGCCTACCATATGTATACTCACAAGATGACAGATGTTTAGACTAAGAACAGAGATCATAAACTAATAAACTATACCATTATTAAAAGGAAAATGATATATAATTCCGTAACACATGAATGTATCCTATCTTGACACAATGTTCACAAATAAATTTACAATTGATGAGAAACTGGTAATCGCAGTCTCGCAGAGGTGCAGAGTAGTTTTGTTACCCCGAAACAAATTTTCACACCACTAAAATGACCTTTAGCACCCCCTCCATCCGAAATTCTATCTAAATAACTACGGTACTATAGAGTCTGTATTCCTGCAGGAAAAAGTTGCTTTAGGGTTATTGTTTCTTACCTAGTCAACACTCACAAATGTACATCTTAATTCATCACCATTTTTATGGTAACTAGTTGATAAATTTCAAGAATACACTTTGTTGTGTTAGGGTGGTGGTGGGACCGGGAAGGGGGGGGGGGGGGGTAAATTACACTAGAGTAGAATTTTCCCAGGGGATAAATTCTGTTATGTGGGAAAAAAATAATCCTTGAGCAACTTTTCCCAAAGGGAAAATGGAATCTAGAGTAGTTTTTCCCAAAATGACTAAAGAGTATAATTTACAGTACGTGTGTGTGTGTGTGTGTGTGTGTGTGTGTGTAGATTCTACTCTAGTTCCATTTTTAAGGGGGTAGGGGGTGGCAGGAGCAACTCCCATGCAAGACCAGTACTCACATTTCAGTACACCTATTGAGACCAATTTTGCAGTGTAAATGCATCTTGGGATGAAGACATGTTGTACAGTTGAATTGGGTGGCTTTGACCTTATTTCCATGGTTCATTCAATAGGTTGGCTGAAACCTGCTTTCCTGGGCTAATTCAGTATTACTAAATTACTAACAAAATATTTCCACATGACTAAATTCTCATAACTTTTCAGATAAAAAGATGTTGAACTGTGGTTTGAAAATGTAGTAAAGTTTGGGAGAGTAAGTTGATACAAATTTTGCTTCAATATAGATGTTTTTTGTTCATATGGTCACAGTGGGGGTTGATCATGTTTTTTCCCTTCTAAAAGCATATGCAGTTTTCAGATGGTAATTTTTGTCTCACAAGTGAATCGTGTGACAAAAAACTATCACTTTTCTGTTGACAGCAAAAGTGGTTCAGTTGTCACCATCAATGTTATGGCCCAAGTATTTGACAGTCATACATCTCATACAGCACTTGCCATATCCAAAACGACATTCACCCTTTGAGACATAAGGTTTTTGATCCAACTGACACATCTATACAAATTACTATATGTCTAAACTTTGCACTCAGATATGTTGGGATTTGGTCTGGAAAGCAGAAAGCTATGTTATCATGATGCAGGTGTGAGATACTTTCCGCAGAACATCTCTGTTTGTATAATTTTGTTTCATCTATATTACAATATTACAGTGGTTAATGAAATGCTGTTTAAATCATCTCCATTATTTCATTTGAAACCTTTTGAAATGTCATTGAAAAATTACTGACATTTCAGTGAAAAATTACTGAAATTTCAGTAAAACACTCTAGTGAAGTTGAAATTTCACAAATATTTCAGTCAGATTTCACTGGTATTTCAGTGAAATTTCACTGATAATTCAATGAAATTTCACTTAAAGTTTTGGTCAACATTTTAGTGAATTCTCTTCAAAAATGTCATTAATATTTCCGACAAATTTCACTGGAAATTCAATGAAATTTCACTGAAAGTTTTGGTCAAAATTTTGGTGAAATCTCACCAAAATTTAATTACAATTTTAGTGAGATCTTGCCAAAATTTTCAGTGAAATTTCACTAATATTTTGACCAAAACTTTGAGTGAAATTTCATGATATCAGTGAAATTTCACCGAAATGTCAGTCACATTTTCACTAGGGTATAGCTGTTTATATTAATATAAATGATATTTACAAAATTTACTCAAAATTTATCATAAATTGATTAATCAGTTCTATTCATTATCATTAAGTCTTTTATACTCATAATTGTCAACGTGAAAAAAATAAAAACAATTTTTCTATTATTTTTATCATATTCAGGCACCAAGACCTTCAGGTAATCCGTGCATCTATCTGTCTATATTTATCTATCTACCGGTATCTGATTTCTATTAAAGTAAGAAGGGTTACTAATTTTGGTGAAAATATATTGATGTTTAGTTATTTCATTGAATGATACTTTAAATATGTTCTTTTGATCCCTATGAATGTAGATTAAAATGAGCTAAGAGACTTTCCGATACAGGATCAGAAAGATTGAATGAATGAGAAAAAGTCATTTCTCACAGAGGTAACTGCCACTTGACCATGGTTGGGAAATATCTTGCAATCATGTTAGTGGACAAATGAGGTCAACCCACAGTTGGTATGGTTGAATGTGGTATTGTGTTGCCAACGACTGGATCACCTGTGGCCTGTGATTATGAAATCAATTACTTTTGAATGAAACTGGTATTGAGAATTTAGCATTTTACTATTGTATTTACATGTTTTTGAAAAATTTGGTGTTTGATATTGCTTTGAGCAAGGGAAATGAATTAAAATGAAAAGAGCAAGAGAGAAGTTGCTGCACGTACAAACATACAAGGTAAGTCTTAATTTTTTATATTTGAAGATGAGATCATTACAAGTGTTTTTACATAATATATATATATATATATATATATATATATATATATATATATATATATATATACTATAGCCTAATTTGACTGTGTTGAAATAACACAGCATAATATATGCCTACATGAAAAATTTCTGCATTATATCAAAACAGTGTTTTGAACACATTGCAACAGAATCTCACAGTAAGTCTTTAAATGAAACAGTTCTGCAGTTTGAATGATCATGTGTGTGTGTGTGTGAGAGAGAGAGAGAGAGAGAGAGAGAGAGAGAGAGAGAGAGAATGTACTTCTCTGCACTCTGATGCACTGAGGCACGTTCTAAGAGTGTTGTAAAATATTCAAATTCTTGTAAGACAATTTTAATCATAATCTGTATTTTATAGTGGAGCAAAATGAAAACTGTACTGAAATATCCAATAATATACTTACTTTGTCGCTAGGTGGATTTCCATACCAAATTGCTCTTCATGGTAACAATGCCAAGCTTCATGTGATAAAAGACAGCATAGAAAATCAAAAGGTATGTACATGTCTTTCAAAGTTGTCTATGGATGTATCAGTTTATTATGGGCATAGCAAAGTTGTTTATGGATGTATCAGTTTATTATGGGAATAGCAAAGTTGTCAATGGATGTATCAGTTTATTATGGGCATAGCAAAGTTGTCTATGGATGTATCAGTTTATTATGGGCATACCAAAGTTGTCTATGGATGTATCCGTTTATTATAGGCATACCAAAGTTGTCTATGGATGTATCAGTTTATTATAGGCATACCAAAGTTGTCTATGGATGTATCAGTTTATTATGGGCATACAAAAGTTGTCTATGGATGTATCAGTTTATTATGAGCATACCAAAGTTGTCTATGGATGTATCAGTTTATTATGGGCATACCAAAGTTGTCTATGGATGTATCAGTTTATTATAGGCATACCAAAGTTGTCTGTGGATGTATCAGTTTATTATAGGCATACCAAAGTTGTCTGTGGATGTATCAGTTTATTATGGGCATACATACTGTTTTTGTCTATGGATGTATCAGTTTATTATGGGCATATGTACCGATTTTGTCTATGGATGTATCAGTTAATTATGGGCATACATACTGATTTTTTGTCTATTGATATATCGGTTTATTATGGGCATACCAAAGTTGTCTATGGATGTATCAGTTTATTATGGACATATGTACTGAGAAAATTTGTGTTATTTTATTATTTTTATTTGTTTATATTTCCTAAACCCTTGAAGGATTTTGGTCATACTTTGGGGGAATTATTGCAAAGCTAAGTCAATTCAATATGTGACATGCTTACTCGACCTTTTGATCCTGGGGTCAAGCAGTAATACTTCTATCATGGATTCAATATGCAGGCCCTGGCTGTCTTGTTTTTTATTCTTTTTTGTATTTTTAATGAAAATCTAATGTTTCTCTGATCATGTCCATCCATTTGCATGTGTGTGTGTGTGTGTCTGTGTGTGTGTGTGTGTCTGCATGTATTGGTACATGTATTATGTTGCATATTTTGCTACACCAGGATTTCAAACCCTAAGATACACCACATTTGCTCATATATAATATACATCCAATTGGAAACATCATAGACTCAGATCATTACAGAATTGTACTGATAGATTAGGGGGGGGGGGGTGTTGTTTGTTCTAATTATGATTTCTATCAAACAACATAGATCCAGATCACAACATAATATACTGTAGATCCGGGTCTATAGTTTCTATCAAGCAACATAAAACGGGATCATCACATAATGTACTGTAGATCAGTGTCTATGTCATTTTTGCTGATTATGGTTTCCATCAAACATCATGAACCCAGAACATCACACAATGTACTGGTAAATCAGTGTCTGTGTCATTTGTTCTACTTTAATGATTTCCAGCAAACAACATAGACCCAAATCTGCTGGCACATTACGGTTTTTGCAGTTGCTGGCAAGTCATACACAGGTTAATATGAAAACTTGAAGTGATCTCAGGAGTTTTGTAATTCTGAGCCACTCAGTGATTGGGGGTGGGGGGAGGGGGGATGAGGGTTTCAAAGTCTATTTTTTATGATTTCTGTTTACAATTTAAACTAAAAATTTATGGTAGATGTTGGATATACTTTAATGAAAAATACTTTTTGTGTTTATTGATACCCACAATGCAATCTTCACCAGCTGTTTAAGGGAGGTGGCTGTTAAAGAACAGTTGAACTCATCGCAAAGATCTTTCTACACAGGTTCTACTGTATATTTGAAAAATGTCTGCTGGGAAAGCCAGACACTGGCTGGATTCGAAAGGTGGCATCTATGGCACCTATGACTATTATGGAAGGTTGCACTGTATTTTTATTGAATTAGGTCAATGTGACTCATTTTTCCATACATTTGACACAGGCTAAAAGCAGCTTTCTGCTTTAAACAGGTGGATGTCATCATCTCTACTACAGCCAAGTGGTACCCCCACATGGCTGGACAAATTTCACAGCTGCTAATAAAAACTGGTGGCAAATCAGTGGATGATGCCCTTAAGAAAGGTCCTAAAAACGTGAATGTTGGAGATGTGGTACTGACCACTGGAGGTAGCCTTCCGAGTAAGTTTCTTTTCCACGTACTCCTGTCACAGTCATGGGACCAGAAGAGTGGATATAAGGTAGGTACAGGGAAACAGATGCACAGACAATAAAGCAATCAATGAAGAACAAAAGCTATTTTCCTTTTAGACATAAAATGCATATTTGACTTGTTTAATTATTTTTGTGGTACAGACCTAGCAGTATACACAAGTAGAGATGCATGCATATACATGTACTGCAGACCTAACTTGGTCCTGTGGTACAGACCTAGCAGTATATACAAGCAGAGATGCATACATATACATGTACTGCAAACCTAACTTGGTCCCCTGGTACAGACCTTGCAGTATATATAAGCATATAATTTTGCATGCACCAGCAGATCAGGGTCTGCATTGTTTGTTCTACTGATTGGTCCTTACAAACTGCATAGACACAGATCTTCTGGTGCAATATGCTATGGCGGATCTGCAGTTGGTATTAGCTTATATGCGAGTATGGACGGTATGTAAAATATGAGCAAACATTCAGAAAGTCAATATAAATGTTCTAACATTGCAATAGAAAAATGTTGCAAATTTAGTGCAAGAAAATTCATGAAAGTTTCTGTTTTATATATCCATATTTAAAATGTAATGCATGAAAACAGCCTACATATTCAGGCTTCTCCCAAAGACATTTAGACATTTTGATCATTTTATTCACTCTTTGCTGAAAAAAAATCAGAAAAACCCTAGGTCAATGTTTTGTACAACTTTATCAAAAGCCTTTCTTCTCTATGTTTAATCCTTGTGTCCATGCATGGTTGCATGCATAAATCATGTCTGGGCTGTAATTTTCTCTTTTAAACACACCTGTTGAGACCGAACTACCAATGTGGACAGATCTTGGGATGAATGTGTGTCTCATGCCAAAACTTGGTCACTGAAACCTACTTTCCAGTATTTATTAAACTTTGCTTTTAAATTGTGCCAGTGCTTCAACACCTTGTCACCTAATACCATGGAGGTTGCAATGTTGATGCATCTTTAGATGAACATGTGTTACTCACCAAAATTGGGTCTCTGTGTCCTACTCTCGAAGGTTTATTCAACATTTTGTGCACATATCAACTCATGCCACATTAGCGAGGGTATCATTTGAGCTCTGCTCACTAATAACTGTAGATACTTTATTGCTTACCTCTGATATTTTTGCTTCAGATGCTTAAAGACATCATGCAGAAGTGTCTGCAAATGGCAAAGGACAAGGAGCTGAAATCCATAGCATTTCCTACAATTGGAACTGGAGGTTGTGGATTTCCAGCTGATATGGTTGCTGCAGCAATGTTAAAAACAATCCAAAGTTTCAACAAGAACCCAGGCCTTGGATCCATACAGGAGATAGTCATAGTTCTCTATCACAAGGACTCCTACACTTGTACAGTATGTACTTTTTTAATATCCCCACTTCAAGAAACAAGCTGTACAGTGTTTATAGGATTCAGTTTTTCCACCATTTGATCCATACATCCACCCAGCCATCAGTCCATCTTCTCTGTGTGAGCTGTAATTCTTATTTCATTAGACCCCTTAAGACTAACCTTGTTCATTTGACCTTGATTACAGGTGTTTCATCCAGTAGATTATGGATCTGCTTTGTGTTATAGAAGTTCGACCAGAAAGTCACTTGCACATGTATACCTCTGTTACTGTTGCTGACAAACTATCACTTTTTCAGCTGATGTTATCACTGGTGTTTGACCATAAAGTGACCTGTACTTATATCTTTGTTTAGGTGTTTGACCATAAAGTGGCTCATACTTGTGCTTTCTATTTAGGTATTTGACCATAAAGTGACCTGTACTTGTGCTTTCTCTCTAGGTGTTTGATCATAAAGTGGCCTGTACCTTGTGCTTTAAGCTTAGGTGTTTGACCATAAAGTGGCCTGTATGTGTGCTTTCTGTTTAGGTGTTTAACTATCAAGTGGCCCATACTTGTGCTTTCTATTTCAATATTTGACCATAAAGTGGCCTGTGTCATGTGCTTTTTGTTTAGGTGTTTGACCATAAAGTGGCCTGTACTTGTGCTTTCTATTTAGATGTTTGACCATAAAGTGGCCTGTATTTGTTCTTTCTGTTTAGGTTTTTGAACATAAAGGCACTTGTACATATGCCTGTGACATGTCTTTGACAAGAATGTCACGGTGGCTCAATGGTTTGTGTGCCAGACTCATGACCAAAAGACTGCAGGTTCAAATTCCATCCAGACCAGGCTCTGCCTCTATAACAGGTGTTTGACAAAGTATCTTGTTCATCTGACATTGTTCCGTGTATTTTAACATAAAGTGGCTTGTACATCTGTGTTCTGTAGAACATGTTTGACAACAATGTCACTTGTACACCTGCCTCTGTTACAGACGTTTGGCAAAATTTGTCCATCTAACCTTTTCAAAGATGCTGGAATGTTAAAGGGATTATGCATCTTGTTACAACTCTAGGTCTTAAAATAATGTAACAGAACGAAAGTGATACCAAAAATGTAAGTAAAATCAACAAGCAATTTATTTCTAGACAATTCAAGTAAAAATTCAAAAGAGACATACACTAACGTGAATTAAAGTTCAAATAATCCAATAACCCTAAGTGTCCTAATCACAAGTCCTAAATATAGAATGTTCCAAATGAATTCCAGTAGCCTTGAATGTCCTGATATGCCAGTATTGAATGTCCAGATGTGCCATTAGTCTTGAATGTCCTGATATGCCTGAATGATGTAATCCAGAATATTTTTGAATGAATTCACATAAATCCCAAAGTCAAGTATTAATCCAAAATGAGAATGAGCACTTTTAGTAATTCCAGTGAATATTTCAAATAAATAATTCCTCTCTCTAAATTTGCTCTGATTTTCACAACTGTAACATCTAATGACTAAAATAAATTATTTAATAGACTGATCTTTATAACATGAAGCTTAGTATAGGAATGAAATCTTGTTTACCAATTGCTCTATAAATATAAAGACAAGTCAACTGACAGAATATTCTAGAATATGAGTAACTCTAATGGAAAATTATTGTGTGTCCCTGACTTTTCTCACATCAAGACATGGAAAGTTCCAATTTAAGTACTAAATGCTATGTAAACAAGACTGACCTTGAATTCAAATGCTGTAAATATGTTTTTTACAAAATGACTATAATCTGACTAAAGTACAACTTACCTTACGGACATATATTATAAATTCAATATACATAACAATCTGCTCTCTCTTACTGTGTTTCATACGAAAGTCATGATAAGAAAGCCACTAGTGCATCTGCATCTGCTACATGTGTTTTACCAGAAAATCATCTGTAAATCAGCTTATGTTGAGGTATTCAAGCAGAAAGTAATGTTTTCAAATGCCTCTGTTCAGGTAATCAACCCGATTCTAACTTTTGCAACAACCTTAATTACAGTTATTTTAACCAATGAGTTGATTGAACTTATCCCCTGTTATAGGGGTTTGACCTGGATCAAAGTCTCTAGTACATCTACACCTGATACAAATTTTCGATCAGAAAGTCACTTGTTCATGCATGACCTTGTTACAGGTGTTTTGACAGAACATAACTTGAACATTTATTTACAGACATTGGAGTTCACTTGTACATCTGTCACTGCCACAGATACTTAACCTAAAGGTGTTTTATCACTTGAGGTTTGACCAGAGTCAAACTCACATATAAATCTGCCCCTACTTCAGATTTGTTTACCATAAAGTCAGTTGTTTATCTTCCAGTGTTTAAAGTGTTTTATCACTGAGTCTGCCTGTGTTACAGGTGTTGACCAGGAGTTGTGGTGGTTCAGTGCTTAGTGTGCCAGACTCACGTCAGAAGGGTGAAGGTTTGGATTCAAGTATGGCATCAGCCCAGATGGCTACTGTGGTGTAACCCTGACCAAGACACTTTACTCTAATTGCTTTGGCATGATATAATCTTCCTGTCATGCTGTGCTGTCAAACATGAAGTCAAACCAAACTAATTCAGGTGTTGAATAGAAAGTTATAATGTCTCATTTACAGGGGTTTAACCAAAAAGTTTGCTTTTCTTACAGGTGTTTGACCAGAAAGTCTGTCTATGTTACAGGGTTTGATTAGAAAATCTGCCTTTGTTACAGGTGTTTAACTAGAAAGTGTGCATCTGTTATAAGTGTTTGACCAGAAAGTCTGCCTCTGTAGCAGGTGGTTGTTCAGAAAGTCTGCCTTTGTTACAGGTGTTTGAGCAGAAAGTCTGCATCTATTATAGGTCTTTGACCAGAAAGTTCAGCAACATTTCCCAGAGCTTCTCTCCAGCCCAAATAAAAGGTCAGTAATGGAAAATCCGCAGGCACAGTTTATGAAAACAGTCATACCAGCACGAGGTTAGTAGATCAAATTATCCATTCATTGAAGCTTGTCAGGTTTTACATTTGTTATGCCACATCCATATTATTTGTAGATAGTGTATAGTGTTACCCATCTCTGACTGTCCATGTATCCCATATTTAAAGAATGTTTTCTATTCCATAACTTTTGAATAACTTCATTGATTGAAATCAAATTTGATGTAGAACTTAATAATATGTTCTACTGTTTATAGCCAACTGCAGAATCAATCTTGTTTTGCAACAGCAAAATGCACTTAAAAATCAGGTTCTTTGTTGTGTGTTGTACTAGAGACAGCAAGCAAATAGAGTTTTCTCAGATTTGCAGTAACAAAGTGCACCTAAAAATGATGGTCTATGTTGTATGCTGTACTAGGAATTCCAAGCAAACAGAGTAGACCTTGATTTGGCAGTGCATTATTTGTTGGCAGAGCTGACCTGAAAATCATAAAACCGAGTTGACCTTGATCTGTCAGTGCATCATTTGTTGGCAGATATGACCTGAAAATCAAAACTCTTCAGCTTGAGTTTAAGCTTGAGATTTTGTGTTGACCAATCACAAACAATGTTACATTTGAAAGGTTGTCTTTGAGATTTTGTGTTGACCAATCACAAACAATGTTACATTTGAAAGGTTGTCTTTGAGATTTTGTGTTGACCAATCACAAACAATGCTACATTTGAAAGGTTGTTTTTGAGATTTTGTGTTGACCAATCACAAGCAATGCTACATTTGAAAGGTTGTCTTTGAGATTTTGTGTTGACCAATCACAAACAATGCTACATTTGAAAGGTTGTTTTTGATTGACTGAAAGTGGAAACTCAATCTCAGACTCAAGAGTTTTATAAGCTCAATGCCTGCAGTTCAGCTTAAGATATGCACAGGTAAATACCATAGGTCAATTTTTATTTATGTTTTCCATCTTAATTTTACTAGGTTATGACCACTGTTTAACATTGAAGCTTGTCTTTATATCATACATTTCAGGGAGCATGATACCATAAAACATGATTTAATATCAGTAATACATAACCTGTCACTATTGTTAAGTTTCCTCTTTCCGTAATTGAAAAACCTTGTCCATGCTACATGCACCATCCTCCTATTCTAGAAATTCCTAGAACACATGCATCAACCCAGTCTGACCTACATCATTGGCCCATGCACAATAGCACGTAATTCAGTGATGGTTATGCTATATCAGGACTTAATATTCATATTTCATTCTAGCAAAAAGTTATCCCAGAGTCTGATTTTATCACAAAATAAAAATTAATGCTTTTTGCTTTAATATAATTCATACATGATGTTTCTATGTTTATAATTCGTTTAGTTAAATACGAATAAACTCTAATGTTTTTCATTTAAGAAAAAAAGTAGTAAGGAAAACAAGAAAACTGATGCAACCCTTGTTGTTATTATACATCATCAATTGTTTTGCTCATCCAAAACATTTCTTGTTTCAGAAATTTCTTTTCAGACATCAACAAGTGTGGGTAAGTATGGACATAACAAAAGCTCCATGGGACACTCACACCAAATGTATTTTGTGTAAAAAATGTATATGAATGGATGGATGTCCAATTTGCTGTCATGTTCTGACAATACAATTGTACATAATAAAAGGAGGAATGAAGTTCATTCTTCTTTCTCTCCCTATGAATCCTTTAGAGTCTTAGAGTATACATACTATAACTGGAATCAACATCCAAATAAAAGAGGGAAAGACAGCATCTTCCAGGAGAGAACTACTGTACCACCCTTAAGGAGGTTACAGCTATTTCTCAGATGATTGATTGCACTCCCCCAAATAAAAAGAGGGAGGAGCGGCATCATCCCCGATAATATTGTGTCTTCTAAGAAGAGGGCAGCATCTACCGTTAAGGGCTGTAAGTTTGCTGGGATTGAGTGCACCCCCCACTCCACCCCCGACTATAGGAGGGAGGTGAAGCACCTTCCAAAGCATAAGCACAGTCTTACCCCTGATGGGGGTAGAACTGAGCCCTATTATGGAGTATGGTTGTGCCCTTCCCCATTCAGAGAGGATCAACATTTTCCAGGTACACGAGGTCAGGCTATTAGCAGCTCATGCAACCCCAAGAGGGTAATGCGTAATTTTAGCTTTTTCAGTTCTGGGGAAAGTTATTTCCACAGATCTAGATTGCCATCGATTTTGGGTGGCTTTTCATTGACCAGTCACCTATCACCAGGTACAGACCACCATTCACTCGTCACCGGACATGATACTGGTCACTGGGCACAATACTGGGTACCGGTCACCGGGTATCAAGAACACATGCCGAATCTATGTATAGGGTCAAGGATCAGATTGAACTCCCCCCTGCCTCCACATTACCTAATTACCCAACTACAGGGACAGAGCCTGCATTTATGCACACTACCAGAAAAGGAGATGGGACAAATGTCCCCTCCTTCCCCATGTTCCCTTTTAACACTTTTGGGATGTAGAGTTTCCTCTTTCAAGGGAGAGATCATCCTATACCATCATGAATGTCTTTTATATGACCCTCTGCAAGTATGGGTTCAGTGGTTCAAAGACCAACACACATTACTCAGGAGAGGTCATAACATAAGGAGAGGGTTAGTCTCCCTTCCACTAAGAGGCCTAGTTGATGAGAAAAATTCTTTTCATTCAGACAAAGCACCAGTTAAAGACAGTTAAGTTGCTCCTCCTCCTTCCCGAGGTCTAATACTTCTGTATCCCACTGAAGTATGGAACAGGAAGATGATAATGCCTTGTCTATCATGATAGTAGATTCTCAGCAATTTGCTGATGATCAGGAGGAGAGGGTACATAGGCTATAAGGTTCCCCATCCTGGCTCCTAACCCTCATTCCTTGGATGAAACATGCTTTGAAAGGGGGGATTAAGTCAGGGCTGTTTGCTCCCCTTTGTTAAATCATTAGAGGTGCCAAGATTGAATCTCTGATGTGTTTTGTGGGTATTGACAACAACAAAAATTAACCTTTGAGTGGGGCTTCATTCGAAAATCTTCCACTTAGCACTATCTTTTTTCTAGCTATAATGTCAGCACGGAGAAGACATGTTTTATCAATAGAGGAATGTCATGATTCAATGGGAATTATGATTCTATTTCCCTGGTTATGTCAGCCAGGTTTCCTTGCAAAAAAACAGCTTCCATCAAGTTCTACTGAGCAGTTGCTAAGCTAGAATGAAGGTAGAATTTTTTTTTCTCCCTATAAAGGGCTCAACTGATATTTCAGCATCCACCATCTCTAGATGGAATTCGCTCGGATCATCAAGAAAACTTATCAGTCTCTCACTGAGAGAGACATCTCATTCATGAGGATAAAAGACCTTGAAGTTAAGGATATCGCTACTTCTTGGGCCTATCTCAATCACCCATCTTTGGATTTTATGAAGGCTGCAAACAGTGACCCAGACTGCTGCTTATAGCATCAGTTGAGTGGCTCGGCTACACGGTGAGTAATTATTTCACTTTTACTCTCTGACAGTTCATCAGCCTCGCTCGCTGACAAATTCAGCTTAACAATAGTGACAGGTAACATACTACTGATATTAAAATGTAGTTTTTTCATGGAGTGAAACTAATTTTAATTATGTTATACTTACCTGTCACTATTGGATGCCCTCCTCCCACCCCGTTCTGATGTCCTTCATTAGCCAAACGTTCTTTGAAAGAATGAGGACATGCTATTGTGCATTGGGCCGATGACATAGGTCAGACTGGATCAATGCACGTGTTCTAGAAATTTCTGGAACAGGAAGTTGGTGCATCTAGCATGGACGAGGTTTTTCCATTTTGAAAAGAGTAAGATTAACAATAGTGACAGGTAAGTATTACACGTGAGAAATTATATTCACAAAGTGAGATTGGTTTGTTTAAAATTTTCTGTGTGTCATTTACATAGTGAGATATCACATAATTATGAGCACCAGCCCATACATAAAGAAGGAATAGTTTGTTAAAATTAACACCTTGATGTAATACAGACTGAAAACAGTTTTATGCATGTAATGTTGCAGTGATCCAGCCTAATCATCACCTTATTGATTACAGTGGGTAAACTCATAAATTTGAAACCATAATAAGAGTCTTTTGGTATTGATAACATTCTGCAAACAAAGCACAGTTTAAGCAAATATTGAAAATTTGGTGATTTTACATTTATTTTTAGTAAAATAATTGAATTTCAGAAACTTTTAATTTTGAACTTCATTTCAATTTTTGTGCTCAGGATGTTTTGTGTTTACGTGGTCAAGTTTCACTTTATGTCCTTGTTAATCCAGACAGACGATTTAGACTATTATTGAAATATATACATATATCTTGATTCAAAGCTGACTTCATGTATGGTCCAATTTGCTTCAAATGTAGACAAAAGTAAAGAAAGAAACTGGGTTCCTTGTTAACCTAGAGAGTCATTTAACTGAAATGGAACTTGTCTGTCTGTAATTAGTGCGAGTCAAGCGTGGGATTTCTAGACCGTTTCTCTGTTTTAGAAGACTGCCTATGAGCAAAACTTATGCAACAAAAAACTTAAGTCCAGCTATTGTGCACGCTTTGCCATCCCATCTGCAGAATTAATAGATGTGTGATGTCCATACAAATGTTTTGATATATCACAATGCAGTGGTCACTTAGTACTGTAAGTCAATGATATATCACAATACAGTGGTAACTTAGTACTGTAAGTCAACTCTCATTACAACAACATTCATTATAATGGAATATTCAGGCCTCGACTAAAGCTTAATGAGAACAAATGTGTCACATGGCTAATTTCATCTTGATAACATAATATTCAGCTACCGACATGTACAGCAATATTCTTGTAATAAACTTGCAATTTTCTTTAAATATGTTCCTTACAATTACCGGTATATTGCAGTACCTTAAGATTTTACTTGGATTTGTGTCACAAAATAGACTTAAAGACTTTTTTACTTTTCATGAATTTTAAATATTGGAAAATATATAGGATAAACATGATTGCAATTATATTAAATATGAAGTGTAGATTTATATTACTGACTCATTCTTCTACTCTATGCATGTGGATTTAATAGTGACAAGACAAAGACGGTAAATTGTCTAAATTAAAGGCATGATTTTTACCATGACAGATTTGTTACAATGACAAAATGGCTGGAGAGTTTATTGTATATAATCATTATGTTCCTGCTACTTTAGACAAAAGTAAATCAGAGACTGTGTATAAAAAAGTTGGAGCACGAGAGTCAGAGACACCGAGTGGAGGAAAGTCTGCAGCACCACCTGTCAAGAATACAACACCATCGCCTCTAGTTGATGACATTCTTGTGGTGGGAATAACATCAGATGACAAAGAGAACATCACAAAGGTTGAAGAAAAGATGAAAAGAAGTATAGCTAAAGAGTACAAAGAAGATAAATTAACACTCAAAATCAACCTGACAGCTGAATTGGTAAGACAGATCTTGACTTACAGATAGAGGTTTCCATTCAGATATATTACATGCTATGCCACAGGCTGTCTATTCTTTTAGATATAGAGGTTTCCATTCAGATATATTACATGCTATGCCACAGGCTGTCTATTCTTTTAGATATAGAGGTTTCCATTCAGACATATTACCTGCTATTCCACAGGCTGACTATACTTTTAGATATAGAGGTTTCCCTTCAGACATATTACATGCTATGCCACAGGCTGACTGTACTTTTAGCTATAGAGGTTTCCATTCAGACATATTACATGCTATGGTACAGGCTGACTATACTTTTAGATATAGAGGTTTACCTTCAGACATATTACATGCTATGCCACAGGCTGACTGTACTTTTAGCTATAGAGGTTTCCATTCAGACATATTACCTGCTATTCCAGAGGCTGACTATACTTTTAGATAAAGAGGTGTAAATTCAGACATATTACATGCTATGCTACTGGCTGTCTATCCTTTTAGATATAGAAGATTTCCCTTCAGGCATATTACCTGCTATTCCACAGGCTGACTGTACTTTTAGATTTAGAGGTATCCCTTCAGATATATTACCTACTCATAATATGCTAGGAGACCATCCACTACCTTGCAAATTTAGCACTTCCAAGTGAAATAAAACATAATAAACAAATAATAAAACAAACAGTTTGGGTTAAGTGAAGCCCCCCACCCCACCAAATGCATAGCAGGAGATAATGTCTCGAAATACATGTTGTCTGTTTGATGGAATGTTTACATGTAAATGGCTATTAGTTACGTATATTAACCTTTGAAAAACTTCAAACACTTCCATTTAAATGACAATTTTTAAATTAATAACAACACATTATCCTTATTTTAAAGGAAATTGTAGTCACTTTGATTCGCTGCATTAGAAACAGCTTGCTTCGTATCAAACTTTTTTGTTGAAATAAAACAAAAAAAGGTGATAACCATAAACAGATTTATTTCCCTATGTTATAGATGAAATGTTTCTATTAAAATTATTTCTACTTTGATGGAATCCATGATCATTATGTCTGATAGTCTGAGTACTGAATTTGAAAACAATTTTTGACTGATCCAAGAGTGTAGTTTTATTTCTGATTATTCTGAGGACCATTCTATCTTGGTTTGTAAAAAAATATTGTATCCAGTATTTATTGTCAGTGTGTGAATGCTGGGATATTTTCATTTATCAGACAGTATTGGAATGCATTTTTGCTCAGGAATGATATTCCAACTGAGAAGGTCTTGGACTTTTAAAATAGTGTGGGTTTTTTTAAGGATAGTACCCTTTTTCTTGTCATTATCTTTTTTGGGTATACCTCAACTTACTTGGCACTATATTACATCACTGAAATATCTTCTCAGTTTCAATTATTATTGCACTATACAGCAATAAATTATGATTTCATGAAAAAGAATATTATTTCACACTAAACTTTAATTTTGTATATTTTTCATTACAAAAAGACAGAGATATGCTGTGATATATTTAAAAGAAATTGTGCTGAGACACAAATAATTGCCCTGTAGTACAGCATCAACTTCATATGGCTCCCAAAATCTTTACATTTGGGTTTTGAAACACATAATTCGGATATTTCATTAATTTTTTTATTTATTTGAAACTTATAGAGATATTAATTGTACATTAATAAAACATTTTTCTCTAGTGAAATTGAGATAATATATATTTTTTCTTATATCAATCCCGATATCACATGAATCATTTAATTTGCTTTTTCTGTTAATTGGTTACTTTTACATATATTAAATGGATGTTACAAAAGATTGGAAGGAAGAACATTTATGGTATAAAAAAGGTTTTGAAGGACAAATAATATAGTCACTAATTTTTTGTAAGGCAATTGATTGGATTTTTGTGCATATGTTTCTAGCTCAACCTGCCATAATGCCAAGTGAGCTTATGGTATGGCTCCACTGTGCAACTTTAAACTTCTCAAATACCACTGATCAATTTTTACCAAATTTGGCACAGAGCATCTTGGCATAAAGGGTTTTCAAATTTGTGCAACAGATGCTAATCTCCCTACAAATATGTCCCAGCCATCATTACTAAAAATAGTTAAAACTCTTTGAACCACATCTTCTTAAAAACTGCTGAACAGAATTTGATCGGATTTGACAGAAGGCAATCCTGGAAAAAGACTTTTCAAGTTTATACAAATGATGCCAATGCACTTTCAAATATGGCTGCTGTGACTCAAAATAAAAATTACTGTTGCTAAAAATAGATGAAAACCTTTAAACGACTTATTCTCCAAAACTGCTGAATAGAATTTGACCAACCTTGACAGAAATTCTAGCATGAAGACCTTTCAGTTTTGTACAAAAGATGCCAATCTGCCATAAACTATGGCTGCAATAATTAAAAATAGAAATTCATTTAAATGATTTATTCTCAAAACCATTCAACAGAATTTGACCAAATTTGACAGCAAGCATTGTCTTAGAGGGCTTTCAAATGTGTGCAACTGATGCCGATCTGTTATAAAATAAAGCCACTGTTACTAAAAATAGAAATAATTTAAATTTCTTCTTCAAAAGTACTGAACAAAATTTGATGATATTTAACAGAAAGTATTGTGGCACAAAGACCTTTCAATTTATGTAAAAGATGCCAATCCGCTTTCAGATATGAATACCATTATTAAAAATAGAGAGAACTTCAATAACTTCTTCTTCACTGCTGGATATAATTTGACCCAAAAAGAAAAGCATCCTTACTTGAAGACCTTTCAAATTGTTACTAAAAATAAAAAAAACATTTAAATGACTTCTCATAAACTAATAAATTGAATTTGACCAAACTTTACAGCAAGCATTCTGGCATAAAGGAATTTCAATTATGTACAAATGATGCTGTTATGCCATCAAATACGACCACCTTTACTAAATTAGAAAAATTACCTCAGTGTGCTGTTTGTGATTTTAAGTGCTGTAAAACAACAACTTCCATCAAAAAGAGGCTGGAAACGTTCCAAACCAAGTACCTCCACAGAATCAGAAGAATGTTCTGGCCCAACACCATCTCAAATGAAGAACTCCGAAGAATAGCTGGAGTGTAAACCATCACATTGCAGATCAAGGCGATGGAGATGGCAGGGGCATGTGTTCAGAATGCCATCCACTCAGGGTAGTCCTTCAATGGATGCCACAGGGAAAGAGAAAAAGAGGCAGGCAAAAGGAAACCTGGCAACGGACAACAGAAAAAGATCTCAAAAGCAGTGGCCTGACTTGAGAAACAAGACCAAGGGCAGCAGATGACCAGCAGCAGTGGTGCTCCTTCAACATTGCCTCAAGCATGGTCCAGCACAAAGAGCACTGATGATGATGATGATTGTCCTTAAAGATGAGTAGATGACGACTAAGGTTTCAAGTCTAAAAATGGGCAATGACTTTTCATGGCTGAGTAACACTATGCTGAAGATGGCATTTGCAAATGTTTGCATTACTAAGTAACTATTTGCAATTCCTTTGCTGCTCAACAGAAGTATTTGCAAACTGTTTGCTCCTTACTAGTGCAAAACATTTGTAAATTTCATGCAAAATGTGGTTTTGGATCAAAATATTTTGAATATATTCTGCAACTGATTGCAAAGACATAAATATGTGTGGGAAGGCAGAAGAGATCGTTTGCAACATAAATACACTGGAATTCTACTCAACTACAACCATGGGCACCCAAGCAAAGGGCAGATACCATGAGGTTGTCCCTTAACACCATCTGAGAGGACTCTGTGGTCAGTTTAAACCTTCAAAATACATGCCTTCATTTTCTATTCACAGGGCTTCCTGGAAAGTTCAGAGGCTTGCTCCCAGGAACCCTGCCTCCAGGACCAGGTCCACATCCTGGACATAAAACTACCTAGACAATGTCCTCGAAAAACTCAAATTGAGCAACTTTTTTATGAAGACACATAATTCCTTGTTCTTTTATTGTTTGCCTTGGATACCATTACAGCAAGGATTGATCTGAATTTATCATGTCCCAGATTTTTGTTCATCCATACATGTAGTTTAAAAGCATTCTTAATACGGTTCAACTCCTCATGATTGTGCATCGACTATCACCCTTGTGGTGTCTTTTGTCTTGGAGAGTCGAATATCGGCCTGGAAACCTGTTAATGCAGCCACAGATCTTTCCTTGGGTCACCTCCATATGAAACCTCTGCTGAGTATTCTTCTAGCTCAGTGGTGGATGAATCTTTGCCAACTAAACCAAATGAACAAAGCTTCGGAGTCGATTAGACTACCCTCAGCAAATGGGACAGCCTCACATAGTTTATGGCAGTCATTCTATTTTAGCACCAGCCACTAGAAATCTTGGTTTGCATAGATGCCAGCACAGCTGGCTAGGTTGCCCATCTTCTGACCTTCTTTCGAATGAGCAGAGTTTGATCCCTTCAGGAGCAGTCCATGCACAACATCCTCCATACAAACACACCACAGTGAATGTTTTTTTTATCTTGGCAGTATACATGATCTGGAAAGGGTGTTCTGGTGCTATCTGACATCTCAACTATTTTCCATTACCTCCAACAGTAAGGGAGAACTAAGTCCTCAGAACACTACCTTCTTGTCTGGGATTTTCCCAAGTAGTGTCATTTTCCACAAACAAGTGTACCATATGCCAATCAAGATCATTGTCAAAGCATCCATCATTAAATTTTGTGTGATATTTCAGTTGCTTAGCTTTTGGTGTCTTAGCATTGGGAGATAATACACTCCAAGAAATCTCAACAAACACCGAAGTCAAACTGACCCTGTTTATGCTGATTGAGCTCTTTAGTAATCGAGCCATAATCAATTAGTCTCTAATCCTTTCAGAATTACATCTGATCATACATAGTATAATCCATGTCAACAAACTTCAAACACTGAAGCCAACTGTCCCTGCCAACAGAATCAGAGGGATATGAACTGGTTTATGCTGCTTGAAATCAGCAACTGAATCATCTTGCCCTGCCTAAGCCAGTTCACAGTCACATGATCACAGGCAGTATTACCGTAAATATACTACACTGGAAGTAGGGTGTGAAAAAATAGAAAAAATAAACATTGTCAGTAAAATAATTTTGTGTACACGTGAGATTTCAGTGCGTGATTCGAGGGATGGGAGACACCCCTCATCTCAGGAGGAAAACCCTCCCATCCAGGAGGTTTACATGTATGGGGTCAACCCATTGTAGTGGAAAGCCAGGTACCCAATCCTTATCTCCATACGATTAGCCTAGTAAACCTGGTTAGCCAGTACTCTTTTTCTGATCTGGAATGACTTTGTTTTGTATGCGCTCCCCTGAACCTAGTGGTGGAAATTTTCAGGAATGTCCTGTCACCTCCATGCCTGCTGAAACAACCGTACATGCAGGGTTTCTGTCCAAACCTAGAAATACTGAACCTGCATGCCTGGCTCATATCAAACAAGCCCTTAGAAAGAAACATTTCTGAGACAAGTGGTGGACAGAATTGCAGGGGCAAGAAGGCTCACCACTTGGAGAGCCTATGAGGGAAAATAGAAACATTTATGCACTAATAGCCTTGGTACCAGAAATAACTAACCTCCTCCAGTGGCTTTTCCAGGAGAAGTTAGCACTGATCACAATTAAGGGCTACAGTTCCACAATTTCTGACACATTTCTTTATCATGAAAGGGAAGACGTATGCCAAAACAAAGACCTCTCTGACTTTCTACCCAGTTTCAATTTGTCTCAACCAGGGCACCCTTCAAACCACTGTCTAAAGTCTCACTTACTCATCTATCATTTATGATCTCCTTTCTGGGCACACTACCATTAGCAAGCTGAATCTTTGAGAATAATGCCTTATCGGTCAACCTGAACTATATGCATTTCATGATGATGGTTCGGTTTCTCTCATAGGTAAGAACAGCCGCCCGATCATAGTAAATTGGTCTTTCATTTTGAAAGTACCATTCTCTTTGAATCCATCTTCCTAAGGGCATCTTTAGGATTTAGTTAAGGTATTGAAGTGGTGCCTGAAATGTACTGAGCCAATTTGAAGAGAGATATATATGTTGTTTTTATCACTCAAACAAGGAAGGGACAATATTTCCATTAAATCTCTTTTGTCCTGGATATGTTCGGTTATTTGCTCAACCTACAAGGAATTAACCCAAGACCAGATACATTTCTTGTACATATCAGTTCATGAGCTTATGGCTGAATTTGACGTGGTATGTTTTATTTCTTCAGTTACTCTTTCTCACATACCTCACTATTCCATCAATAACACCACATTCTGTATTCACCTTTATAAATCCACACTCAACTGTGAACATTGTAGTCTCATATCTATTTATTTATCCCAGTCAGTTTAGTAATCACAAAGATATAAATGTGTCGTCCTAATCACAGTCTTTCTTACACAAGGTTGAGATATTCAGTCCTTTGCATACAAATTCCACACACTGACATCTTTCTTTCTTCTAGGAAAAGAAAATCCAGGAGTTTGCAGAAGAAGAATGTGTTGAAGTAAAGACAGACTCTACAAAAACTGTTGTGGAGATTCATGGGTTTGGTGATTATGTTGATAAAACCAGAATAAAGATAGATCGACTGGCTGCTGATATGGAGATGAAGGAACAGGCTGCAAAAGCTCATTCCATGCTGGCCAACATTATTAATTGGGAGGAAGGTGATTATATATATATATATATATATAATTTTGAGATGTAGGGTAGTAGTGCTGGTTGTGCTGGTAGTGGTGATGAAAATGATAACAATAGTGGGTAGAGATGATGAAGATGATGATGGTGGTAGTAGTGGTGGTGGTGGTTATGATCTGAAAATTATGGAGGTGCTAATAGTGAAAATAATGATATTAATGATATTGTGAGTAAGTGGTAATAGTGGTGTTGATGATTATAATATTAGAAGTGGTAATAGTGACGATAATGGTGGTTGTGATATTCTTGATTTTGGTATAAAATAAAATAAAAAATATTATTTTCTGAAATATCAAAAACTTCAATTATTGCTTATACTTAAGTGTCACGATAAAGTGAGAAGAATGAGAACAATTACAGTTACTTCTGTGGCAATAATTTATGCAACAGTGCTTTTCTTTCTCCATGGAATACATTTCCCAATCACATTAATGCTAGGAAATAAACTCCGCTTTCTCCCGAATCCAGCAATCCAGGAAAGATGAAAATTCCATCTTGTCCATTTATATAACATATAGACGAAGGGAAAAAAAACATACACATTACCTCATCTTTCCAATGCTAGGTGGCTACCCATCGGCCAGATTTATCGAGTTTAAGCTGTTGCCAAGTACGATCAACCGCTTATTATCCCATAATCCACGATTATCTTTGTGATTTTCAACCATGCATTGACAAAGTCGGTATAGTATTGTGTAAATAGGTATTTGCTAAATGTTGCAATAATTATTTCATGAATCTGAACAATATCTTTGCAAATCTTTTTGTAGTTGTGGACTTCAGTATTCAGACCTTGTGCTTCAACATGGTATTTAAGGCGCTTATTTTTGGTTGTCCTTAAAGAGCACTACCCAATCAATTATTCTACTACCTCCAAATCCAGCCCTCCCTGAAAGACCCAAATATGTCTTTCCGTCTATATATTATATAGACTAAGGGAAGTAACTCTTACATATCAACTTCCCTTGCTCCCACTAGGTGTCCGCCTGTATCCTGGTTATCAACCAGTTTAAACTTTTGCTTGCGACTGTGAACAGTGCCTCCAAAGAATCCATAGCAGTTTATAATCAATTTTGGCCATCTAACATTTATTTGCAGCAGTATAGTATGTCAAAAGGTTGATTTACCTGGTGTATACAACATTTGCATTTCTCCTGGTGAATTTGTTCATATATATGCATATTTTACTGGTCGCTATTGTCCATGTTATATCAATCAATAACACTCACGTTTTCACCTGTGTAATTGTGCTGTTAAATTTTGGTTTATTATGCACTTCTTAGGTCATATTTGTAATGCAAGTTTGCCTATTTGAACAATTTGCATATTTCTTGTATGCATTTTGTTTTCTTCTCTCTTTCATTACAGAGATGTCACTCAAGCGGTAGAAGTGCAGATGCTTTAAAGTCATGGAGGACAACCGCGATATATACCTTGCCTGCACAAAGCATTCTTCCTTCCACCCATGTAGCATGTGTGCAAAGTGGGTGGAAGGTGCTTGGTCCAATGTCTTGAAAAGGCAGTTGAAGGGCCAGAAAAAAATGACACACTCTAAATATTCAAAACTCAAAGCATAATCATCTGAATTCAAAATTGTTGGCCAGTTTTATGGGGAACATTGAGATGCCAACCACACCCCTGATGAAGAGACCTACAATGGCACCTATGGCAATGATCACTTAATACAGTCAAACAGTTGAAACCATGCCAAGCGATTCCATTCAAGCTATATTGGAATTGTGTATGATACTCATATTACAGCAAGTTTTGTCATCTAGAATATCAATGAGCGAGTTGGACTAAACTAGGACCATTTTTAACCCAATTTGGACGCTGCAAGAGAAGGCTCTTTACATCAGTCTTCTGGAAATAAAGGCCATTCTCAACGCCCCCCCCCCCCCCCCATGCTTTGGTGGAATGCATCTTGGTTGTGATAATGTTGGAAAATTTGGTCATAGTGAACTACCTGTTCCAAAAAGGGGGTAGGAAATCACTGGACCTTTGTGTTATGGTATGGAAGTACCTTCCAATATCATATAAACATACAAGTCTAACACATCTCAGCAGGCTGAATGTCCTGGCCAACTCATTATCAAGGAGAGGCAAACTGCTTCATACAGACAGGTCTCTCTATTTGTCCATCTTCCACTGAGTCTGTGCCCTATGGGACTGACCGATGCTAGACCTATTCACAATGAGGTGGAACAACAAACTGCCCACCTTCGTCTCTCCTTTACAGGACCCAGAGGCATGGGCGGTTGATGCCCTTTCAATCAGTTGGGAGGGAATATGGGCATAAGTTACTAATCCCACCCATGCATGGACTTAAGAACATTGAAGCTGGGCATGCAGGATTACCTTCCAACTTTGCTGGCTGGACCAGTCCACAAGTTATATATTTTTTTCTGTACAAACTCCCGTCTGCAAACCAATCGGTCCAGAAATCCGGACAATCAGTATACAGTTTTGGCGGTCATGAATCTGTCATCTTGGACTGGCAAACAGCATGTTCAACAGTTCCTACAGCAACAGCATCCTATGTCCAGCCAACCACCTGGACCGACTATATCCTTGATACTAGGACTTGGCAAACCAGCATCACATTTGGAGCCATCCGTCCAGCAGTCTGGCCTGGCCTAGTCAACTGCACTGAACCAGCATTCCCCAGCCAGACCATTCTCCTTGCTGGACATGACCTTTTTACATATGGTGATGATTTGGTGTCATCACTACCATACAGAATGCTATACTCGTGGACACATAGTGTATACAAGGAGGACAGTCCCCTGAATATTTTGATCAACCATGGAAAGGACAGAATTCAGTTTTAAGGCAACAATCAAAGAGATGTACAGAATTTTGCCTCCATCAGAATGTCCTCCTTCAATGGCAAGGTCAAGGTGGATGCTGATGAAGATGAGGAACATCCGTCCTTTAGAATTTTACCATAATTGTCAAAGATTGCAGAAATTATTGGGCATCTCTCGGATAAAATTCATATCCCCAGTAATTCAAGGGCTTTCTTTTTGGTCAGTCAATTGATTGTAACTTTCTCACCACACAGGAACAAATCACATAGCTAGGAAATTACTGCTGTCAACATGTCTGTTCCACTCTGCTGCAAAGTGGACAGACAGGGGTTCAGTGCCATGTCTAAGTTGGTCAGGAATGTCATGTCAACTTCCTCACTACTCAATCAGGCGTCTCTTGCGGTCTTTCACCTATCTGAGGAGGCTGGAAGTAACCCTGCCTGGGAATCGGTATGCCATATTGCCACGGTAGTCAATAGGGCTGCTCACCACATGACGTTGAACGCCAAAATGGTCTCTTGTAAGCTTGACTTCATAAGAAGATACTCACTCCTACAATCATCTTCTCTTAAACCCCCACCATGCGGCTACCTTGTGCTGCATGGTGGGGTTGCTGCTTAACCTGTCTGTGAAAGCCCATATCTCTGCACAACTCCATCAGGGAGCATTCCAGAGAAGGGATACTCATCAATAGAAAGACCTCAGGGGTAATTCTCAGCAGCAATGACAACCTTTGCATGGCTATGTGAGTTATAGACTGCCATATGTCCCGAACTTCTGCAGGCCAACTGGGAGGGAGAAGAGGAAACAAGGTCATTCCTTCCAAGTCCCCCGCCAACCATCAATGACTTGCCATCCCTCCTGCCCACTGGCAACCTGTGGGCATCAAACTCCTTCTGTTATACCTTGACCACCTTTATGTGTGCCCTCTGCAGATGGGCCTTCTGGCACTTGGGTTGTTTAGATCACCAGATTATGATCACGACTAAAATCAAACACTTCCTGCTTCAATGGCAAGACAGGGATTGACTAGATGTGGGAATACTTTTAGAAGCACCACGAGCAGAAATCGCATTCTGTACAGACCCCAGTTTGTTGGGTAGGAGGCAACACTTGCTACTGGACTTTGTGATGGTCAGCAGCAAGTGGACACTGCAAGAGAAGGCTCTTTACATAAGTCTTCTGGAAATGAAGGCCATTCTCAATGCCCCCCATGCTTTGGTGGAATGCATCTTGGTTGTGATAATGTTGGACAATTTGGCCATAGTGAACTACCTGTTCCAAAAGGGGGTCTCTCTATTTGTCCTTCTTCCACTGAGTCTGTGCCCTATGGGACTGACTGATGCTAGACCTATTCACAATGATGTGGAACAACAAACTGGCCACCTTCCTCTCTCCTTTACTGGACCCAAAGCCATAGGCGGTTGATGCCCTTTCAATCAGCTGAGAGGGAATATGGGCATATGTCTTCCCTCCAGCAGTTCTAATACTGAAACTAATCCAGAAAATGAGGCGCAGTGCTTGCAAATATAATTCTGATGGGACAGATCCTGGACCAATGATCTGCTCGACCTAGCGACAGATGTATCCAGGAAAATTGTAGCGACCCCAGTGCTGCTCAAGCAGATGAGGTCGCCATTATTCCATACATCTCCAGATAAACTCCTTCCCTACTGGCTATTGTTGGGGGTGACCTGCATAAAAAGGAGTTCTGCACTTCTGTTGTGGAGAGGATAATGACAGCTAGACAGCATTCCACTTTCAAGGCATATGATGGGAATGACTGGTGACACGTTAATGATGTGTCACCACCTTCAATCTCCATCCACCAACTGGCTAACTCTTTTCTTTTTCTCTTTGAAGACAAGAAGCTAGTCCCTATCACAATCAAGGGATACCGTTCCATGATCTCAGACATGTTTAGACATCATGAAAGAGACAATATTGTCTGAAACAAAGACAATATTGTCTGAAACAAAGACCTTTCTGACTAGTTGTTCAGTTTTGTCATATATATGCCACACTTGCTCACCTTGTTCCCAAAAGGAAACCTCTCCTGGGTCTTGATGTGGCTAGACTCGTCTAAGTTCGAGCTATTGTCTTTGACCTTGCTGAAGCTGTTATCATACAAGACTTGCTTCCTGATAGCAGTAGCTTCAGCTTGCGCTGTCCATGGATCTGGACTACATGCAATTCCATTCCAATGGTTCACTCATAATATTGATTCAACCTGGTGTCATTTCTAAAAACAGGTTACCATCGATATGCAACCAACAAATAACTATCTGTTCTCTCTCCTAGATTGAGCTGTTGAGAGAGGTGAAGCTGCAAGACCCAGTACACACCCTCATATGCTATGCAAGGCCCACAGAGAATGTCAGCAGTGGCCCTCAAAGACTCTTTCTACCAGTTAAGGCAGGAAGGCAAGACATAATTCCACAAATGCTGGCTGCTTGGCTAAAGGAGGTTATTTGATCAGCACACTCTGAACTCTGACAGGATCAGATATGATTCACTTCGGCTACAAATTGTGAGTGATTTCCATGAGACTGACCTTCAAACGTAATGTCTTTATTCGAGACATAGTGGAGTCAGTTGGCTGGCATGCTTAGTCTGCTTTCTTCAGCTCTTATTTGCATGATATGGCCTCGCAAAGGAGAGAGCTGAATCTTGCCAGGCCACTGGTAGCTGGCCAGGCAGTTACCATGCCCTATTCATGACAACACAATCTCAGCCCTTTACATGACCTTGCAACTTTCCCTGGATTCACCCAATAAACTTTTGAATGTAAGGCAATAGTCAGATGCGGAATCCCAAGGGATTGCCCTCGCAGTATATAAACGCATAATCTTCGATAACGCTTAAACTTCATGCTATGAAAAGTTAATCCTTTCAGTAGAGCAGCCGTTGTGCTCATACAGGGTGACATGGATAGGGGTTGGATGGTCTAGCATATCCTCCTCCTCTTACCTATTCTGCTAATGTTAATGTGATCAGGTAATGTATTTGATGAAGAAAAGATATTTTTAGTAAATTATGTTTCTCCAAAAATACTTGCTGAATCATGTTCATTAGTATCAATCCTTCCCACCCTTCCCTGCAAATGTGAGGATCCTGTTACAGGTTTCACTCAAGCTTAAACTGGTAAACATCAGGGATAAGGGTGGCGACCTACTGGGAACAAAGGGAGTTAATCTGTAATAGTTATTTCCCTTCATCTATATGATATATTGATGGAAAGACATTTTTTGTCTTTCAGGGAGGGCTGGATTCAAATGTAGCAGAGACCAATTGCCTAATGTTAATGTGATTGGGTAAATATTTTTGGAGAAACATAATTTTTAAAAAAAATATTGCTTTCCGGCAGTCCTGGATCAACTTATGTTCGCAAAACGAATAGATGTTTCAAGTTGTTTCAAAAGGGCTTCAGATTTTGTTTATCCAGCACCGATTCTCAAATGAATTATGATCTTGACTGAAATAGTGTCATTCCTGCATCAGTGGCACAACAAACAGTGACTCATGGCAGGAATCCCTCAAGAAAATTAACAACCAGAACATGTGTCATTTTGTATAGTTGGGGAGCCCACTTGCTATCCATCATCACCATGGTTAGTGGCAAGCAGGGGTCAGTGGAATTACCTCCTTACATAAACCTTCTAGAAATGAAAACTATAGTAAATGCATCTCATTTCTGGAAGGATCAACTTTACACGAAAACAGTTTTCATCATGTTGGACAACTCTGTGGTTGTTGCCTACCTACACAAATGAGGGGACCAAATCCCCTATATGTTCTGGTCTGGGACTTTCTGTGCTGGTGCACCCAGCTGAAGATAACAGTCCAGATCAGGCATATCCCCAACAGGCTGAATAGCCTGGCTAACTTGCGGTCAAGAAGGGACCAGACCCTTCACACTGAGTGGTCTGTCCATCAGTCGGTCTTGGGGCATCCAATGATAGACCTTTTTGCGATGAGGTGAAATTACAGACTGCCCACCTTCATCTCCCCAGTCCTGGATCCAAAAGCCTGGGCTATGGGCCCACTTTCAGTCAGTTGGGAGGGTTTTTTGGCCTACATATAGCCCATTCCATGGTTCTGGTACTGAAGGTAATACAGAAATTCAGGGGTCAGAAATGCCAGGTGATTCTGATAACCTTCTTCAGGTGGGACAAGTCCTGAGTGAATGATCTGCTCAAGGCCCAACCTGCTCAAACTGCCATGGTCAGAGATATTTCATCCCTGCACGGACAGCATTCTCCTTTACACCTGGCATTGAAAGGAATTTGAACCTTCTATTGTGGAGAGATTTCACGAGCTTGAAGGCCTCCCACTTTAAAGGCTTACAAGGTGAAGTAGTGACTTTTCAGGGACTGGTTCAACATCAACAGCCTTGTGCTATTGAGTGCATCAATATCTGAAGTGACTAACCCTTTTCTCTGGCTTTTTGAGAAACGATTAACCCCTATTATGACCAAAGGCTACTGCTCCATGATTTCCAGCATGCTGAGGCATCAGGATAGAGGGGATATTGGGCACGACATGGATCTGTTGAACCTGTTACCCAATTTTGAGCTGAATACATCAAAATCTGTTGCCCTGTTTCCCAAATGGAATCTGTCCAGGATTCTAATGTGGCTCAACTCAACTTTGAGCCTTTAACCAGGACCTTGCTGAAGCTTCTATCATACAAAATATGTTTTCTGATAGCCCTAGCTTCGACATGCAGAGTGACCGAGTTGCATGCCCTTTTGGTTGACCCAAACTATCTCCAGTTCAGTTAGGATAGTTAAGTTGCCTTAATGATGCGACCAGGCTTTAAAGAGTGGTCATCAGCTCCCTCTCCTTGATCGATATGTCAAGGGAAACCAGGTTGGTGCTCTCGAGTACTACTTGAAGCACAAGGAGAAGGGTCATGGGGCCTTACGTCTCTTTCTTCCGGTGAAGGCCAGGAAAGATGATATAACCCATCAAGCCCTAGCATTGTAGTTTAAGTGGGTAATACACTTGGTGTACTCTGAGATCTCAGAAGATCAGATACATCTCATGAGAATCTTGGCTCACAAGATCATAGCAATCTATGCATATACCTTGTGTTCAAACATAGCACTTCAATCTGAGGCATAATAGAAGCCATTGTGCAGTCAACCATATCAAGCTTTTATCTGTGTGATCTAGCTTTGCAGAGACAAGAACTTAATCTAGTAAGTAAAAGTCACTCTTTTCATTTCTCCAGGTACAGTCGTCATGGGTTACGTGACAGTTGATTGTGATGCTCTCATTGTCCAATTGTACTGTCATCATGGGTTACGTGACAGTTGATTGTGCTGCTCTCATTTTAGGGAACAGTTTATCCTTTATATAGGGAATCCAGCCATTTTTTCCTTGAAGGGTGACTGTGGTAAAGGTATGATGCTCATACATTACCTCCACTTATAAGCTTTTCTCCTAATGTTAGTGTGATCAGGAATGTATTCAACAGAGAAAGTAACAGTTTTTTAGTAAATTATGTTTCTCCGAGAATACATACCCAACCTAATTATTTTTCAACCTTCCCACTTCATCCATGCAATCATAGCAGAAGGACACATATCGTATATACTTGCATATAAGCCGATACCAACTGCAAACTGCATAGTCCCAGATCTGCCATTGCATAATGCACTGGCAGATCTGGGTCTATTCAGTTTGTAAGGACTAATCAGTAGAACAAACAGCATAGACCCTGGTCTGCTGGCACATTATGTGATGGCAGATAAGGGCCTATGTTGTTTGCATTTGGACCTGGTTTATGTGTGAGTATATACAGTATATATCTAACAGAAATTGGGTTTTTAGTTCTAGATTACAGTGCACAAGTGGGGGTTGAATTGGTTTGGTTTGGAGTTTTATGGCACAGCAACACAAGTAGGTTATTAAGTATTAAGTGATGAGACAATTGGAGTAAAGTGCCTTGCCCAAAGACACACCACAGTACCCGACCCTGTGCTGTGATTTGATTATAGGATTTGAACCTACACCCTTTCAGTTTTTAATGCAGCACACCAACCACTGAACCACCGCAGCTCCTGGCAGGGGGTGGCAGTGGGAAGGGGTAGAATGTATGATATTTGTCATCATGAGTCATGGTATTTGCTCTTGTTTTGCAATGACAAAATAATGTTTATAATATCTATAATATTAAATTTAGATTTTTGGGGGCTGAACTAATCAGTTGTAGATCAAATGAATAAATTAGCACACTGTTAATCATCACCACAAAGCTCATCACCACCATCTAATACAAATGTATCAGCAATTGACAATAGCTACAAAACTTTTCTCATAGATTTGCAGTGTACACCTGCAATCTGAAATGTATTGGAACAAATGTTTAAATCATTTCATGCTACTTATAAAATAGTTGCCAATTTATTGTTGTGTAATAGCAACATATGCATCAATTTACAATTGTTTAAATCATTTCATGCTACTTATAAAATAGTTGCCAATTTATTGTTGTGTAATAGCAACATATGCATCAATTTACAATTGTTTAAATCATTTCATGCTACTTATAAAATAGTTGCCAATTTATTGTTGTGTAATAGCAACATATGCATCAATTTACAATTGTTTAAATCATTTCATGCTACTTATAAAATAGTTGCCAATTTATTGTTGTGTAATAGCAACATATGCATCAATTTACAATTGTTTAAATCATTTCATGCTACTTATAAAATAGTTGCCAATTTATTGTTGTGTAATAGCAACATATGCATCAATTTACAATTGTTTAAATTAAAAGAGATTACAGGAGGCTATAATATCTGCCAGTCTTGTATGAAATGTTTGAAAAATCTCATGTTCATTTAATGTCCTTCTTAGACAGCTTTTATTGCATTGATATATCTCATTTCATATATACTACGTTTTCTGTTCCAGAAACATCAACAGACAACTGGACACCTTTTTCTGCTGAAGTAAACTTCTGCCTGGAAAAGAACTTTAAAAATAATCCCAAGGGACAATTTGATTATCAAGAAAATCAAGACAAATTTTCTTTCAACTTTGGAAGCAAAACTAAATTCGACCAGATAACCAGACAGAACACCAACATCCGCAGAACTGACAAAACTCAAGGTAGATATATTTAACTTTTTCTACTCCAGTCAAAACCAGTGTCAGAGGCAGATAATTTTAGTTGTGTCTGTCTGTTTGTCCATTTGTTCACGCATCCATCACCACATTTTGTGTGCAAGTGTGTCATCATGAACTTCAGATTTAAATATTGTTACAGGATCGCATCCACCACACTCTTGTAGCATTTTAGGCATTGTAGATAGGGTCTTAGTTCTACAGCATGCAACTAGGATTTAGACTTTTTACTCTTTGTGAGGAAAGATGAAGAAGACTTATTTCTCTTTAAGTGTTTATTGTAGAAATACACAGGTTGTCATGTGAGTCCCTACCGTCAGTGCACCTGATGTACAAATAGAACTACAATTATACGCATTCATGCATATGCACCACATTAATAAATGCATAGGCTATAAGTAGAGAAATGTTTGTTCTAATTCAGAACCATTGCCATCTCTAGGCCTTATTCAGGACTTTACCATGGCCATCTCTAGGCCTTATTCAGGACTTTACCATTGCCATCTCTAGGCCTTTTTCAGGACTTTACCATTGCCATCTCTAGGCCTTTTTCAGGACTTTACCATGGCCATCTCTAGGCCTTATTCAGGACTTTACCATGGCCATCTCTATGCCTTATTCAGGACTTTACCATGGCCATCTCTATGCCTTATTCAGGATTTTACCATGGCCATCTCTAGGCCTTATTCAGGACTTTACCATGGCCATCTCTAGGCCTTATTCAGGACTTTACCATGGCCATCTCTAGGCCTTATTCCGGACTTTACCATGGCCATCTCTAGGCCTTATTCCGGACTTTACCATGGCCATCTCTAGGCCTTATTCAGGACTTTACCATGGCCATCTCTAGGATACATTCAGGACTTTACCTTATTCAGGTCTAATAGTTATTCTTCAGAACTAAGCCATAGTTCTTCAGAACTCAGGTGGGCTACATTCACAAATGAAGTCAATTCAGCCTAACATATACATTTTTAGTAAAAGGTCATATGACAAAACTAGAGTGCTATGACAGGGACTACATAAATCAAGAACATTTAACCAAGAAAACACTTATTCTAAACATGAATCAATCTATAATACTACATACACTTCTAATTTTTTTCATCCAGAATCAGTGTTTGATCTGAATGGAATGTGAACAAATAACATTGAATAAACACTGTCAGTCTTTGTCTCCAAGAACGCAAATAATCCAGAATTAATAGTACTGTTCCATCTGATAAGTAGTGAAAATCCATGAGAGAATGCAGTCCAATCCAAGTCCGCTGAACGAGTTCACATACTTAAAGTTTACATATAGTCCTCCCACTCAGTTTCCTTGACTTCTTGTCTTTTGATGACTCCCTTTGCACTGGGTTGGCTTGTCAATTTTGGACACCTCATCTGTCTGTGTCTCATAGTCCCTGAAATGCTCTTTTTACTGGGTTCTGTTTGGGTCCTCTTCAAATTGGGGACGTTCTGTCCTCCGATATGTCAAGGGGCAACCCATTCAAAGATTCATGCTCAGGCTCAGATCCAACAGCAGCAGCTTGAGCCCTCTTTGGGTTGTGTGCGCCTCTATTAAGTAACAGCCATGGTTGTGGGTTTTTTTTGGCAACGCCTCCCTAGAGTGACAGTCAAGGTGTCTTCTCTCACAGTGTCTCAATGCCTCCCTAGAGTGACAGTCAAGGTGTCTTCTCTCACAGTGTCTCCTCATGCTCTTCAAATCCAATGTAGAGTACCAGGCAGAACCAGCAAGAGCATCCAACAAATCATCTACACATGGTAATTGGTAAGCATTCTTCCAAGTAACACTGTTTAGCTGTCCATAATCTATGTGGAATTGTAAGGTGGCATTCTTTTACCACACAAGGACAACTGGACTTGCCAATGGGCTGGATGAAAGCCTAATAATATCCCTTTGTAGTAGGTTTTCTACTTGTCTATTTCTGCTTGAACTAATGGTGACACTCTTCAAGGTTGTTGTTTTATGGGTCCAGTGCTATCAGTGTCAATTTCATACTTCACGACTTTGTTTGACCTAAATCATTCTCAGTATTGGCAAATAGTTTGCTGTGACATCACAGAAGTTCTTGTTTTAGTATCACTTGCTCAGGTGCGAAATGCTTCTTGGTTTGTTCTACCGAACTTTTAAGATGTTGAGGGAGTTCTTCACCTTAGTTGGCTCCAGTATTATTTGACTGTATAATGGTTGTTCTAATGGGTCCAAATACTCCGGAGACTGTGCCCTTGTAAATGATGGCTTGCTCATCATTTAAGTTCATCACCTTCATTGGCACTTGTATGACTTCTTCCACAGTCACTAAAGATCTGCCAACCAATGTGCTGGTCTTGTCTGTAAATGACCTGATAGGTTCGATCATTCCATAAAGCAGCAATGGTCTATTTAAAGCATTCACTTTCAGTCGTCCAGGTACAATCATTTCTGTCTTTCATGTTACCACCACAATTTCTTCAAAGTCTATCTTGCAACATTGTAATCTTGTTTCCAAGTGTATCATTATATCCTACTCTCCAAATTGCAGATGACTGGTTTCTACATCAAGTATATACTTATTCTCGAATAGGAAGTCAAGTCCTATTAAACCATTCCCCCTTATAGCTGCAAGCACCATTTCATGCATTCTCATCATGCCAAGAAAACAGATATTGAAAACACCAATTCCTTTGGTAGAAAGTGGTTTTCCACCAGCTAACATGAACTCTCCTTTCATGGAATGCAACTCTTGTTTATTTTCTGATGGAATTGCATCATATTCCTCATATGACGTTATACTAAATGCAGCTCCGGTAGAACTATAAAGTTTTTATTGGTACCATTAATTTTAATTGGAACATATAGACCAAAGTCTACAGATGTTAGACTTCCACTGCATGTTTTCTGAACTAATTGGTACTATTTGTTTGTTTTCAATGGGACTTGTGCTTTGTTACCTTGCATTCTGGACTTACTCAGCTAATGTATCCTTCCTGTTGACAATTAAAGCACTGTATTGTTCAGTTTTGCTCTTTGCACAGGTTATTGCTACATTCCTTGAGTGTATTTACTTCTAGGGCTGAGCAAATTTATTTTTTATCCACTTGTCCAGAACAAGTAGTTTCAGAAAACTCACTTGTCCCACCTACCTTTTTACTTGTCCCAAAATTTAAATCACTTGTCAAGATTTGATGAGATGTATGCACTTTAATCTATAGAAAGAACAAATTAAATAATGTACAACATATTTTTGTTTTCAAAGAATTTAATTTTTCAAAAACATAGGTTGATATTACACATATGGATACATCAGAGGTTTTCAGTTTTCCATTGTCCAGGTATCTCATATGCACTATTTCTTGCTCCAATAGGGTAACATCAGTACTTCAATCAGCAAAAATGGAAAGGCATTTACTGGAATCTAGACTTTCCTTAACTTCTTCTTTCAAGACTTTTTCGATTGATAGAATGAAGTCTCACTGAGTGGGTGAAAAACTCAGTATTTTCATGAGTGGCGAAGACACGAGTGAAAATACTTAAGTTTTTCACCCACAAGATGAAATATATCCGTTATTCACTCAGAACAAGGAAATATTCTTTTATTTTATGCTCAAGCGTATTGTCTAGCAATTTGTATAACACACTGAAGTAGCTGATTTCTTACTGCATCCCGCACGATAATGTCAGCAGTTTACTGTTTATGTTCTGCTGTTTTGTGTATATTTGCACATAAAATATCAGTAGTTACATAATGCTCCTTCCCAATTTTAGGTAGAACAGCAGATAAAAAGAAAATGAAAAAAAAAACAAAACAATTGCCCATTGTTGGATTTGAACTCAGTTTGCCTGGATGTGAAGCAGCCATCTTAACCTTTACACCACGCGAGCATCTTATAAAAATTGTGAAATTTCTTGGTTATAATGCTATCAATGTCTATTGATGGCCAGTGAAAAAATATCATATTTTTTCACTGCAGTGAAATATCACAATTATTTCACTTGGAAAATCCAGTAATTCACTGTCTTGCATAAAATAAAGGATTATATTTATAACATGATAACAGATTTACCATTTTATATTTATCACATTATAACACAGATTATATTTAATAAAATCACAAAAAAGTGTGGTCAGACATCTTGGAATTATATTTTGATTGCTTGGACAGTTCGCTTTTGGTCTGTGTGATGTCATGACATTTGTGACACCATGAGCTGTTATAAATTGTGTGTGGTATAATGTATGGTCTATATGATATGATGACATTTCTGATACCATGAGCTGTTGTAAATTGTGTGTGGTATAATGTATGGTCGATATCATGTCATGACATTTCTGATACCATGAGCTGTTGAAAATTGTGTGTGGTATAATGTTAATTCCAACCCAAGTGACACTGTTTAATTACAACCCAAGTGACACTGTTTAATTCCAACCCAAGTGATACTGTTGGTAGTGATGGTTTAATTCAAACCCAAGTGATACTGTTAGCAGTGATGGTTTAATTCCATCTTAAGTGGCACTGTTAGCAGTAATGGTTTAACTCCAAACCAAGTGACACTGTTAATTCCAACCCAAGTGAAACTGTTGGATTCCAACCCAAGTGCCACTGTTTAATTACAACCCAAGTGACACTGTTTAATTCCAAGCCAAGTGTCACTGTTAGCAGTGATGGTTTAATTCCAAGCCAAGTGTCACTGTTAGCAGTGATGGTTTAATTCCAACCCAAGTGTCAATGTTAGCAGTGATGGTTTAATTCCATCTTAAGTGACACTGTTAGCAGTAATGGTTTAATTCCAACCCAAGTGACACTGTTTAATTTCATCCCAAGTGACACTGTTTAATTGCAACTCAAGTGACACTGTTTAATTCCAACCCAAGTGACACCGTTTAATTCCAACCCAAGTGACACTGTTAAATTCCAACCCAAGTGACACCATTTAATTCCAACTTAAGTGACACTGTTTAATTCCAACCTAAGTGACACTGTTTAATTCAAACCCAAGTGACACTATTTAATTCCAACCCAAGTGACACTGTTTAATTCAAACCCAAGTGACACTGTTTAATTCCAACCCAAGTGACACTGTTTAATTCCAACCCAAGTGACACTGTTTAATTCCAACCCAAGTGACACTGTTTAATTCAAACCCAAGTGACACTGTTTAATTCCAACCCAAGTGACACTGTTAGCAATAATGTTCCTCTCTACAACAAGGATAATTTCAACTTGAAAAATTGAGAATTTCAGTTTTACAATAACAGGAACAAGTTGATCATCAGACTTTACATGAAGATATATTGTTAGTGATGACAGCAAGGCATGCATATGTTTTGTCATGGACATACCTCATGGAAAGAAATCTTGCATTAAACATACATTATTCTAGAATACAAACTTTTAAGTAAACATACATTATGCTAGAATACAAACTTTTAGGTAAACATACATTATCTAGAATACAAACTATTAGGTAAACATACATCATGCTAGAATACAAACTTTTAGGTAAACATACATTATGCTAGAATACAAACTTTTAGGTAAACATACATTATCTAGAATACAAACTTTTAGGTAAACATACATTATGCTAGAATACAAACTTTTAGGTAAACATGAATCATGCCAGAAAACAAACCTTTAGGTAAACATACATTATGCTACAATACAAACTATTAGGTAAACATACATCATGCTAGAATACAAACTTTTAGGTAAACATACATTATGCTAGAATACAAACTTTTAGGTAAACATACATTATGCTAGAATACAAACTTTTAGGTAAACATACATTATGCTAAAATACAAACTTTTAGGTAAACATACATTATGCTAGAATACAAACTTTTAGGTAAACATGAATCATGCCAGAAAACAAACTTTTAGGTAAACATACATTATGCTAGAATACAAACTTTTAGGTAAATATACATTATGCTAGAATACAAACTTTTAGGTAAATATACATTATGCTAGAATACAAACTTTTAGGTAAACATTCATTATGCTAGAATACAAACTTTTAGGTAAACATACATTATGCTAGAATACAAACTATTAGGTAAACATACATCATGCTAGAATACAAACTTTTAGGTAAATATACATTATGCTAGAATACAAACTTTTAGGTATACATACATTATGCTAGAATACAAACTTTTAGGTAAACATACATTATGCTAGAATACAAACTTTTAGGTAAACATACATTATGCTAGAATAAAAACTTTTAAGTAAACATGAATCATGCTAGAATACAAACTTTTAGGTAAACATGAATCATGCTAGAATACAAACTTTTAGGTAAACATACATCATGCTAGAATACAAACTTTTAAGTAAACATACATTATGCTAGAATACAAACTTTTTGTAAACATACATTATGCTAGAATACAAACTTTTAGGTAAATATACATTATGCTAGAATACAAACTTTTAGGTAAACATACATTATGCTAGAATACAAACGTTTAGGTAAACATGAATCATGCTAGAATACAAACTTTTAGGTAAACATACATTATGCATGAATACAAATTTTTAGGTAAACATACATTATGCTAGAATACAAACTTTTAGGTAAACATGAATCATGCTAGAATACAAACTTTTAGGTAAACATGAATCATACCACAATACAAACTTTTAGCTAAACATACATTATGCTAGAATACAAACTTTTAGGTAAACATACATTATGCTAGAATTAAAACTTTTAGGTAAACATACATCATGCTAGAATACAAACTTTTAGATAAACATACTTTGTGCTAGAATACAAACTTTTAGGTAAACATACTTTGTGCTAGAATACAAACTGTTAGGTAAACATGAATCATGCTAGAATACAAACTTTTAGGTGAACATGAATCATGCTAGAATACAAACTTTTAGGTAAGCATTCATCATGCTAAAATACAAACTTTTAGGTAAACATGAATCATGATAGAATACAAACTTTTAGGTGAACATGAATCATGCTAGAATACAAACTTTTAGGTAAACATTCATCATGTTAAAATACAAACTTTTAGGTAAACATGAATCATGATAGAATACAAACTTTTAGGTAAACATACATCATGCTAGAATACAAACTTTTAGGTAAACATACATTATACTAGAATACAAACTTTTTGTAGACATGCATTATGCTAGAACACAAACTTTTAGGTAAATATATATTATGCTAGAATACAAACTTTTAGGTAAACATACATTATGCTAGAATACAAACTTTTAGGTAAACATGAATCATGCTAGAATACAAACTTTTAGGTAAACATACGTTATGCATGAATACAAATTTTTTGGTAAACATACATTATGCTAGAATACAAACTTTTAGGTAAACATGAATCATGCTAGAATACAAACTTTTAGGTAAACATGAATCATACCACAATACAAACTTTTAGCTAAACATACATTATGCTAGAATACAAACTTTTAGGTAAACATACATTATGCTAGAATTAAAACTTTTAGGTAAACATACATCATGCTAGAATACAAACTTTTAGGTAAACATGAATCATGCTAGAATACAAACTTTTAGGTAAACATACATTATGCTAGAATACAAACTTTTTTTAAACATACATTATGCTAGAATACAAACTTTTAGGTAAATATACATTTTGCTAGAATACAAACTTTTAGGTACACATACATCATGCTTGAATACAAACTTTTAGGTAAACATACTTCATGCTACAATACAAACTTTTAGGTAAATATACATTATGCTAGGATACAAACGTTTAGGTAAACATACATTATGCTAGAATACAAACTTTTAGGTAAATATACATCATGCTAGTATACAAACGTTTAGGTAAACATGAATCAAGCTAGAATACAAACTTTTTGTAAACATACATTATGCTAGAATACAAACTTTTAGGTAAACATGAATCATGTTAGAATACAAACATTTAGGTAAACATACATTATGCTAGAATACAAACTTTTAGGTAAACATACATTATGCTAGAATACAAACTTTTAGGTAAATATACATCATGCTAGAATACAAACTTTTAGGTAAACATACTTTGTGCTAGAATACAAATTTTTAGGTAAACATGCATCATGCTAGAATACAAACTTTTTGGTAAACATACATTATGCTAGAATATAAGCTTTAGGTAACATACATTATGCTAGAATACAAACTTTTAGGTAAATATACATTATGCTAGAATTAAAACTTTTAGGTAAACATACATCATGCTAGAATACAAACTTTTAGGTAAACATACTTTGTGCTAAAATACAAACTTTTAGGTAAACATACATCATGCTAGAATACAAACTTTTAGGTAAACATACTTTGTGCTAGAATACAAACATTTAGGTAAACATACTTTGTGCTAGAATACAAACTTTTAGGTAAACATACATTGTGCTAGAATACAAACATTTAGGTAAACATACTTTGTGCTAGAATACAAACTTTTAGGTAAACATACTTTGTGCTAGAATACAAACATTTAGGTAAACATACTTTGTGCTAGAATACAAACTTTTAGGTAAACATACTTTGTGCTAGAATACAAACTTTTAGGTAAACATACTTTGTGCTAGAATACAAACTTTTAGGTAAACATACATCATGCTAGAATACAAACTTTTAGGTAAATATACATCATGCTAGAATACAAACTTTTAGGTAAATATACATCATGCTAGAATACAAACTTTTAGGTAAACATACATCATGCTAGAATACAAACGTTTACGTAAACATACATTATGCTAGAATACAAACTTTTAGGTAAACATACATTATGCTAGAATACTGACTTTTAAGTAAATATACATCATGCTAGAATACAAACTTTTAGGTAAACATACATTATGCTAGAATACAAACTTTTAGGTAAACATACATCATGCTAGAATACAAACATTTAGGTAAACATACATTATGCTAGAATTCAAACTTTTAGGTAAACATACATTATGCTAGAATACAAACTTTTAGATAAATATACATTATGCTAGAATACAAACTTTTAGTAAACATACATTATGCTGGAATACAAACTTTTAGGTAAACATACTTCATGCTAGAATACAAACTTGTAGGTAAACATACATTATGCTAGAATACAAACTTTTGGGTAAATATACATTAAAGCTAGAATATGAAAGTAGGTAAATATACATTAAGCTAGAATATGAACTTTAGGTAAATATACATTATGCTAGAATATGAACTTTAGGCAAATAAACAATTATGCTAGAATATGAACTTGAGGCAAATATATACATTATGCTAGAATATGAACTTTAGGTAAATATACTTTATGCTAGAATATGAACTTGAGGCAAATATACATTATGCTAGAATATGAACTTTAGGTAAATATACATTATGCTAGAATATGAACTTGAGGCAAATATACATTATGCTAGAATATGAACTTTAGGTAAATATACTTTATGCTAGAATATGAACTTTAGGTAAATATACATTATGCTAGAATATGAACTTTAGGCAAATATACTTTAAGCTAGAATATGAACTTTAGGCAAATATACTTTAAGCTAGAATTAAACAAGAAATAAAAAGAAGCTAATTGTAATGCCTGTCATAGCAAATCAAATGTTTTTAATACATGTATAACGTGTACTCCTACTAGGATGTATGTGTAAAGCATAGTCGAACACTATCATAAAATATCACTGCAATAGCAACTTTTGCATATTTTGACCTTTGACCCCCTCCCCAGGACCCAAAGGAGTTGGGGACAAAATTTATATGCCTCTCACTAATGGTTACTAAATGGGCAATTAATTTACCAAGTTTGGAGAATTTCAGTATTGCAGTTTATGAGAAGTTATTTGTTTTTATAATTACTTTAACAGGTGCAGAGCTTCCACACACCTGGGACATAAAAAAAACAGGTGGGGAATTTAAAGAAGTGCAACTTGTTCCTACTTCTGCTGAATACATTGCTGTGAAAGCAAAATTCAAAAATGGTGGATGCCCATTTACCAATATAATACAGGTGAGAAAACTCATGATGGAAATCTTAACTGATACGACTCCTTTAATACTGAGAATCACGTTAAATTTGTGGGTATCAAATATTGTGGCTTGATTAGAAAATGTATATACATAGGTCAAAATCAATGAGATCTGTTGGTCAGGAATCTTTAGAGTCAACCATGCCCTGCTAGTTTTTATGTAGAGGACTGTTAATGGTGTATAATGTAAGGCTCATAGTACTCTTCTTTCATATATTTCCTAAACCCCTTTATGGAGTTTGCTTATAGTTTCAATGAATCATTATGAAGCTAAGTGAGTTCATTCTGCAACATCCTCACTTGCTTCTTTGATCTTGGGGTCAAGGTCACAACATTGAAAAATTTGCATTAAGGTTTTGGTTTACATTTTTTCAAATGCTTATTTTACTTCCCAAACTTAGGATGAATAATTATGAAGCTTTTGCAGTGAATTCTGACACATGCCCATTTGCCCATTTGACCTTGGAATCAAGGTATCTGATAAATGTTTTGGTTATATTTTGTTTTTTTATTTGCTTATATTTTCTAAACCCCTTGACAAATTGTGTTCATACTAAGGATAAATCATTTTAAAGCTGAGACAATTCATTCTGTGACAGCTTGCTCAATCTTTTCAAGGTCAAGGTCACAATTTACAGCAATGCTTTGATCATGGGCTCGACATGCAGTTCCTGGCCTTCTTGTTACTAAATTGTGGCAAATATTTACAAAGGACATTTTTATCCAATAATAATCCTACCTCTGCTTTCTGACAGATTCACTTGGCTGTCCATCAGGTCTTATTATAGGTCATATACTGTATTTGTAATGAGAGGTTTCTATCACATATCAGTGTATTGTTTGTAATTTTTGGAACCCTCTATATTTTCTTGCACCATGAATCATTATATATCATAATTTTTTTTTTCTCAAAATTTGTGCACAGCAACCTGTTTTCTTATTAAAAAATTGCAAATTGAGCATACTGATAATTATTTGTACACTCAAAATATTATGAATAATTGCAGACAATACAGTAGTGATCATAAAATACATATCTTTGCCCCTGCCAGATCTGTGGAGGGAGCACATAGTGTTATCCATGTCCGTCTGTCAAGTACTGTCCCTTCCCATCATATCCCATCCATTGCAAATTTTGTACCTGCTCAATAAGTATGGAATCATACCAAATCTGGTTTGAGGCTTTACATTATTTTCCAAGAAAATTTAATGTAGTTATGGCCCATGTTTGACTCTGAACTTTGCCCTTCAGTTGCAAAAGTATTTTATTTCTTCTCAGTTACTTTGAAGGACTTCATGGATTCAAACCAAATTTGTTATGAGGCTTCATTTTAAGAAAACTTGATCAAGTTTGATTTTCACTATTTTGTGACCAAACTTTACAGAGTTATGACCTTTGCTTTGGCTCAAAACTTCTACTGGTACATGTACCCTTCAATTGCATCATATTGGCTGACACATATGTTTCATATTGACATATTTCTAGTTCATACACTATGTTGCAGCATACTTAACCGTAATAAAAGTTCAGGACTTCAATGTCCTCATTAAAATTCATCAACTTTCATACCTATTTAAATTTTATAGTTAACAGAGATGTTCTTATCTGCAGATTATTCGTGTGGAGAACAGAACCCTGTATCTTCAGTACCATTTAAAAAAGCAGGAGCTGGAAAACAGGAATCCCAAACAAACACAAAATGAGCTCACTCTTTTCCATGGCACTTCTTTCGATACATGTTCTAAAGTCAATCAAGGAGGATATGACCGTAATTACTGTGGAAAAAATGGTGTGTATTGGACCTTTCTTTTCTTTATAATATTAATAGGATATTTTCATAACTCTAAAGACTAATCTTGACTTTACTTTTGTCTTTTAGCAAGGTCAATTGTGATATTAGCCTAAATATTCAGACGTCCACTTGTCCTTCCCAAATTTTTTAAAAGCATCATGAATATTTGTCCATAATTCTGTTTATAACCCTAATTTTTACACACAGTAAAAAAGATTAGATTTGTGTGAAGATTATTTTTTCAATGTGAAACTTTCAAAAATTTACTTATTGTATTGCTTTTACATCTAAGTACAAATTTATATCAGTTTTCTGTTATATATATATATATATATATATATATATATATATATATAAAGAGTACAAATCATATGGTGAATAACAGTCCTTTGAAGTGCACTGGATCCAGCAAGGGATTGCGTGTGTCAGGGATTGATTGAGATCAACGCAATAAACTGACAACGAACAGTGCAAAACTAGTTTTTAACTAGCCTAAGCACTTTCAACTCCCAGTGAGTCTTTTTCAAAGGCAAACACAAAACAGAGAGAAGACAAACAATAAATACAAAAATTGTTTACAAATTACAAAAGTTTACATAACTGTTTCTATGGGAATTACATCTTGCAAATGTCTGATTTGTCATCGAGTTGGCTCAACTTGACTGCTGATGCTGCAAATTAATTCGTTTTGACCTACAAAGGGATGAGCCTTATTGCCATCTGTTATTTAATGTAAATTGGTGTAACTGCAGATTATATCCCAGATATTTCATTATTTCCGTAGGGCTAGTAATGACCATAGCATAGGGCTAGTAATGACCATAGCAATAATTTAAACTGTAGGGCTAGTAATGACCATAGCAATAATTTAAACTGTAGGGCTAGTAATGACCATAGCAATAATTTAAACTGTAGGGCTAGTAATGACCATAGCAATAATTTAAACTGTAGGGCTAGTAATGACCATAGCAATAATTTAAACTGGAAGAACTACAGTAGTGAGTGAGTAACTAATGAGTAAAGTTAATGAATTATTTAATGGAAAATGTGCTGGCTGTAAACAGATGATGATTTTTTTTGCGCGTGGTTATTTTTTCTAGTCTTAATGGTTTAAGCCACTTGGTTTCAGTGTTCTAAGGTGGCATATCCAGTAAGATTCTTTTTTGCACTAGTTTTGCACTGTTCATTGTCAGTTTATTGCGTTTGGATATATATATATATATATATATATATATATATATATATATATATATATATATATATATATATATAAAGAATGCAAATCATATGTTGAATAAGAGTCCTTTTAAATGCACTGGATACAGCAAGGTATCATGTGTGTCAGGAATTGATTAAGATAATTAAGATAATTGTAAAAATTGACAATGACCAGTGCATGCAAAAAGTTTTTAATTTGTCTAAGTGTTTTTGACTTTCATTGAATCTTTGTCAGAGGCAACTACAAAACAGAGACAAAACAAGACAAATGATAAACACAAAAGAAAACATTAAATTTACTTCATTTATTATTATTATTATTATTATTATTATTATTATTATTATTATTTTTATTATTATTATTATTATTTTGTAATATAAATAAAAAGGGGAAATTCTTATTAAAACTGGAAATTCTTCTGCTAGTCTATTAAATTGTTTAAAATTGATATGATTACAATGTTTTGAAACATAAGGAGTAAGAATTACCACACTCAAATTTGTGTACTATTCATAGTTGCCATATAAATTTTACAAAATACAAATAATAGAATTATAAAAGAGGTATAACCAGATAGAAGAATATTTAATCAAAGTTCTCTACAAGGTGTGCTTACCTGTCTTGAAATTCAGGTGTGCTTACCTGTCTTGAAATTCAAGACATCAACCCATAAATAATCTATTGAAACTAGCAGATGGAATAAAACTCCATATCAAGATAGAAAATGTACCAGTGTCATAATTGCATTTTGGGTGACAAATTCTGTTACCATCTTTAAGTGTGAATTTTGTAAGGACTCTGGACTGAATTTGATTAAGAAATATTATAGCATGCACATGAGTATTTTTTAAATAGGAACATTTAATGAGAAATACAAATAAAATAATAGTGAACAATTTAAGCATTTTAGACTGCAAAATTATGGAAAAATTGGAAACTGAATATAGATCTCGATAGCTACACACACTGATTTCACATTTCAACCTATCACAACTATTTTATATATTAAGTGAAATATATTTTAAAACATTTCATTTAAATTATGGATAAATCACTTTTCTTTCGATACTCCTTGGGTTTGTTTTAGATATTCCATGTTCTCTCTCTTTCTCTTTCTCTTTCTCTCTCCCTTTATGATTTTCTGCCTTTTTTATATTTTTGATCTCTTCACTCTCTTATTTATATTACACTATAATTACTTATTGTATAATAGAACTATGATTGTACTTGACTCATATTCCATGTATGTATGGCCTGAACATGAATTTTTTCAATACATTTTTTTTATGTTCTGTTCTGTACTATACTAGCGGGGAGTGGGGGTGGCTAACAGAACTGGTTTTTTGGGGGTAGGAGTTGCCATTGCCGCCACCATGGCTCCTAAGTGCAAAACAAAAAAATATTAGACAAGCCACACACAGGTCATGCAGTCCAAAAACCTGGCTCTGCCACCCATGTGGTAGCAGTCAGGTGTACCATAAGCTAGTGTATACAGAAAAAAGGCAGATGACAACTAGGGTTCATATTACAACAGTTGGTGGTGGTCAGACCTCCTATCTAGAAAAAGAAATTTTATTTAGAGAAAAGTATCACAAGGTATATGTGTACCTTTTCATAGGGCATACACAGTGAGCGCATGCATTGCGTGACAAGTATGAAGCATTGACTGGGGTTTGGCCCTCTTTGATCTTGACATGGTAGAGTGACCTATTCCCAAGAAGCTACACCTTGACTGGTATTATCGTCTTCATCATGCCAAGGAAGAGTTTGAAGTTGATGGTGCTGCACATGTCTTTAGCACATTTTGCATTGAAGAGGACAAGCCATTAGAACTTAGCAAAATTTACATTATGCCAGGGTACCAAGTCCAAGGTGATCACCTGATCTTAAATAGCCAAATAACTGACACATGCATTACCATCCTTCTTGCAGCCATTGCGACAGACAAGGAATTTCTCATTTTCATTAAGTTCAGCTACTATGATGTGAAGAAGGGGGTGGGAGTGGACATTAGCAGACAAGCATGACCTGGTCAAGACAGTACACCACAACAGTGAAAGGGCAGTTGAGATTTCAGGGCATGATACAAACCCTGGACTCCTTATTGGCATTGACAAGCCTTACTATTAAAATGTGTATCTGGCAATGGCAGTAGCGTATGGCCTCTACCCCACTCAAGAGCCAACCCTGACAACCTGGCCCTGAGGGACAGTTATCTGAACTGCATTGTGCAGCATGTGGTAGAATACTTTAAAACATCCTAAGAGGACAAGGCCAAACAGATGCCCACTACCAAAATCTAGGGATGACTGGAGAGGAGAGACTAGAGCAACCATTAACCACATGGCCGATCTGGAAAAAATTCTCAAGCGCACATCATCTTGAAGATCATCTATAACACAGGTCTCTACCACTCGAGTGGTGAGGGAGTGGTTGAGCTTATCATCCATAATGGCCATTTATGACCTCTGGACCTTTGCTTCCTAGTGGCTCCTTGCATTGTGTGTTAGAAGGGTGATGTCTGTGACACCATTCAGTGGATTACAGAACATGGACCAAAGGCAGTTGGGTTCTCAGTAGGGGAGACTGAAAAATGGACCCAAGCTCATAGAGCAGTTCATTATGGCTAATGGCCTATGCTTCAGAAATAGAGAGAGACACCAGCAGATTATCAAGGCCTTCAGCATGTACACAGATACGCTTAAGGAGCTGGTGACCAACGTCTTGAGCAAGGCAAGCGCTGCTATATTATTATTATCTGGGATGAGATTCACACAGTCCTGAAAATAACATTCTTGAGACCTGGCTCAAATGGCTAGAGCTGCGGGATGTTCAGTTTGTCTTCTGTGATGAACAAGGTCAACCCCCCTCCCATAGCTGGAAATCTGCTACATGAATGGCTGCATGAGATTGCAGAACATGAAGGCTACTATGAAGACATCGAGAGAGACTACCGCACCAAGGATGAAAAACTTAAAAACCTAAGAAAAAAGGGAATGTACTTCAAATTTTACAGTGTCCAGTGCCAGGAGATGTGCAGGACCCTTCCTGCCTGTTGCGGCTGGAGTTCCTTTCTAGAGCAGTGGAAGCCTGCTGACACGTTCATGATCTTCCACACAGCAGTACAGGATAGGGCCCAGCAATTCTTATTTGAGTATCACAAAAATCACTTTCCAGACATGCCAGTCCCACTCTTGTACCACTCACAGGACAGCCGGTCCCAAAATATCCTTGTTACAGTTCCAGGGACCAACGAGCAGTGGAAGCTTGTGCTAATAATCAATATCATCGAGGTGACCTTTGCTACCACCGAGCATGCTCTCCTTTATGCAAAAGACAGACTGGCATTTTGGCTGCATCCCACATGGAGTTGCTGTGACACCAGCTGAGGTGACCCAGGTTAACCATGCGCCAACTGAGCAGGAAATCTGCAAGGCTGTCCAGAAGAAGCTTATCGTATATATTCAGCAGGACAAGGCCTGTGGTCATGTTGTAATCCATGCAGGCTTGCTCAAGGTCAATGATGTGCTCTCTTAAGCAACAGCAATAGCAACATGATGTGCTCTCTTAAGCAACAGCAAAATAATCACTGTGCTGTCTGCAACATCAAAAGGCGCTGGGTCTTGAGCCAAAAGCCATACAGCAGTTTAGTGTTAACTGCCAGGACAGCAGCCAGGGACACTTGAAGGGCAATATGAGGTTGACCTGTTTGGAGTGCAACCACACAAGAGAGGATGTGCTGCTTTGTTCCGCAGGTCCAGAGGTTAATAGTTTCAACTTCAGCAAGGTATATGTTGACTGAAGACCCGGCCCGGTGGTAGTTGTGTGTCAGGAGAGGGCATAACCTGCAGCTCTTCAGGCACAAACACATGCTTAGACCCTGCACCATTGGTACTAAGCAGATAATATAGTGCAGGTAGGATGATCATAGGAACCGCATGCTCTAGCCTGTAGACCTTCACAAACCACACAGGGTTAGTGGTACAGCAGTGTCTTCCTTCCATCTGTCCTGGTGCATATAGGTACTGCACCAAGGTATTTGAAGGCAGGTTTTTCTCTTCCAGACTGACTGGCCACATCACTGATGTTGCAGACCTAGCCTGCACAGTTGTTTCACAAATGCTGTCAATAGTTTTTTTGCCGATGAGCCACATTACCTCATCTTTTAGGGCCATCACAATGGCAGGCAGCCGATGAACCCACTCAGTGCTGTGTTTTGCAGTATCTCTCTTGGAAAGCACCATCTTCTGGATGTACTGGTGACCAAACAACCTCTCCACAATGCCCTGTGCATGGTAGATGCTGACCTTGCCTCGCCTCACTCCCATACTGTTCTTTGCCAGGAGTTGTGACATGGTGCCCATAAACTCCCGGTTGTGGTCAACCTGCTGCAGTTTGGGCCACTTTGGCGGCCCCCACTTGTAGATACATGCCAAAGCGTCTGCGACTTTGGAAGCCTTCTTTTTGACCAAGTGCTTGGCCTCCTTGTAACGACTGGTGACATCAACCCTGGTCAGCACATACTGGTACATGTTTCACCCAATCTTGTCGTGTGGCAGAAACAAGAGGTCGACCAGGTGCACCTCATTAGAGGTTGGACCATCAAATCACAGCCTGGGGATTCTGTGCAGTACCTGCAGGTAAATCTGCCACATAGCCTGCTTCTTAAGCCGAATCATGGCAATGTCTTGTGAGATTTTGATGGCTTCTGCCAGCTTTTTTACTGCTGGTAGGCCCTTCCAGTACCCTTGCGGGGTGTACAATATCGCTGCAAGCTTAGTATCCATTGTGTTCTGTTCAGATAGTTCTTGAGCTACAAATGAACAGCTCACATTCCAACTCGACCTCTTAAAAATGGCCATTGCCAGGTTGTTGGAAGTACTTGTAAGCCACAAAGCCGACTGTGGCAAGCCCACCAATGACAAAGAATTGTTCATACATTTGGAACTCAGATGAGGGCATGTAGAAGTCAGAGAGCTTGGACTGGAGCTGATATGTGGGCCATCATCCTTTCAACACAATGTACTTGTAGACTGCTTCACTAATGTCCTGGAGAATTTTGTCGGCATGCCCCTCATCACAAAGCTGCTCATTGAGATAGTCGAGTCATTCGGATCTCAAGCTTTGGAAGTCAGCCTAAGCCACTTGAAGGGCTTCAAGTGCCCTGTCGTGTCGCTCATGCTTTTTGTTGGCTTCCTTGGAATTCAGCAGTGAGAAGAGGTAGTTAGAGCCAGTAAAGGCAAGAGCATTGATGATTGCCCCACTGACTATGAGTGCAACCATAGCCGTTGGTCAGACCTGTTTTATCATGTTTGCTGGAAGAATGCCCCGTTTTATTAACATATCTTGTGTGCAAAGCGAGAGTGCTGTGATGGCAATTGCCTTTGCTGCATCCTCGACATTGAGGCACCTGAGGTAAACTGGTTACATTTTCAACAGGTGTTTTGTGATCATCGTATAACCTATTTTAAACCCTCTGAGCACGGCACCATGGTACAGTAAATTTCTGAGGTCTTTGTCATATGGTGGCATAGATATCTTGTAGGCAAAACAACCACACCACACACCAGGGAACATAAGGAAGCGTTGACTGATCACTCATTTCACTAGCACCGTGTGTGTTGACAGTTCCATACTGTTCAATAACGGTCACAAGTCTTTTCCCAGAAGTCTTCTCTACAAGGATGTCTGACCTTGGTGACCCGTGTCACTTTCTGTGATGATACTGTCTCCAGCAGCTAGTCGTAATCTAGCTTGGGGGCCACTGGTTCTGCTGACGCATCAATCAAGGTGGCCTGCCTCTTACTATCAGCTACGTGGCCAGGATTTGTTTTTAGGGCCATCACCGGCCAGGATTTTTTTCTCCCTTAGTAACGTTACAGATCATTCACATCTCACCTCTGTCCATGTGGGTTTGAGTCTCGGCTTGATCAATGCGGATATGTCAGAAAGCTTACCAGTCTTATTGGGCTCTACCTCCACCAAATATACTGGCTGCCATATATGGCCTATCATGTACTTAAAAATGGCATTAAACCCCAAAGAAAACCAAAAAACAAATACATCATGAGTGCTTGTGATAAAAACCTTGTTAGTTCTCTTTAAATTCTGGCACCACCAGGAGGGCAGGCATCAGCAGCTGCACATGCTTGTAGGAAATACAGGTGACCGCAGATGCTCATCAAAGACGTTTGGATGATCGGGTCATTTTTGGGATCATTCAAGAGCCCATCAGCAGGAAGCAGCTGACCGTCGCTATGCAGAGCCCAAGCAGAGATGCCCCCAATGACGCTGTCATCTGAGCACCTAGTTTAGCTTCGTGTAAAGCATGGGTCATGGCGACTTCCTCATCACTCATCACCATAAAACCATCAGAGGTGAGAGGGTGGAAGAGGTACTCTTTTGCTGCGACAGTTGCGCTATATTGGGTGTGGAAACTACTGTGTGAGTGGCCGCTGTTCTGCCTGTCGCTCACTCTTGAGCTGTCAGCTGTCCTTGGGCCTCCAATTCATAACAGCAACTCATCAACATCGATGCCACTTAAAGCAACTGCCAGGTATCTTGTAAGGTCTTGAACAGTACGGTTGTTTGCCTGCTTAAATCTAAGTAGCTGGCATATAAGATAGGCTAAGATTCCAAGGGTTATAACATGGCTGGTAATGTGCACTATATGAAGTGTGACCATCAACAAATTTGTATGAGACTGGCAGTGCTGTTCACATCAGTATCATCCTGCAGTGTTTCTCTTTATCCTCATTTGTGCATCAGAGACCCCCAAATTTATAATTTGGCCCCCAGTTCTGACACCAAGGTTTGTTTTTTACCCTATCTAACCCCCGGTTCTGATCCCAAGGGGATTTTTGACTCTCAATCTTGCACCCTGTCCCAAAACTCTCATTTCTGAGAAAGTCATATGATTCAGCCTGGTGCAATGGCTCAATGACATTATTTTCTTGCAGTATGTCTCAGAATAAATCTTCATCCTTGCAGTGTTAGAGAATGATCCAGACGTGTGCTGATGAATGTCCTTGGTTACAGCGTTTTTCTGGATAATGGCCCGAACAATGATTCCAGCATGGCAACTGACAAGGGGGAGTTCCATGAGGGCCATTCCCTTATTATGGATGACAGAAAGAAAGGCGCAGTCATCTAACGGAAAGAGCTTGATAGCGCCCTCAAACATTTTTGTGAGGACACAGAGCAGGTCATCAAAACTGAGGGGCTCATGGTTGACCAGGAAGACTGCCATATTTAGGTTGCCATGGGCCAACAGCAGGTTGTATGCTGTGTTCTTGTGATTAGTAGGGCAGATAATGAAAGTGGCCCTTAAATTCCATTTCAAGAAGCTCACGACAAAAACGCTTTTGCCATAGCTGCTTACGCTGTTAATCATGGCAAAGTGTGGCAGTAAGTTTTCAAAGATTGCTCACTCCAGCTGCTGTTGAACTGCGTGTTTATGACAATGAACACATGTTCAGCATGCCCATGGCCTGGGCCATCCTTTCAATCTGGAACATGTCCCCCTTGCTGACATTTTCTATGTGTCATCCTGACCTGTGGAGCTCGTGGTCTTCTGTGGTCCTCATATCAATGACTAGTGCAAACCTGTTTTGATAAAATGCACCAACATTAATCACCGGCAGCTCTGCATCCCAAATATTCTCAAACTACTGGAAATGCAAGAGCTCCTGGGTGTAGATCTGGTTTGGATCATGACACCTTGCTGATATGGTGGTTGTAAAAATACTCAGTGTCCTGCTCGAAATTCCCACTTCATACCAGATCCTGGAAGCGGAGTTTCATGGCTCTCATGATTTTCACAGGAATGTTGAGATTGATGTTCCAGACTGGGTCTGTCTTGTTAACAACCATCCAGCAGTGGCACAGGACTTGCGAATACCGGATTGCCACTGTTCCCAAATATTGATTCCGTATCATGCAGACCAGTTTTGGGTGGGACACGAAGTCAAACTCCAGTTAAATTCTGCTAATAGCAGAGCCAACACTATTATTTGTACTCTGTATCACACAGCTATAGTCATTAAACGTCAGCTCAAAGGAGAGTCAGTCTGAAAGGCCGGTCTGGTTGTACAGCATGGGGTCATTTGGCAGCATGAAGACGAGCGGCACAAAGAACCTGCTTCTGCAATAGACACATCAGGCTTGGTTGCAGCTACATTATTGTGACTGTTTTGGCATTTTGTATGCCCTGGTAGACCGCGTTGGTCCTCTCTTTTCCTGTTAGCCAGAGATCTTCATAGATGTCCCAGACATTGATGCATGCCAGCTCATTGCCTTCAAGCTTGACACTTATCTTTTTTAATATCATGCTGCCAAGATTTTTCAAGATTTTATGGTTGGCATTTGCTGCATCTGCACCTCCACTCTCATGGTGCTGGGGTTGAGGGTTCATCATAAGCACAGATGGATGTGGCACAGTGTCACCTCCAGTCCCGACACCTATACCTGACCTGTCGTCTCATACAAACACAAATGAATAATGAATAGATAAAACAACACCCAGCCACCCAGAGTGACTTGCTGGCATGCTTAAAATGCAGCAGAAAAAGTGGTGGCAGTACTGCCTGGAATCATATGGGCCAATGTGTTGTTCTTGCTTATGACCCAGTGATCTCCCCAGAAATTTTTTATAGCATCAGGGTAAGCGTGTCAGAGTCATAAAATGTGTAAAAAAGCACATGTGAACATCATAAAATTGAAACAAATTAATATGAATGAAATAAAAAAGTGCATTTATTTACATAGTATTCTTTATGTCCCAAAGTTATAACAAGATTTAATGTCAAAACTCATTTGTTTTTTAATTTAAATGAATGATATCCTTTGTTTCTTTTTTCCCCATATATATTGATTGCCAATCAAAATTAAAGTCTTTTAGGGATTGTCCTTCAGTACTAATTGTCGTCAGGTAATTCAGTAGCCTCTGTGTGAACTTGTTCCTTAAAACACTCTTGATTCTGTTCATTGTTCATTGAAGAGAATGACCATTCACAATCTGAAAAAAAATGGAACATAAAATTTATTAATGGATGTACAAAAGATTTTTCAAGATTGTACAGTTGGCATTTGCTGCATCTGCACCTCCACTCTCATGATACAAAACTACCTGAATCCTAATTAAGTGAATAATGATTAAGCATCTGGATGAAACTATCCAAGTTATATTTATGAAGCTTGCAGAAAATAGCTCACTGACTTAGGTTATTTTGTTTTTATCTGCAATTCTGACAAATAAAAAGATGACCCGTATTAATGCAGGAATATACTGATTAAAAAATATCACCACTTAATTTATCATGTAATACATTCCAATTGCAAACTAGTTGTTTATTGTTGGAGAAATATTTCAAATATAAATGAAGGAATACTTTTTATTTATATATTTTCAAAAGAGATAAAACTGGAAGATAAAAATTGTTCAGTTTATTACTTGGATAAACAGAAAAGGGAAATGAGAAATTAATAGGGCAGCACCCACTTAAGTTAAGGTTTACTGATCAAACTATCTTTCTCTTGCTCAGAGTAAATTATGTAAATATAAGAGCAACTCATGAATTAAATGCAACTTCCATTCCTCGTCATAATTTAATAAGAAAGACAACAATTGTAACTACAACTACCGATAATACTATAAAAACAACAATATTACAACCCACCCACCCACCTCACCCCACTCCCATCTCACCTGTTGGTAACTAAGCAAATTGACCCAAAATTTACCAATATGGAAAACTTACCATCCGATCCAGCAATTTTCACCCAAGGGTATGTAGTCTTCCATTCAGTGTTAAACCCCGTCCTTCATTTATTAATCTCTTTCTTTGTGGAATCACTGACACTGTTGGTGACACCAATTTCTGATCTTCATAATAAGGCCAATATGGGGCTTGCCTGGCACTGGGTGATTTGAAGTTTTTATGAAGGTTGTGTGTTCATTTTTCACAAGAATTTTCAAACTTAAAATGTAATATGTGTAACTACTTTTGCTGGTAGTGGAAATGACTAAAATATATATAACACACACTACAGTAGACTCCATCATCACTGGCCAGTTACGTGACTGTCATTTCAGACAAAACCTGCATCAATGGTCACACTGGCAATTGGGCAAGCCATGTACAAAAGATAACAGTTAAGTGTGTGAGCAATTATTCTTGATTATCTGAATCAAATACCCAAGAAGAGGTAAGAATAGGTGTCATTTGTGTAATAGGGCTTTGAATTAGGTGACAGGATGTTTATTTAACAGATTAATTTTATAAGAATAGTGGAAAACATTAAAGCATAGCAGCACAAGCGCATAGTGTAGCAGCAGGTTCTAAAATGTAGGGGCTTGAAATGATAGCGTAGTGGGACTGTTACAGCAAAAGGCCCTGGGGATAACACTGAGACCATAGGCAATGTCATTGGTTAGCTGACTGGAACCTCAAGAAATCAGATGGATAAAAGCCCCACCGCGATAACACCCATGACTAGAGCATTGTATAGGCTTCATAGTCTTCAACTTCCTTTGATGCCTGCACTTTTTGCAGATATCTGTATATTGTCTTAACCAGGTCTCTTGATGGGCTCGTCTCTCTGGAGCAGGCAATCCAAACTGTCCCCAATACACATGTTGCACTCTGTGAAATCTCCTACAGTCTGGGATGGTACAATATTTTGAGGGCACTAGGCAACATCCACTTTTCAATTAGCCCAACCCTAACCAGACTGCCTGTCACTGCTACAGTACCAGATGGGTACTACAATATCCCCACCTTGATAAGGGTGATGCAGTTCCGCGAATGATTGTTGGCTACATTGCAATGACTAAGCTGGTCTAGATCATGCTTACAGATCCTGAGTTGCAGCTTAATCTCATGGAGCTTGCCCCCATTTTCTGATATTAAGGTCAATACAAGTTTTATGGTGCCAGCACACTCATGGCAACCAATCCCCCAGCATTCATCAGTGTCTGAAGGCTGTACATCTATCTAAACCAGATTAACTCCACAGGAAGCAGATGACTCACATGGGCAGCAAGCCCTATGGGGGGGGGGGGGGCAGACAATTACCTATGGATCGCCACGCTGGTACAAACTTTACAAATGCAGTATTTCAGAGTTTTTGATATTTATCCTTGATGATAATACATGCCAATCAAGTTGCAGGAGTGCACAGTCACCCTCAAAATTAAAGACGAGTGCCAAAAAGTATTGCCACTACCACACAATGAGTCTGCCAACTGGTTCTGGCTTCTTCTTCAGGGCCATCACTTAATGTTGTCACCTTAGATGCTGAAACTCTTGCCTGTGAGGCAGTCTATGCTGGCACGGCTGGCACAGGTGTTTGGGCCACCTAAAAGCCATGTATTTAATGGCCTACAGTATCACGTTGGTCAGCAGAACTATCATGGAAAACACTTTTGATTTATATTGCTGGGATTCAACGCTCTCAGCAAACAATGACACTATCACTGTCCCAGGCACTGGATTCTACTTCATCAACCTCCACAGCAATCATGCTGGTGGTACGTGGGTCATGCTTTAGCCCCATGTAAATGAGTTGCACATGCCCATTATGACAGCAGTGCTGACCATGCTGTCATCTCACACAAAAGTGTGACAGATACCTTTGCCTGCATACTTGCTGCCAGAGACGCTGTCCAGTACGAGGGTCTCAATATCAATGCAGATGCATCGGGCCTTTCAGCCACTCTTACCTTGATTGGCTTTCTCAATTAGAACTCGTGAAACAAATGCAAATAAAAAAGCCATAGGGGATCTACCTGACATAGACAAGGACCTCAAATCATTGGTGCTCCCTGCTAATCCAGATATAGATAACAGAGTATTGGCGCATCCTACAAAACAAGAGCCTGACATTTATAAGGAATAGAAACCACTGATGCAAGAGTATCTTCATCAACTTGGGGTTGACACGTACTGGTTCAGATTGAGGTGGAATAAGGATGCAAGTCAGATAGACATTGAGCACTGGAACCACCCAGAGCACCCTAAGCTGGCCCGCGGTCAGCTAGGGGTATTAGTGCCTTTGCTCTTAGCACAACAGCCAAAGGCATGATTGCTACTATAATGCCAAGGTCATATTTGGTGACCTTTCCTTTGGGGTAGGTAGAGCCCTCAATCTCTCATCTCACCAACAGAAAAAACAGTCACTATTTGGCTAGAAATATAAATAATCGCTGAAAATGTGGACAGAAGGCACACTAGTTGCACCTCTTTGCGAGCATGTTGACTGGCATGTCAAAGACTGTATGATTTCTGGACCTAAAGATATCAAGAAAACTGACATATTCTTTGACATAATCTCTGTCTTGCCAGTACATCACAGTGACATGTTAGAGGTGCGTATCTGCAGGGGAATGAACTCTCCCACCCCTCCAGATCAATTAAACTTTAATATCATGCTCCTTATAGTAGAATTACAATAATATTGCTATACCCAAACTTTGAAGACCCACAAGATTTTTGAGCAAAAAAGATATGCGAGGATGAAACCTCCTTATGGACTCCCTGATGTATTAAAGTTCTACATAGTGCTTCTCATAGAAGAACTTTAGCCATGGCTCTCTACCTAAAGCTTGACGTTAGTGACCAAAATTACTTCTGCCTCAAAAGGATCTGCGAATTTGAAGACAAACTTCATGCCGAAATTGAGTACTGGCATTGCCTCTACAAATGTTACCATAGTGCTGAAAATAAGATTACCATAGTCAACAACATACTGGTATGTCTGTCTGTTGGCACCGGAGTTCGCAGAATCATTATGTTGGGAACTTCTTTGGCCCGCAGCTTAATTTTGCTTGCCGGCTATTGTATCTTTAAATGCTTGGCAAGGAAGGCTAAAAAAATCATAGCAACATCCGTGTTCATGCAGAATCAAAACTAAACACTATTGCAGACCACATATCGAAGATGCAATATTGGAATACAAATTCAGGCTCGTACTCAACAAGTACAAAAAGTACACAAACATCAAAGATAAAATTCGGTCAGATTAACACAAAAGACCTTTGATTCAGATATTTTAAATGAGGTGACAAAAATGAACTGATAGCTCCTAAAAAGCATGGTGTCTCAACCTAAGCTGCATGTTGACTGTTGCATCAAAAACCATACCTGCAGTCCGACAAATGCAAGAAGACCAGATGCTCAATCTCCGCACCCCCACCATTTATTGCATTATACCCATCTTAACTTGCTGTTCTATAACAGAAAAATGCTGAGGTAGCCTCATATATTTTGGTATCTGTTTTTCCAATGCTTCAAGCGCTTGTTTTTCCAGCACCTCACATAGAACAACAGCCACCTCACATGCCATTGCTAGCATTTGGTATGGCCTTAACTTCAGAAGTAGGTCTTGCATTGTCAGTGCGGTCATTATCATTTTTTGCCCTACTCACTGCCCAAATTCCCTCTCCTATAATTAGTACTGCAGCTGTTAACGTTGCCAGCAATATAAATGCATCAATAATAAAGCAACCTGTACACATTTATTCTGGCCAATGGTAAATTATGGTCTCTTTTAAATAAAGTATTGGCCCACAACTGCTTACTTATTCCTTCTCCTCGTCTACCTTTTTTTTTTTAACTCTTTTGCAGATTTTCTACAACCCCATTTATGGTAGTACCCATTAATCCCATTAGAAAGAATTCCTTAATCACAAAGTTTGGACTAGGATGACCTTGTTTCTGAAGCTCATTGCTTGCATCTGCCAACTGTTTCAACTCATTCTTCGCCTCCACTTCCATATTACTCAAGTTAACAGCCACCTCTCTAATCCCCTTCCACAAAGTAGCCAATACCTCTTCCAATTTCTACATGTTTCTTGCTAGTAGTCATATCTGCTTGAAGGCATATACCCTAATGTATATAATCTTTTAATAAAAAAGCTCCCAAAAATTTGATTCCCCCCCCTTCCCCTGAAATAAGCATCTTTCTTAAACATGTGGGCACGGGAGGGGGGGGGGTCTACAATTTTTTCATGTTGCATGTGGGAGCCATGAAGGCAGCAACAGCCACCCCCTCCACAAAAATTTGGTCTGTTCACCACGCCACCCCACTCCCGCTACTATTCTTTACACATCAGTAAGACGCCATGGTGGCTGAGTGGTTTTACTGTTGGACTAGTGACCGAATCGGTACAGATTCAACTGCTACCATTGGATCAGTCAGGGTCAACTACTGTGGTGTGTCCTTGGACAAGGCACTTGACTCTAATTGTCTGTGCACTAAATAACCTACCAAGACCTAAACTAATACACATCAGTATTAACAATTTCAGATAAATCAATATTGGTATCTAGATTGCTAGATGATCAACTTATTGGGATAAATTCCATAGTTCACTTCTTTAAACAGAAACATAACATGGACATATATGCAGTGTTCTAATTCAATTGCATTGTTACGACTCTAGGGGTAATGTAACAGAATAAAAGACACAAACAAGCTTTCAAGATTAAAATGCAAAACTTTAATTTCCTAAAATATTAAAAGAATTAAAATAATTCAACAAACAATCAAAGTGAAAGAATTAAAATAACTTACAGTATAGAATATCCTAAAAGTCCTAAAATGTTTCAAAGTTCACTTCCTGATGTTAATCCGAGTAATCCGGATGAAGTATTCCAAATGAAAATAACCTGTACTGTGCTGACGTTGACAAGTTCTGATTAAATCCAAAATAATCCTTGCAAGTCTGGAATTTCACAAGTTTTAGAATAATGTCCGATAATTCCACAGAGCTGTTTAGTAATTCAGATGAATTACTAATTAAATAAATTCCACACTGAACTGAATAATTTCAATAACCTCTCTTCGTTCAAACAATTGTAAAGAATGATAATTCCCAAGATTATTCCCTATATATCTTTACTAAGTGCGCAGAATTAAAAGGGAATATCCTTTCTCCGTCTTTAATAATATGGTATTTCAAAATAACACAACCCTCTAAGAACCAATCAGGAACTAGGTTACGCGTCATTTACCCAAAGGTCTAGTGTACTAAAATCTTAAAGAGTAAACATAATATTGATTCAGAATGGAATGTGACCTTTCAATGTTGATTTCCAAAAATACAGAGCTAGGTCGACTTCATTTTCCCGCGCAATTGATCATGTGACGACTTATTGATCGAGCAGTAGTCGTATCTATACATATATGCTAACCGCTATTTAGACAAAAAAAAACAGAGATCATAAATTAGTAAATTAAATCATTATATAAAAAAATAGAGGCATGATTCCGTAACACCCTCCCCCATCAACAAAAAAAGTGATTTATACAATAAAACACTTTTTAATATGTACTTCCAACATATAAGTAATTAAATCAAAAAGAAAATTAATACATGATATAGTCATGTATACAAAACAGTGTAATGGTGGTATTACACACATGAAAATACATCATCGATTAAATTTTACTAAGAAATAACCGTAACCTTAGCTTCTATTGATTTTATTTGTCCATGTCTAACAATCATGCCCTAAAAAGGTAACACAGGCATGATAAAAGTCACTTTAATGTTGATTGATCAGGTTCGCTTCGCTGAATCTCTTGAAGAATGGTTCTATTAGATCTTGCCACATGTCGTTGCAGATGATGACATCATCGATGTATGCATCGCAATTTCTATTCGGATGTTATTATATTCATCAGACGTTGGAAACTTGGGGAACCTTCATCCCAAATGGTACGACTTTGTATTGGTAAAGTTCTGGAGTCGTGAATGGAAATTTTTCTTTCTCTCCGTAAGTGAAATTTGGTAGAATCCCTTCAATAGGTCAATATCTTGTGACGTATTAGTCATTTCCAATCCTGTCTAGAAACTGGAAATGAATATGTCCCGGTGACTCTATTTACTTTCTATACTCTACACATATACGGAAAGTGTTATTTTGTTTCTGCACTGAAACATGGTAAACTCCAGTCACTTTTATTTGGTTCGTGTAGAATATCTGTAAATAAATATTCATTTTCTTCTATCAACTATTTCAGTTCGTAAATCTCAGGCGGCAGTATGTGCGAAGAGTAGCGACTTCAAATCATCCTATCGGATTTCTCATCTTCATTCAAATTTTCAATGAGTGAGACAAGTACTACTAAAGTAATCGATAATTTATATGGCTATTTCTATCTACATATTGTTCTAACATTCTAACGTTTTGACAAAGTTGTTTCTGCTTTCTCCTCCCAGAAGTATTAATAATTTTTTAAATTCCCTAACCTTTTGTCAGTAGTATAAGGACCAAAATACTTAACCTAAAGAGGATTTTTGGGGTATAGGTAGCAAAAATAATTCTCTATTATTTGACTAAAAAAAACCTCCTACACTGACCCCTCGCAGCAAACAACAATAATTGGAAACCTTCAACCTACTCCCTTCCTGTTCCACAATAATTCCCAATTATACACCATCTCATAACAATATGTTACAATAATTCGTTCTAAAGCCTGATATATTATCAGCTTCAGAAGACCAAACAGTGTGAAGAACCCGACCAAAACTCTCACTATGGTCTCAGTTTTAATATTCCACAAAGGAATAGCTTTTATAAAACTTGTAGACGCACACTTCGCCGACAAGTATTGGTTGCCTAACATCGTCTCATTTATTCCTAAACGACCAGACAACGACGTTTCATGGACTACACTAAGTAATTCCTGACGATAGTATCTAGGAACTACTATTTTACCAACTAACCACTCGTCACCAGCAATTACCCTAAGCAATCTCTTTTTCCGTTCAAGGACTTCACTCGTCAAGAAGTAACAAGTACCTTCTTGCGTGGCTTCAGTTTCAGTCATAGGCCCCTGAAACAAACAGGAGATATCCGAATCCCCCTGTTGTAAGACAACTAGTGTTTGTCTTTTTACACCCTGATTATTTTTATGAGATTTAGTAGTTGAACGAGTATCACTATAGTCAATACTTGATTGAGGAGCAGAAGTGACCTCATTAAAAGCCTGACCCAAAAAGGTGTCCGCTAAAGGAAATTCATCCTGTTCAACAACATAATTAATTCTCAAGAGCATACTTTGCCATAGCTCTAGTAACTTCACAAGCTGGATTTAAACCAGGGATTTCTACTTCAATATGATCAACTCGTTGATCCATACTAAGCTTGTTAGTTACAAGTGGATTAACCACGACCTTATCTTTAGCTAAGTCATTACCTAGTAATAAATGAATGCCCTTAATAGGCAAAGAAGCCACTGCTCCTATGGTCACAGGTCCCGAAACTAAGTCTGATGACAAATTAACACAATGAAGAGGGACATTAACATATCCATAATCTACCCCCTGTATTAATACACTTTCACTAGTAGAAGACTTCTCAGAAAACGGCAAAGTACTATCCAACAATAGACTCTGAGAAGCTCCTGTATCTCTTAATATCTTAATAGGTGTAGCCTTATCCAAGTCACCAACAAGTGACACAGAACCCTTCGACATGAATGGTTCGTAATTCTTCATTATAAAATCAGACTGAGGTAAGCTAGCCTCCAAACAAATATCCTTATTGATAAATGACCCTGACCTTGACTTCTTGATAACTAGAGCATTTGGAACTGCTCTATTATAATTCTGAGGCCTAAATTGCAACTTTAAGCAATCAGAAATAACGTGTCCCTTCATTCTTCCCTTTCTCTAATCTTTTCCTTTTCCTCCCTTTCCTTATCTTCCTTTCTTTCCTGCATCTGCATCTGTTTCCATTGAAGTTTGATCTTTTCAATCTCTATGTCCTTAGCTATCTGTAATTTCTTTCCCAGACCAGACGGAGATTTTTTCTCAACACTTGAAACCCCCTCTTCAAAAATACCTGATTGTACCAAATATTGAATCAAGATACTTCTAATGTCCTGCTTCAACATGGAAGCCTTCGCTTCAGTAAGACTATAATGTTGAGCAATTTCAAGTAATTCGTCCTTCTTTAAGGACTCAAATTTCTCCTGGGAAGGATCAGCTAAGAAACTCTCTACTCTGGATGTCATTATGAAAGCCTGTTAGTTTCTCTTTATTTCTTAATCTGGAAATCAAAAAACCACTAAAATTTCAAACAATGAAATTTAAATCCCAAAAAGAAAACTTTCCGAAGTATCAAAATCTCTGAAATATTAAAACTTCGAAAATATTTAATTAAATCTAAATCTAAAAATATTTAAATTCGGATCCCAAAATTATTCTAATTTCTAATCCCGTAATACGAGCCCCCAATTTATCCTGTTACGACTCTAGGGGTAATGTAACAGAATAAAAGACACAAACAAGCTTTCAAGATTAAAATGCAAAACTTTAATTTCCTAAAATATTAAAAGAATTAAAATAATTCAACAAACAATCAAAGTGAAAGAATTAAAATAACTTACAGTATAGAATATCCTAAAAGTCCTAAAATGTTTCAAAGTTCACTTCCTGATGTTAATCCGAGTAATCCGGATGAAGTATTCCAAATGAAAATAACCTGTACTGTGCTGACGTTGACAAGTTCTGATTAAATCCAAAATAATCCTTGCAAGTCTGGAATTTCACAAGTTTTAGAATAATGTCCGATAATTCCACAGAGCTGTTTAGTAATTCAGATGAATTACTAATTAAATAAATTCCACACTGAACTGAATAATTTCAATAACCTCTCTTCGTTCAAACAATTGTAAAGAATGATAATTCCCAAGATTATTCCCTATATATCTTTACTAAGTGCGCAGAATTAAAAGGGAATATCCTTTCTCCGTCTTTAATAATATGGTATTTCAAAATAACACAACCCTCTAAGAACCAATCAGGAACTAGGTTACGCGTCATTTACCCAAAGGTCTAGTGTACTAAAATCTTAAAGAGTAAACATAATATTGATTCAGAATGGAATGTGACCTTTCAATGTTGATTTCCAAAAATACAGAGCTAGGTCGACTTCATTTTCCCGCGCAATTGATCATGTGACGACTTATTGATCGAGCAGTAGTCGTATCTATACATATATGCTAACCGCTATTTAGACAAAAAAAAACAGAGATCATAAATTAGTAAATTAAATCATTATATAAAAAAAATAGAGGCATGATTCCGTAACAGCATACATTCCCTTCTATGTTGTCATTGCATCATGTGTCCAGGTGTCTCATTAATGTTTGGCAAGCTGACTGATCATGCAAAGTAAAGCTGCTATTTTTAACATTTACAGTTGATTCATGTGCAAGTAGGCACAGGAGGAGTTTGTAAATACGTATTCACATTAGCTATAAACAAATACACCACAATTTAACCTTGATAGAAACCCTTTAAGTAAGCTGCACAGTTCAGTTTCTAAGTTATTGTTCATAATATTGTTATGAAACTTTGTGAATCATGTATATCTCAATAAGTATGATGTGATCCATTTAAAAGTAGATTACTATCACCAATATTGTATGATTCAGGGACTGGTCAATATTTGCATTAAAGTTAATTTCTCATACAATATTCATAGAAGGGTCATGGAACTTGGTTATGGGATTCATCCCAGGAAAACTATATGATTATGCTTTATGTAGGTTCCTGTGATCTATATTATTTCATACTTCATTGACTGATCAGTTTGGTAGTAAAGTATATTTCTTAGACACTGTTTTGTAGAAAACTTTGAAACTTGGTAAATGGATGGATGTCAATGAGAATTACACCTTTATTCCAAAAGTAGGTCATGATGATCTATATTTCATGCCTCACTAACTATGTTAGAGTTTTGCATTTGAGTAATTTGAGACACCATTAAAGGTAAGGTTATGAAACTTGGTAAACTACATGTATATGCCATTGTAGCAGACGCAGGTTATTGTGACATAAAGTTTACATTTTTTCACACTTTTGCTCAGATGTTTCTATTTATGTTAGGGAAAACCTGTTTCAAGAAGTGCATCATCATATTATATGTAAGACACTGTAACCTACATGTCACATATATTGACTTTGATTACCATTTTAATTTAAGTTTTTTTTTCTCACATATTATCAGTTGGAGAAGGCATTATTTTCTGTTAGTACTACATCACTGTATTAAAAATCGGTCCCAGTGATGTGTAATTAGTATTTAGTAAATTTAGTGTTGTCACCATAAGTGTTATTCAGTGAACTATTGTAGCTAATTGCATGGTGTGTAGGCTACACAGTGAACTATTGTAGCTAATTGCATGGTGTGTAGGCTACATAGTGAACTATTGTAGCTAATTGCATGGTGTGTAGGCTACACAGTGAACTATTGTAGCTAATTGCATGGTGTGTAGGCTACACAGTGAAATATTGTAGCTAATTGCATGGTGTGTAGGCTACACGGTGAACTATTGTAGCTAATTGCATGGTGTGTAGGCAACACAGTGAACTATTGTAGCTAATTGCATGGTGTGTAGGCTACACAGTAAACTATTGTAGCTAATTGCATGGTGTGTAGGCTACACAGTGAACTATTGTAGCTAATTGCATGGTGTGTAGGCTACATAGGGAATTGGAGGTGGAGCTTTTGGCTACATATGTAATTACTATTTTTTGGCTACATAATGTAATTACTATTTTTCATTAAACCCTGGTAACCATATTGCTTCCCTCTTGTGAAACAAGCTAGCAGACTTCACAGAAGATATCCTGATATCATATTTCTCTAACTGCCTGCTTCTGATATAGAAATCTGTGTTTCTTATATTAAACTTAAAACCTTTAATTTTTCAATAATGATTTGTCTAAAAGTTAATTTGTTAACATGTAAATGATTACTCCATCTCTGAAAACACTCACACTCACTTTCAGTCTTTGCTAGAAAATATAAATATGAAATAAATGTGCTTTAGGTGTAGAGGCCTGGCAAAGATTATAACAGTTTAGGTATAAAATCTAGATTTTCTTTGAAACTATATATAAGTTACTGTTGCTAATTAGAGCCAATTAATTTACTATCTTATCTCTAATATCATCAGCAGTTTCAGCTTATAAATTACTGTAAATAGCCATTTAATTAATATACATAAACACACTTACATGTACATGGTGTTTTAATTAATATACATAAACACACTTACATGTACATGGTGTTTGCACTAACTACTAGGAAAGAGCACAGTCTGAAAAACAAAGGATTATGTCCATAGAGTAGAGAGTGTGCTGTAAAGATTCTGATTGTATGTCCATAGAGTAGAGAGTGTGCTGTCGAGATTCTGATTGTCCATAGAGTAGAGAGTGTGCTGTAAAGATTCTGATTGTCCATAGAGTAGAGAGTGTGCTGTAAAGATTCTGATTGTCCATAGAGTAGAGAGTGTGCTGTAAAGATTCTGATTGTCCATAGAGTAGAGAGTGTGCTGTAAAGATTCTGATTGTCCACAGAGTAGAGAGTGTGCTGTAGAGATTCTGATTGTCCATAGAGTAGAGAGTGTGCTGTAAAGATTCTGATTGTCCACAGAGTAGAGAGTGTGCTGTCGAGATTCTGATTGTCCATAGAGTAGAGAGTGTGCTGTAAAGATTCTGATTGTCCATAGAGTAGAGAGTGTGCTGTAAAGATTCTGATTGTCCATAGAGTAGAGAGTGTGCTGTAAAGATTCTGATTGTCCATAGAGTAGAGAGTGTGCTGTAAAGATTCTGATTGTCCACAGAGTAGAGAGTGTGCTGTCGAGATTCTGATTGTCCACAGAGTAGAGAGTGTGCTGTAAAGATTCTGATTGTCCATAGAGTAGAGAGTGTGCTGTAAAGATTCTGATTGTCCATAGAGTAGAGAGTGTGCTGTAAAGATTCTGATTGTCCATAGAGTAGAGAGTGTGCTGTAAAGATTCTGATTGTCCATAGAGTAGAGAGTGTGCTGTAAAGATTCTGATTGTCCACAGAGTAGAGAGTGTGCTGTAGAGATTCTGATTGTCCATAGAGTAGAGAGTGTGCTGTAAAGATTCTGATTGTCCACAGAGTAGAGAGTGTGAATTGTCCATAGAGTAGAGAGTGTGCTGTAAAGATTCTGATTGTCCATAGAGTAGAGAGTGTGCTGTAAAGATTCTGATTGTCCATAGAGTAGAGAGTGTGCTGTAAAGATTCTGATTGTCCACAGAGTAGAGAGTGTGCTGTCGAGATTCTGATTGTCCATAGAGTAGAGAGTGTGCTGTAAAGATTCTGATTGTCCATAGAGTAGAGAGTGTGCTGTCGAGATTCTGATTGTCCATAGAGTAGAGAGTGTGCTGTAAAGATTCTGATTGTCCATAGAGTAGAGAGTGTGCTGTCGAGATTCTGATTGTCCATAGAGTAGAGAGTGTGCTGTAAAGATTCTGATTGTCCATAGAGTAGAGAGTGTGCTGTAGAGATTCTGATTGTCCATAGAGTAGAGAGTGTGCTGTAAAGATTCTGATTGTCCATAGAGTAGAGAGTGTGCTGTAGAGATTCTGATTGTCCACAGAGTAGAGAGTGTGCTGTAGAGATTCTGATTGTCCACAGAGTAGAGAGTGTGCTGTAGAGATTCTGATTGTCCACAGAGTAGAGAGTGTGCTGTAAAGATTCTGATTGTATGTTTTAGACAACAGAAGCAACTAAATTGTTTTAAATGTGGGTTCTAATCAATGTGACTTGTAAAAGACTGGATTCTAATCAATGTGAGTTGTAAAAGACTGGATTCTAATTGGTGTGACTTGTAAAAGACTGGATTCAATTCAATGTGACTTGTAAAAGACTGGATTCTAATCAGTGTGACTTGTAAAAGACTGGATTCTAATCAATGTGATTTGTAAAAGACTGGATTCTAATCAGTGTGACCTGTAACAGATTGGATTCTAATGAATGTGACTTGTAAAAGATAGGATTCTAATCAATGTGACTTGTAAAAGACTGGATTCAAACCAGTGTGACCTGTGAAAGACTAAACAAATTGGAAACAGGTAAATCACATCAATTGTTCCTACAACTGAACTCGACTTGGTACAAATACAGACCAGAATGTTTTTACCAATTAAGTGTGACCTTGTTAATCTTTCATTCTGCAAATAGCGGAGCTATGCTGTCATATGACACTTTTGTTAATTTTTTACCAAAGACAATTATAATTTAGATATAATGAAGATAGATAGTAATTCATGTTAAATTAAAAATGAAAGCACCATTATACAATCCACATAATTTAGAAATTTGAATGTGTAGAGTTGGATTTTAACATTTGGCGATTTGTGCACCATTTTGAGAATTTTTCCAATGTGATTATGTTTAGGAGATCTATATCAATGGATCATAAACATTGTTTTACATGTGAGGTATTGAAAATATATTTTAGTTTATTGGCCATGGGTGTATTCACAAATGATTTTTGAGGGGAGATAACTCAGTAATTTTATTTATGTAATTGTCCTGCTGAATGTAAGACACACAAATTTATAAATTCCTATTCAGCATTCAAGTGGCATGAGGATTTTAGTTGGTATAAATTAATAATTTAATGAACACATCAACTAAAATGAAGTGAATACATTTAAAATGCATCATAACTGTATGACCTCTGATGAGAAACCATCTTTCAATAGACAGGTGTTACTACAAGGAGCTGGTTTATACTGTGATACAGTTTCATACTTCAATCCATATTTATTTATGCTTTCCTTGAATTTTTCTTTACATGTCTGCCATAAGACATCAGGTATCATATTTTGATGTGTTGTGTATCTGTTTTGGTTAGTTTCTTCATTTTAAGTTTGTCATAGACCATGTATCATGACCAAATTTTAATTTTGTCTTAGGCCATGTATCTTGACCAACTTTTGTGGATAGCTTGTACTTTAGGATAAGGAAATAATCTAATCATTTTGACTTAAAAGGTTGAAGATGAAAGTCACACTGAGTCAAAGAAAAATTGCATCCTTAAATAAAATGTATGGATGACTTGCACTTTGGGCAATGTGGAAAATAAACTTGATTTGGGTCCAAGGGTCAAAGGTCAAAGTAACTTGATACAAAAAAGGAAAAAAATGTTGTAAAATAGCTTGAATTACAAACCACATACATGAAACAAACTTTGTGGGTGTTGTGCTGCTTTTGCAATGAGGTAAACTACCAGTGTTGGGATCAAACACTCAGAGGTCAAGGTTACAGTAACCCAAAGAAGGAAAATATAATATCTATAGGATTTTTTTCAGCAAACATCAACAAGGATTTGTGCTTGATAAGGTACAAGGTACTTGTTTCTCCAGTGGGCAGGGGTGGGGGTTGGGGTGAAGGATCAGTGTCAAGGTTATAGGCCAGGTTTATAATATACTGCTTATAGTACCTCTAATATTTAACTAATGAATACCTCTGTACTTTCAGCTGTAGCTTTTGGTGAAGGTGTGTACTTTGCAACATCATCACGCTATTCCCATGGGTATGCTGCATCGGATGGAAAAGGCGTGCATCGCATGTATGTTGCCAAGGTTCTGACAGGACAATTCACACAGGGTGCTGGTGGAATGAAAGCTCCACCCCCTAACCCTTTTTTTCCTGGTGGCAATGTGCTTTTTGATTCAGTGGTAGAGAATCCAGCAACTCCAGGCATGTATATTATATTTCATGATTCCCAGGCCTACCCAGAATATCTTGTTGAATATCAGTAAGTCATTTACAGAAAACTTGTGATAAGTATCACATAGAGAGATAGATACATGTAGATAGATAGAAAGAGAGAAATGGATTATGTATTGTCAATAATTGTATTATTTTCTTTGTGAGAGGACTGTCATGGTGGTAATATTGTGTCCATTATGATTTATTCAAATGTGATATTATTTTTATATTTTCTACACATTTTACTTGCTTTTCAGACTTGAATCATTATTAAATTTGAAAGCAATACCTGTACATGAAAACGTAAGAAAACCAGCAATAACTTGAACCATTAATGTTCACATTACTTTTTGTTTTCTGTTTCTTTTTAAACAGATTGACTGAGCAATACCCCTCTGTATTCAGTCAGGCACCATTTTATGTCAGGCACCACATGTCAGGCAACACATTATGCCAGGCACCATTTTATAATGGGCACCACATTTCAGGCACCACATGTCAGGCATCATGTTAATTGCCAGGCACCATTTTATGTCAGGCATCACATGTCAGGCACCATTTTATGTCAGGCACCACATGTCAGGCATCATGTTAATTGCCAAGCACCATTTTATGTCAGGCATCACATTATGTCAGGTACCACTTGTCAGGCATTACATTATACAGATATGTTTTATAATGAGAAATCATTGCATTTGATTTCCTGTTTTAAAAATTCTATACTCCATTCCGTCCATTGATAATTTTTTACTTCTATATTTTCTTTTAAAACAATGTAGTTTTCATATTTAAGCCTATTGTATTGATTGGATGATTTATAATTCTTTTGTATTTATGTTAGTACTACACACTTGCAGTAGTTGATGTATACATCTCAATATTCCATCCAGTGATTACTTGTGATTCCTGCATTTTGCAAAACAAATAATTAATATATTTTACACATGTAAACCTATTTTATTCAGAATTTCTAATGCTTGTATTACAATATTATAGTATTTGGGTTGCATTAAGGTTGTATATTTCTCATCTTAACAGCATTTAAGATCTCTATTATGGGAGTCCTAAGTACATATATTGCTATTTTATACTTTTCTTTCTCTCTCTTTTCTTCCTCTCTTCCTTCTTACCAAATAAATAGAGTTTGCTTGGCAAATCCTTAAAAATGCCAATACGTTTTCTATAGCTTTTTTTGTCATCTGTATTGATTGGAGAGTCTCCTAATCAGTGTGAATTGCAATAGAACATTTATACTTGTTGTCATGGATATGCACATACTAAGATGTACCAGTATATACCTGATGGATTGCAGATGACTATTTAACAGATACCTTAATATCCAGACTGCAGTAATGAAGTTTTTTTCACACTAAATTATGTATAAATTTAGATGACTATAAGACTATTTTACAAAATATTTGTAACATAATAAGAAATGAAAAGTGAATTTCTTTACACGCAGAGTTCCACATAAGGGAATTTTTGATTATTGTACTAATTATTCATCCCCCAAATTCAGTTGTTTTAAAATCAGGAAGTATTGTTACATGACTGACTTTTAACAAATACTGAATATGTGACTTTAGCATTTACAGATTTGCCTGGTTACAATAGGGATACTGAAATATATAAATGGCATACAAGATAAGTACACATCTGTCGTCGCTTGGCCTGAGATCAGTTGAGAGTCATGGGTAGCGAGTGATACATGGAGGGCAGCTAGACATTGATAATTAATCTAAATGTTGATAACTATTCTAAACATTGCCACCTATTCCAAACATTGAGATCTATTGGTATCTATTCTAAACATTACCACCTATTCCAAACATTGCTAACTATTTTAAACATTGATATCTATTGATTTTATTCTAAACATTGCCACCTATTCCAAAATTTGCTATCTATTCTAAACTTTGAAATCTGTTCCAAAAATTGCTACATATTCTGAACATTGCCACCTATTCTAAACATTGTGACTTATTCTAACTATTGCTACCTATTCTAAACATTGCTACCTATTCCAACATTGTTACCTATTCTAAACATTGCCACCTATTCTAAATATTGCTATCTATTCTAAAAATTTATACCTATTCTAAATTCTTTTGTGAGTGTAAATGGTGTCATATTTTCTATGTGGATCATCACTAAAGAGTATTATTCTGTGATACTGGTAAATTTTTAAAACTTGGGAAATTGTACTTCACATTTTCCATTTTAATCATATTGTTGTCTTTATTTATTTGCCTAATTTTATCCTTATGTTTTACAGAAATCTCTTCAAATTGTTTAATAAGGTACAGTGATATTGTATACATCATTGAATGTAAATATATACTGGAAGACAAGGCCGTTTTCTGAACACGTTTTTAGTACAAAACTCAATCTCAAGGTCTAAAACTTTTTGGATTTTTCTTGTAACTTAAATAAGAACAAAGTTAAAAGTATTGATTTTTCAATATCTTGAAACTTGTGTTCCTCTATGATACATGCAAATTTCTGCGATGAAGATATACTCATAGTATGTTTATGTTTGATTTTGCGATTTTGAGTATAAACATGAGTTTCATACTCAAAATGTTTTGAGGAAACAAAGCCTTTTGCCATGGAATTATCCATATATCTATATCATCATGTCTGTTTCTGTCATTTTTATACGCCCACTATAAGGCACATCATATTATGTTATGTCTCTCTGTCTGCCCGTTACCAATTTTGTTTCTGGAGTTGTCCATAATCTATAGTTACAAAACTTTGTGGATGGCTTGTATATGGGGGAAGAAAAAAGGCAATAAATTTGATGGTAAAAAGGTCAAAGATCAAGGTCATTGTGACAGAAAGAAGAAAAATGTTTCCTAGAGTTCTCCACCATCCACAGTTTCCAGACTTTGTAGATGGCTTACACCTGGATTAAGCAAGAACATTGTTGATTCTGAAGTCAAAAGGTCAAAAGTTGTGGTCATTGTGACTGAAAGATGAAAAATGGTTTTCGCAAAATAACTATTCCACCATCTGCAGTTACCAAACTTTGTGGATGGCTTGAACTTGGAATAAGCAAGAACACCATCTTTTTGGGGTCAAGAGATCAAAGATTTCTGCACAATAACTTGAGTTTTCCACCATCTATGTTACAAAATGTTGTAATTGGCTTGCACTTTGGGAAAGGAAGAAACCTATCAACTTTTGATCATAAAGTCAAAGATCAAGGTCACTGTGAATGAAAGAATAAAAACTGTTTCTGCACAATAACATTAGTTCTACATCACATACCTGGACCAAACATTGTGGATGGCTTGAACTTGGGGTAAGAAATAAGCCTATTAACTTTGGGGTCATAAAGTAAGTGGTCAAGGTCACTGTGACTGAAAGAAGAAAACTTGCTTCTCCATTCAGTATTCAGTTATTGAGCATATACCTTCATCAAAAGGTTTTAGATGACATAGACATCATCTAAGAAAGAAGCCTATTGATTTTGGGTCAAAAGGTCAAAGGCCATTATCATTGTGACAGAAGAAAAATGGTTTTTGCATAATAACTTTAGTTCTGGACCACATATATTGAACAAAGTTTGTGGAGTGCTTGCACTTAAGGCATGGAAAAGTTTTATGTAAAAGGTCAAAGATCAAGGTCATTGTTGCTTAAAAAAATATTGGTTTATTGTATAGCTTTTGTTCTAGAGTAGGTTCCTTGACCCAACTTTTTTTTTTAGATTTTGGGGTTTAAAGGTCAGATGATGTGGACATGGTAAGTCTAAAAAGAAACTAATGGTTTCTCACAGTTAGTCTAGTTCAAGACTGCATACCTGGACCAAAGGTCAAGGCCATTGAGACTCATTGGTGAATAATATTTGTCAACCATGCCCTGCTAGAGCCATCAGAGACGATGATTAAACAAGGGGCAGGTGTATAATATTGTTTACAGTAATCTTATTAATTTTTCTTGTAGGCTCATTTTGAGTGGATTGTAAACAAAGTTTTAATAAAGCTTTTAACCACATGATATAGATTATATTCATTTCTGCTATGTAACTGTGTCAAAATGTGAAGGGGTTAATATAAACTGATCTTGTGTTAGTAATTATGGCAGTCTCACTCTACTAAACCAGCTGGGCAAATGGATGGTCCGGGCTGCCATATATTGAAGTAAGGTAGTCCAGTGGGCTATCATTATTGTGATTATTATTATGATATCATTAATGTTATATATAGTATCAAAATATACCTACAACAATACTTTAAAAAAGATAATATTTGTTAATAAGCCATATGAAGGCAAAAGTCTTGCCAGTTTAATACATTCAAGTGCCTTTCTGGCCTTCTTTAGGCTACAAGATTTAAGCTGGGATTCTGAATTCTCTTTCTGGTAGCCCACTTGACTATGAAAATTATGAAATTTATCTGATTCCACATATATAAAAATTTCTAACAATTACTTATAGCATAATTTTGAAACCAGTCTAAATTCCAGCCTTACTTTCTGTGTTCCAACACTAAAAACTAATGTTCATCTACAAAAGGACCTCACTTTATGAACCCAGCAATCATCTAGGGCAAAACATTACAAAAAGGGCAGTCATATTTTTATATACCTGCCAAAAAGGAGGAGCATATGTTGTTGTAATGATGTCATCTGTCCATTCGTTACCATTTACAATTCTGCACAATAACTTTAGTTTTACATCAACTACCTTTACCAAATTTTGTTGATGGCTTGCACTTGTGCTAAGGAAGAAGCCCGCTGATTTGGGGGTTACAAAGTCAAAGGTCAGGGTCCCTGCTACTGAAAGAAGAAAAATGGTTTCCATACAATAACATTAGTTCAACATCACAGACCTGGACCAAACTTTATGGATGACTTGCACATGGGTTAAGAAAGATGCCTATTGATTTTGGGATCCAAAGGTTAAAGATTAAATACGCTGTAACTGAAAGAATAATGGTTTCCACACAATAACACTGTTTCTATATCATATACCTGGACCAAACTTTGAAGATTGCTTGCATTTGGTGTATGGAAGAAGCCTATTGATTTTGGAGTCTGAAGGTCAAAGGTCAAGGTCACCATGGATGAAATTTTCAAAATGGTTTCTGAACAAAAATTTCAGTTCTCAATCATGAACCTTCTCCCATGTTACTGGATGGCTGACACTTTGGGTAAGACTGACACTTATCTATTTTGTGGTCAAAGATCAATGTCACTTGCTGAGAAAAGTAAATGGGGGGGGGGGGACTGCATTTAGTTAAGGAAGAGGCCTATTGATTGGGGGTCTAAAGATCAAAGGTCAGATTAATTGTGACTCAAAAAGAAAAATGGGTTTTGCACAATAAGTTTTGTTCAAGAGTAAGTTCCTTGACCAAACTTTGTGGATGCCTTGCACTTAGTGTACAAAAGAAACTTATATATTTTGGGGTTCAAGGATGAAAGGTCATGATCATGTAAAGTCTAAGAAGAAAATAAAGGTTTCTGCACAGTAGTTTTAGTTCAAGACCGCATTATGTTGAGTAAAGGTCAATGTCATTGAGACCTGTTGGTCAATAAATCTCCAGAGTAAACCATGCTATACTAGTGCCTACATAGAGGACTATTTAATACAGGGGTGAGCTCATAATGTACCATTCACAGTGAATGGTACTCTTGTTAACTTATTAGTTCGCATTATTTTCATTACGATGCTAATATATGCTGCACATACAGAATGACCTCAACTTTAGCAAGGTCAAAGGGATGAACTTCCCTGGAGTTACAATAATATTCATATCTCCATTTTATAATGATTATAAGCAAATATCAATATTGATGTTAATAATCTGAATCATAAATATTGATGTTAATAACTTGAATCAAAGACCATTACGACATTAACAGAGAAAACAGTTTAACAATTACCCTCAGAAAGCTAATCTACTACCCACAAGCCGAGGAGGTAAACAATAAGCTTTAATTTGTTTCCTATGAATGCTAAACATTTATGTCCCTTGTTATAGAAAGTTACTATTACTAGATAACATTTTTTAGTAACAGAAGAATAGGCAGAGAGATACATATAACTTTTCTTATAGTATTGTTGTTCCTGTCTCCTGCCTCTAAGGCATGGGGATATAGAAATGGTCTCCACCTGTCTGTCCATCCATCTGTCATGTGAATGCTCTAGCATCCCGAGGTATCATTAGATTTTGAAATATGCATTGAAAGCTTGTCTTAACAACAGCTTTGAGGAGTTCAATGATGAGCACATATTTCTTAGACTTATGGTCCTTGAGGGTGTTAGCGTAACCATTGCTGATGCACAACCTTTTGATTGAAACCTTTGTCTTAACAAGAGCTCAGGCAAATTCGATGATGAGCATCTTCAGAATATATCTTTCAGAGTTGTGACCCTTTATTGTCTAAGCTATGACATTGCTAATGCACAACCTTTTGAACACTCAATCATAAAGTTTTTATTTGATTTAAACCAAATTTACTGTGAAGCTTCATCTCAACAGGAGCTCAGAAGTTTGATGATGAGCAGATTTGGCTTGTATTTCTAAGAGTTAATGCCGTTGGTAAAATTGGAATCGACATCCAAATGGCTTGTGAACACTCTAACATTCAAACTTTTTGTTTAAGTCAAATTCACAGTAAACTTCACCTAACAAGACTGGAGATGGATGTAATGATGACCCAATTTTGACCATATTTTACAGTTATGACCTTTGATTCACTTAGAATAAGCATCCCATTGGCTTTTGAATGCTCTAGCATTCACCTTTTTGTTTGATTTAAACCAAATTGACTGTGAAGTCTCACCTCAACCGGGTCTCATATGTCTTTAATAATGAGTAGGTTTTTACTATTCCTTACAGAGTTATGGCCCTTGATCTATGAGCTTCCCTGTGGGTAGCAAACATTCTAGTATTCACTTTTATGTTTGATTCCAAATGGGAAATGAAGCTTTAGCGTAACAAGATCTTTAATGAGTATGAAGATGACTATGGCCCATGAATGATTTAGAATAGGTGTTCCATTGGGATGTCAACACAAGCATTCACAGTTTCTACTCCTTTTGAACTGAACTGACTTGGTAAAAATTCATTTTACAGTTACTTAGGCATCTCACTGGCTTCTGAACACTGGCATTCACAGTCATTTGTTTGATGTCAATCACATTTGCTAATAAAGTTCTCCTCGGCATGGTCTCAGGTGAGTTCGATGATGACTAGAATTTGACTATATTTGACAGGTTATTATGAGATAAATTATTCAGCTAATTTGAGTACTGGTGAATCAATATGAGAATTAGAGTTGTATCAAGGAAGCTGTTGCACTTGATTGAGTGATACAAGATGCTTAGTACACTAGGCACTCATTTGTAAGATGAGAGAGAGAGAGAGATTTTTTACAGATCATGTAAAATACTAAAAATTCTTCTCTTGCAAAAGTCATCTCCTTTCCATAGGATTTTTAAAATTCCCTCTTCTAGCTACTTACTTCTTTTTCTAAATCAATAATTGGCAAAAAATCCTGCAAACAAATCAAGATTAATTTACTATTTTCAAATTCTTACCTCTTAAGAATATAATTACATAATGCTTTCCTGTCATTATTGTCAGCTCAATGATCCCAGAGTTTTCTAAAAAAATGTATAAGTGCTCATTTGTCACTTTGTGATCTGAATTATGCTAAATAAAGTTTTTGATTTTGAAAGTGTAAAAATAAACACTCCATCTTGCAAGGAGAGAGAGACAGTATATATGTATGTATGTATGTAACATATGTATTGGGTTTAACAGCATGTCGGCACAACACTGGCTATGTATGTACAGATAGGGTTTAATGGCACATCAACACAATAGTGGTGATGTATGTACATATTGGGTTTAACAGCATGTCAGCACAATACTGGCAATGTATGTACATATTGGGTTTAACAGCATGTCAACACAATACTGGCGATGTATGTACATATAGGGTCAATACTGGCGATGTATGTACATATTGGGTCAATACTGGCGATGTATGTACATATTTGGTTTAACAGCATGTCATCACAATACTGGCGATGTATGTACATACAGGGTTTAATGGCACATCAGCACAATACTGGCGATGAATGTACATATAGGGTCAATACTGGCAATGTATGTACATAATGGGTTTAAGAGCATGTCAGCACAATACTGGCAATGTATGTACATACAGGGTTTAATGGCACATCAGCACAATACTGGCGATGTATGTATATATAGGGTAAATACTGGCAATATATGTACATATAGGGTCAATACTGGCAATATATGTACATATAGGGTCAATACTGGCAATATATGTACATATAGGGTCAATACTGGCAATATATGTACATATAGGGTCAATACTGGCAATATATGTACATATAGGGTCAATACTGGCAATATATGTACATATAGGGTCAATACTGGTGATGTATGTATATATAGGGTAAATACTGGCAATATATGTACATATAGGGTCAATACTGGCAATATATGTACATATAGGATCAATACTGGCAATATATGTACATATAGGGTCAATACTGGCGATGTATGTAAATATTGGGTCAATACTGGCGATGTATGTACATATAGGGTTTAACAGCATGTCAGCTCAATAGTGACTGTATAGTGCTGATTAAAAGGTTAGTTCTGAAAGTGTAAAGATAAAGAATTGCAAAAAAAGTTTAGGAGAGAGAGGTACAAACAGATGGAGGGACAGTTTGTGGACAGATACACATGCGGGAACAGATTATGATTCATGTAAATTTATATTTACCAGGAGCATGTAATACTTTTTATATCACTCAGAACTTTCATTATAATACACTGCCAATGAAAATAAACAAAATGGTATGTACCACCAAAGTTTTGCCTGTTTGCACTGTTGTGTAAATAAAGAAATGCAAGAAAGTGAAAATTAAACATGAAAGTTATCATATTCACAATTTATTTTACAAGCTAAAATATGTGTTTAAATGGCATGTTATTAGGTAAATGAAATTTAAAATGAAATTTATATATATATGAATATATTTCTGTTTACTCTTTGTGGAATTGAAATATATATTTCTGTTCACTCTTTGTGGAATTGAAATATATATTTCTGTTCACTCTTTGTGGAATTGAAATATATATTTCTGTTCACTCTTTGTGGAATTGAAGCGAAAATCAGACACTTTAATATGTCTCAGTTTTTGGGGGAGATGGGTGGGGACAGGGAGCTTTTGTTTCTTAAAATGCTGCTTAATAGTAGAAGATTTCTCACGTAAGCCTGCTGATACAGGGTAAAATGAACAAAGAAAAGTTTTCAGCTAGTGTTTGTGAATGTACACATTTGGTAGTGAAAACTATCCATGGGTGCTTAGTGGTCAGTTGGTGATTAGTGTTGTTAAGAAACAAAGGCAATATAAATCAACCAAATCAGAAATACACCATTAGAAAAAGAATTTAATTTTGATCTGAACAGGAATAATGTGAATTAGCAACAAAAACTGACACTGTGGGTTTCCAAAAAAGTATTACTTTCTTGCATCATTCTTGGTTGGAGACATTTTCAAACTGTATATAATTTGCCTATTCCTTCCATAAATAATTTTAATTGAATTTAGGTCATCAAGTACATTGTAAACTTTATTAAGATTTGATGCTAAATAATGACACAATGTTTATTCCACATTTTTAAATATTCCTCCTTCACAGTATATAATGGCATTTATGCTATGTCTGTAAAGGGACAAAACTCTTCACCCCACATAATGACAGTTGATTATGATACATTTACTGCTGCATTTCTCTGGAAGGCTGGCAACATAACAAATTTCTCATTTAATTTTAATCAACTTGTCATAATCTTGATATACCAAATTTTTGTTGGGGGGGGGGGGTGCCAATTGTAGATTTTGTTATACTACTTGTTAAGTACATCTCTCTCAGAAAGCAAAATCTGCAGAAAGAAGATAATTTTGGTTAATTTTTATACTTTTAATAACTATAATTACCATATTTGTAATTTAAACAAAACAGAAACAATCACTTTATGCAATAAAAAAATGCTGTTCAAAAGCAACCATATTTATTTACGGTTTCTCTTCATTTATCAATATATCATTGTCCCAAACAAATCATAGATGGAGCCACCATATCTTGGAAAGGACATCAGCGATGTACTATTTTTTCACTGAGCTGCTCACATACAATGCACATGTAGAGTATCAGGAAAGTTACAACTGTAGATCTGAATAATGTGATTTACCATTAATTTGAAGGATCTCAACTACTTGACAGATTTGACACAAGGATTTGAGGGGAAAACAAAAGAGCCTGAAATACATAAGAAACATAATATGTATTGCTGAAATTTACAAACACCTTGTGAAATTGATCCAGTGATTTCATACAGTTTATGTCCAGTACAAAATAAGAAGACCATAAGTGGTAGTGTGATACTTGTATTAATAATATTGCATCACCTGCAATCAACAAACCACAATTCCATCTGCAGACCTTACAAATGGAATATCAGTAAGTACATGGAATGTGGGGAATATTCCAAAATATTTTGATGAATTAAACTATATCCTTACCAGTTCTGCCATCAACATTTTTGGAATAACTGAAACTTGGTTTAAAGACCATCAAGACAACACCAGTTTTGAAATTCCTGGATATAATCTTATAAGGACAGATTGATCCGCAAAGGGAGCAAAAGGTATTGCTTTCTATGCCAAATCAAATATGACATACAAAGAAAAGGATGATCTACTATCAAATAACCTCAAAGACTTGTGGATCCATATAAATAAGGAAAAGTTAAAGCCCATTCTGACTAGAACTGTTTATCATCCTTCAGATTCCCGTTACATGGTATGACGCTAGAACATGTGTGCAGAGAGAATAAAGAAACAATTATGAATAAAGACTTTAACACCGATTCTCTAAACAATTACACAAATAATGAATGATAGAAATTACTCTGTGAATCATTTGGACTCAAAAATTTGATTAACAGCTTCTAAAGTTACAGAAAGCTCTAAGACGTGTGGACCACATGTGCACTAAACATCCTGATAAGATTATACGCAATGAAGTATCCATGTGTAGGTATTAATGACCACTATCCTGTATCAATTATTAGAAAATGTACCCACCAATCTAAAAGTAACTCTAATGCCAAGTTTTCCAGTTGGTCTCTGGGTTTGATAATGTTACTGATATGATTAACACTTGAAACAAATTATTTCTTAGAAAAGAGAGTAAAACATCAAAAAGTACCAGAATGGTTAAATGAAGATATAAATATCGCAATCAAAATCGGAGATAAACATCAATATAAAAACTCAACTCTACAAACAATGGAGGAATATTGTAATCTTATTTGAATAGCAAAGTGTTCTACTATATTAAAGTATGTAACAATCCTAGAGATTCTATAATCAAGAAACTCAGATTTTGTATCTAGCAAATTGTCAGAATGGTTAAATGAGGATATAAATATCGCAATCAAAATCGGAGATAAACATCAATATAAAAACTCAACTCTACAAACAATGGAGGAATATTGTAATCTTATTTGAATAGCAAAGTGTTCTACTATATTAAAGTATGTAACAATCCTAGAGATTCTATAATCAAGAAACTCAGATTTTGTATCCAGCAAATTGCCAGAATGTATCAAATTTGAAAAATCCACACTATTTGAAATTCAGATGTTCTCAAATTTGTGACATCCACTATTCATAAAAAACAAACTAGATTAGATGGAATCAGTGTGCAATTATTACAAATTGGTGTTGACCATATCCATTAAAGCAATAAATCAATTAAGGAATAAGCTATAAAAACTTTTTTTCTCAGACCAATGGATATCTGATAAAGTCATGCCTCTCTTCAAACTAGAGGAATGGTAAGCAATTTCCTCAAATAAATATACCCCCGCCTCCCGCCCTACCCCAATGATGGAAATAAGTCTGTAGTAAAAAAAAGTTCACAACTCTTCTGAAAACAGATAATGATGAGCATCATATGTACAAAGCTTCACAGCGATCCACAAAAACTTAATGAGTAGCTGAGTTCTGTCATACACTGCATCTGGTTGCACATCAAAAAGGGGAATAACTTGTACCAAAATCACAGGACACAAGGATTTGTCAATATGTGTATCTTTAGATGATAACTGTAATATGTACCATTTTCACAGTGATCTATAAAAAAAATGCAAGACCTGTTGCATTCACAAGGTTCTGTCTTTCACTGCATTCAGCTGCAGGAGGACATGAAGGGCAATAACTAAAAAAAAAGGCAAGAGCAAAGTGTTTTGTCTATATGCAATTCTTCAAATGATGCCCATAACATGTACAAAGTTTCATGGCGATCTAATGAAAACTGTGAGACTATTTCTGTTCAGAAGATTCTGTGATACACTCTACATCAGGCTCCAAGTCAAGAAGAACAATAACTAACAAACAAAATCACAGGAGCACAATGATTTGTCAATGTACACATCTTCAGATCATGATCCACAAGATTTCCCAAGTTTCATGGAAATCCACTGAAATCTGATAAACTAGCTGTATTTAGAACATTCTGTCATACACTGCATTCAGCTGCAAGTCAAAAAGGGCAATAACTCTTATAAAAATTGCATAAAAATTGGACGATATGAGCATCTTCAGGTGATGATCATAATATTTATCATGTTTCATGGCAATCCATCAAAAGCTGTGGGACTAGCTGTGCTAATGAGATTGTGTTATACTCTGCATCAGGCTACAAGACAAAAAGGGCAATAACTCTAAACAAAATTGCAGAATCAAAGTGATTTGTTGACATCGCATCTTCAGGTGATAATCATAATATTTGACAAATTTCATCATCAACTGCAGGACTAATTGTGCTAACAAGATTGTGTCTTACACTGCATTAAGCCACACAAAAAAATGAGCAATAACAAAAACAGCACAGTGATTTCTTGATATGTGCATCTTCAGGTCTTGACCATACTATTTACAAAGTTTCATGGCAAGCCATCAAAAACTGTGGGACTAGTTGCGCTAACAAGATTGTGTGCCAGGTGGAAGGATGACTTTTATAGGTGGGGGAATAAAAAGGGGTAAGTAACAAGAAGTCAAACTACAGACCAATTTCTGTTTTTCCCATACTGTCAAAACTACCTGAATCTCATGTCTATACCCATTTTTGTTCCTTATATCAATAAATAATTTGTTATCTAAAAATCAATCTGGTTTTAGAAAATTCCACTCCTGTCAAATAGCTTAAACAAACATTACTAATTCTTGGAATCAGGAAATAGATGAAGGGAATGTTAATAGTATATTACTGTTCAATTTTAGAAAAGCATTTGACCTGGTCGATCACAATACACTACTACTATAATTAGGAATTTATGCATGTTCAGATGTAACAATATCTTCTTTACCTCGTATTTAAACAATGGATGTCAAACCATTTTTTAGTGGTGTTTTATCTGATCCATCCCAGATTACTGTAGGAGTTCCTCAAGGGTCAATTTTAGGAGCACTGTTCTTTGTACTATTTATCAATGACAGCCTTTGGTTTATCCTGACATGTTTATATATGCAGATGATACAGCTGTGCAAGCAATAAGTACAAATATTTATGAAACTGAGAGTAAGCTAAATTTTGACTTTCCAAACTTCTCAACCTGGTGTACCAACAATGCTATGTGCATAAATTCTCTAAACAAAAACAAACAAGATATTACTACCATCTGTACTTGCATATAATAGCAACTGCAAACTGCATAGAACGAGATCTGCCATTGCATAATGTGCCAGCAGATCTGGTTCAATGCAGTTTGTAAGGACTAATCAGTAGAACAAAGAACATAGACCCTGATCTGCCTGTGCATTATGCGACAAAAGATCAGGGTCTATGCTGTTTGCATTTGGACCCGGTTTATATGCGAGTAAATATGGTAAGTACATTTTACACAAAGGAAATGGAGACTGTGGGCATGACAAGCTCGAATGTGTTACTCATTACAAACTTTCAGGTGTCACAGTGGATGACATTCTATAATGGAGTAAAACAAATCAATTCTGTAGCAAAATTCCTTTAAAAATATTTCAGTTGAAAAGAATCAAGGATCTTTTAATGCCAATATCAAAAATTACTTTTTAAAATTGTTCAAGTTACCTCATTTTGATTATTGATCCAATATTTAAAGACATTGTTTATCTTATGTTTTAAAACACAATGAATGCCTACAAAAAATGCATCTAGAACTCTTTTACATGGAAAATATTCAACAACCAGTAAAACTTTATTTAAAAAATTAAAATGGTTACTTTTAAAGATACAGTAATATGCAATGATCAGTCTTCATGTAAAAAGTTCAAAACAGCATGGCACCAGATTATCTGAATACCTTAAATCCAATCAATGAAGTTCATAGTAAAATCACACAAATCATATCATCTACTACAACATATCAACTATGAATCACAAGACTTATAAGTTTAAAAAATAAGTTTTAGATACAATGATATTTTGTTCTGGAATATTTTACTGCACGATATTAAATTGTGTCCAATCCTTGCTGCTTTTAAACACAAATGAAAAACATTCTTTTTAACTCAAAAGTAATTCTGTAGTTGTTACTAAAAAGTCCATATTACATTGCCTCCAGTATTTGATAATAAATGTTACATAGTTCATGTATTTTACTGTACATAAAGTGAATACTGTACATTTTAATACATCTCAACCTTTGTTACAAAATTCAAAGATGACACAAACACTGATGACACATGTAACTATAAATGTGTTCATGCAACACTGATGTCTCAGCACACTGCCTGAAACTGACATAAATACAAAACAAACATTACCAAGGTGTGACAGACAGATGGATGGCTGTATGGACAGATGGACAAGGGGCATCACTACATTTCGCAACTAATGTCATGGTCAGGCATAAGAAGGGAATTATTTGGTTACATTAAAGCAAACATTTCTATAGCTTCATGTGTGATGTATTTAATAGCAAATAATCCATCATAAAACAAAGAAGAAAACTGCATCAATGTACATTTTAAATTAAAATTAGATTTTTACTTTATCTTATATCATGTTCTTTCAGCATATTTGTTCTCAATATATATATAGTGTACTATCTATAATTGTTCACAAATTTTTTTTGTATATCATTCATATATTATAAAATTTTTGTCCTGTGATTCTGTTGTCTTATTCAGTATCTAATAATGTGAAATCACATTAAATTGACTCTCATCAACCAAATCTTAAAAGTAATTAAAGTTGCAATGATAAAACAAAATTTAAACATGAGGCCTAAGTGGGTCTGACATCACTCACCTGGGGAGTTGACATATTCCAGCTTGTGAATACAAATTCACATAAGTATTGAAACTGAAGAGGGGAAATAAAGTCTGGAGCACATTGCTGCTACATTGTCAATTAATGTTGGTGACCTAAATCTTCTTTCCTACATCAGATATATCAAATCACTTTCTTGGCATATAAAGGCCAAATCATTTATACAACCAGAATTGGCCCGTCTTTTCCTATCCATGGGGATGAGGCCCATAATCAAACTCATCTAAGATCTTAGACAAGCTTGAGTGTTCACAATCAAGTGTTGATGGCACAGATGAAGGCTGATGGACAACAGATGCTGGACCATAGCTTAAGCTCACTTGGCTTTTGGCCAGGTGAGCGAAAAATTAATGGGATCCATTACCTTGCCTGCATTACAAAAGGGCTGTGATATAATGAGAGGTTTTACAGCAAGGGACCACTGTACTGAGTTGCTTGCAAATTACTATTAGAATTTTGGGGTCTACAGAAGTCACTGATTGACAATGTTAGGGAACCCCAGGCAACAATTAAGTTAGAAATTATAAACTGATGAATGAAATGACTATGTTTTGTGCATTTTTTTTATATGTTTAATGTGCTTTTAAAATCGGTACGGGGGTATAAACAAATGGGAGAGTGTGTGAATACTATAGAACATTTCTAGTTAGTATAGTGTTCATGTAATATCAATAATGATACAGATAACAACTTAATTTGCAACTTGTTCATCATGTTAATAGCTGAATATTTTGTTAATATGTGTTATATCATTTATATAAAAGATGTCACCAACCTCAATTTCATTGCAACTACCTAACTGAATGAAGAAATGATCACTTTTTAAAAAGTGATTAACTATTATTTTTATTGCAGAATTGCAGGTAAAACAATAATTTTTCTTCAGCTGCTCACATCTTTAAAGCTTCTTTAATCATTGCAATTTTTCTTTCATTCAAATATATAAACATTTTTTTTATGAGCTATTCATTTTAATAGCAATTTATTCATTATTCAGTATAATTCAATCATTCATTTGTTTGTTCTTTCTTTTGTTTATTCTACGGGACTTGCTAGGACAATGCCCCCTCACTGTGAAACGACACATTATCTCATAAGAAGTGGAGAGTAGCAGGAAAGAAATGTAATAATGTTACACTTAAAATTCAGTCAAAAACTTAATGTAGTTCACAGCACTATGAATATTGCATGTTTGATACATAGACCATGAGAAGAATGAATGTACATAGTTCAGAGCTAAACTGTAATGTTGCAAATATATTTGTTCAATTGTCATTTTGTTTTACAGTACATTAGACAGTAAACAGAAATTTAAGAAAAAATTAGTGGAAGTAGTAAAAGTGATCATCAGTTTATGCAAGCATAGTTAAAGCAATGGGCAAGACAAAATGTCTCTTCAAAATACTTAATGAGACAAATCACATAACACTTTGATTACAGAGCTATTAATATCAGACGAGATCAAAGTCAAAATCCAAGGTCCCTTGCCCCTGGGATAAGCCTTGCATTCCTCCTGGACCCTGGGACTGCATCCCCTGAGGTTGTCCTCCCATCATACCTTGGGGTGGGGGCTGGGGTTGACCTTGCCCTTGCTGCATTAGCATCTGCTGCCTCAGCTGCTGGTTCTGTGGATATTAAATATTATGAAATAAATAAATCCATAAAGATATTGAGTTTGTTACTGAATTCACAACATACAACTTATTTTGATTAACTCCATAAGCAAAGGGTGAAACTGGCTGCACTAAGGTGAACAGATGAGAGCTTGGTGCGTGGGTTGTAATCAACTGTAACATCAAAAAAAGCACACACAAAAAAAACTACACAAACCTTTAACAAGGACAATCAAATCCAGAAAATGATTATCACTTACTGGTAATAGAGACGAGGGCATAGACCTCATTACCCCTAGGCATTATGGATTAACTCCAAAGACAATGTACTCAACCATTACACTAAAGCCATTTAAAAATATTTCTTATTATGACATTATTGGCTTGTGTGGGTTTTAACAAAAGCTAAAGAAACAATATAAACCTATAAACTGACAGTACATCCATGACTATTCCCTTTGAAGAAAGAATGGTTAATTTAATTCGGTATTCACACAACTTCGGCAGCAAGTGACATGTACTTTAGTCTGGTTTACATTCTATAACAACTGACACTATCTGCATGACCTTGAAAATTTAGTAAACGGATAGCCAGCCTCATTTTTTTTGGTGTTTATTAAGAACAGTCTTTGGATTTTAGGCAGTCGTGGTTACAAAAGATTAAATAAAGGTCAGTGGTGTTTGTGTCTGTTTTTGCTCTACGGTCATTTATAGCAGTGTTGTTGAGAACAATCTGCACTTTGCTGGCAGACCCTCCTGAGTGATCACATTTACAAAGGATTAAATCAAGGTCAGTGGTGTTTGTATGTTTTTGCGATGCAGCTATTCATAGCAGCGTCAAAACACATATTTTGCCTACAAATTGTGGTCTCTGGTTGCGTTCTGCAGTTGGTACTTCATGACAGGGTGTTTATATAATAAAATTAATCCATGCATTATGATTGTGGGCATAAATGATAGGTGGTCACTCGTAGCCGAGGTCACTCAAGACAGATTTTACTGTACCTGTTGATTCAAAAGCAGGTGCCTAAGATGATGTTGCTGCTGTTGCTGCTGCTGTTGCATCTGTAGCTGTTGTTGTTGTCTTTGTTGCTGAAGTTGTTGTTGCTGTTGTCGTTGTTGCACTGAAAGCATAGATGAATATCATTTTTACTGTAACTAATATATGGGATAGCTCATTCATACTTCGTAAATAATTAAACCACTACAAAACTGATATGATAAAAAATAGGAAAATGTAAATTACAAAATTTGACTCTAACAACAGTCGGAATCTTTGGGTAGAATATCAACATTTAATTAAACCAATTTCTGAAGTTAAATATGTTTCTTCAATAATGATTACTTGACCGTAATGCTTACCTGATCATTATACTTACTTCCACTATCTCATAAATCCAGCCTTCCAAATCTAAAAAAAACATTCACCACATCTTTGGCTTAAATATACCCCTGCCTTTCCCGCATACCACAACTACCCCCACGCTGGAAATCAGTCTATAGTCAAAATAGCACATGACTCTTTAAAAAAACAGTGCAAAGTACAATAATTAGTCAATATGCAGATCTTCTGATGACAACTGTAATATGCACTAAGTTTCACAGCAATTCACTGAAAACTGAGAGTAGCTGCATCCAAAAAATTTCTGTTCTAAATTGCATCCAGCTGCAAGACAAAAAGGGTAATGTCTCTAATAAAAATTGCAAGAGCTTAGTTTTTTGTCAATATGCACATCTGCAAATGATGACCACAATATGCACAAAGTATTGTGGCAATTCAGACTAGTTGCATTCACACTATTCTGTCAAACACTATATCCAGCTTCAAGTGAAAAAAAAGCAATAACTCTATAAAAAAAAAAACGCAGGAGCAGTGATTTGTCAATCTTCAGATGATGTCAATAATATATACCAAGTTCCACAGTGATCAATCAACAAGAGGCCCAAGTGGACCTGATATCACCCACTTGGTTTACATAGCTTAACAGCTGACCACTTCACAAAGCAGGTTTATGTAATATAACTGTATTGTAAGAATACAACCTATGTAAACTATCTCTCAAACTTTATAATATGCTGATTTTACCTATTTGACTTTATCCTGATAAATAATTATTTCTAAAGATAAAGGTGTCAATACTATGCACTGTCTCTTGATCATAATCAAAGTCATCCAAGTTCTTGGTGATATAAACCCATTTACCAAGTTTAGTAGAAAATGGATGAGATATATTGTCTAAATCTTGAGAGGTATCAAGCTCAGCCAATCAGATGCAAGGTATCTCATCAATATGCAGATTTCTCTTAGTATGGAGCCTGTCTATGACAATGATTGCATAAGCTTAAGGTAGAGCAAAATCCAACTGGAATTCGGTCTCCAGAGTAGTAACAAGCTTAGCCAATCTGATACAAGATTACGTCATTACTATCCATAGATCTCCATCATAATCGAACTTATCCAATATAAGACTATTTAACAAGTTTTATCAAAATCTGATCAGAATATAGTTGCTACATTGTTGACAAGCTCATCCAATGAGATGCAAGGTCATATCATAAATATGCACGAGTTTCACCCATGATCATACTCAACAAAGATCTAGATGACATAAACCTATTTACCAAAATCCTATTTAAAAAAAATACAGTCTCTAGAGTGGTAAAAAACTCAGCCAATCATATGCAAAATCACTTCATTAATAAGCATAAATCTTGTTCATAATAAAACAAATTGATGATATAAGCAGTCTTTTCAGTGGTACTAGTTTTTCCTATTTTCCTACTGTTAGACTCCCCATTTATCCCTAATTTCTTCCAAAATAGCCCTACTATCCTTACTTTTGTAAAATTTTTATGTAGACATAAAAATTGTTGTTTTGATTAAAACATAATGAGAGGATTCTGGATTGCCTCTCAGTATGTTTCCTGTCAGTAGTTTTTAGGAAAAGGAAAAATGTGCTTTCCAGTTCCACTGAGATTCCTTATTTCAAATCCCATCTGAGATTCCTGATTTCAAATCCCATCTGAGATTCCTGATTTCAAATCCCATCTGACTACAAGTTCCATGTCATGTCATGCACACAGTTTGGGAGGAAGGTGAGCTGAAGCTATTTAGAATCACTGTATTTCCCAAAGAAGGAATCTGAGGATGCTAAAAGTGCAACATCAGAATTAAAATTGTAATGCTTTCAAATCATTAATATATGCAATAATTGCAGAGTAGCAACATTTAATATTGATTTTTTTTTTTTACCAATATTTATTGTTGCTCATTTTCATAGCTTTACAACTGTTTGTATCTGGTATATAAAGCAGTCATATGTGAATACAAACAGGTAACGTTTATTATCTTTCTACATTTAAATAGCAAATCAGATTCATTTTATTTCAATTTGGGGGGATGAGAAATTATGATACATCCTGAAGATTAAGTTATATATCTTTAGATCAAGGGAACAAGTTGTAAAGAAGTTGTAAAGAAGTTAAAAGGTAGACAATTAATAAAGTGATTTGCTTTCAAGTAACTGAAAATTCCACAAGATAGCAACAGACATAAATTGTAATCATGGTGTAAGAAAGACTCATCTTCAGGATACCCAGGTTGTTGTTTTGTTTTTAGAAAATCAATTCAGTGTGAACACACTGGATTTAAGCAGCAAATGAGTCATGCTGAAGGACAAGCATAAAGAGATTGCAGAAGTGACATTCAGCAAATCTCAGACATTTTTCATACCATCAGGTGGAAAAAGTAACAGATCTAGTGGCAATCCTGGACCAGCACCTGAGCCACAGTCAGTGGCTCCGCAATAAAAAAAAAAACCATCAGGAACAAGTTACCATGGCAGATGCTTTGTGGGGCATGAAAGTAGCTGCTTCTGGGTATTCTTACAGTTCCTGTGATGGAACCCCAGAACTTTTTCAAGCAATGTTTTCTGGCTCAGGTTTTGAAGATTTTACAAAGAGCAAAAGAAAAATTCCTTACATGATTTCTGATGGACTTGGACCATACTTCAGGAAGGAAATCTCGCAGAAAATAAATAACAGTAAAATGCCTGTGGACTTTATAAAAAATCTTTGCAGTGAACTGTGAGATGTACAACTCTTCCTTTTTCATTTAATTAACAATATACTGGCTCATATTAACTAACTATTATTGTAACATTTTCCATCAGATTCTGAATCTGAATCGTGTTCAAAATTTGTGTTTTATTATAATATGAAGAGAATACATATTATGTGACAAAATTAACTTGTTTTGTTTTCAATCCCCTTAAAACATGTAAAATTTATGCCGATAAAAAATCTACCTTTTTAGAAGCCAATCTACTGATCAAAATTTGTAAATCTACTGGTTTGAAATCCTGGTTCTGTCACAGGTATTCATGCCTAATCTCAATTTGTGGAATCCTTCACAACTTTGGGAAAGTATACTCCCTGTTATCATGCCTAATCTCAATTTGTGGAATCCTTCACAACTTTGGGAAAGTATACTCCCTGTTATCATGCCTAATCTCAATTTGTGGAATCCTTCACAACTTTGGGAAAGTATACTCCCTGTTATCATGCCTAATCTCAATTTGTGGAATCCTTCACAACTTTGGGAAAGTATACTCCCTGTTATCATGCCTAATCTCAATTTGTGGAATCCTTCACAACTTTGGGAAAGTATACTCCCTGTCATCATGCCTAATCTCAATTTGTGGAATCCTTCACAACTTTGGGGAAGTATACTCCCTGTTATCATGCCTAATCTCAATTTGTGGAATCCTTCATAATTTTGGGGAAGTATACTCCCCGTTATCATGCCTAATTGCAATTTGTGGAATCCTTCATAACTTTGGGGAAGTATACTCCCTGTCATCATGCCTAATCTCAATTTGAGGAATCCTTCACAACTTTGGGGAAGTATACTTCCTGTTATCATGCCTAATCTCAATTTGTGGAATCCTTCATAACTTTGGGGAAGTATACTCCCTGTTATCATGCCTAATTTAAATCTATATTATCTTAACAAATAGTTTGCACTTCAACTGTCGAATTTGTATACAATAACCTAATCATGCCCCATCTTAATTACGTGCCCTATGATCTATACAACTTAAATTCTTCTTAGTACTCATCCTTTCTTGCAAGTTATATCAAGTAAATATCATTTATTCCTAGTAATAAGATCATTTCTGTAATTTTCTCTGGCATTTATCTTAATTCATATCATTCACTTCACAGTAATCTCAGCATGATGTTTGACTCATTTCACCTGTATATGCCATTGTTTTGCTTTCTCTAATTACAGGTATCAACACTGGGCAGGATTATGTATGAGATGTGCAGGTACTTTAAGCTGGCTGAAGATAATCATCCCATCCGCATAAATTGTAGGCGATGCAATTCCTACTGGTCTGAAAAGAGATGGGTGACCATCATGACCAAGCCTAAAATGCACATAGAAGGAAGCATTGCTGCCAATGCTATCTCCGTTGCCAGCATGACCAAATCAATGGAGACAGAAAATTGTCCATTCAGAGAATGATTGTGTAATCTTTACCATCATGGACTTCCTACATAGTTACTGCACTGCCAGTGCCCACAGTGCCACAAGCTGAGCATACAATCATGACACAAACTACCATCATGGACTTCCTACATAGTTACTGCCCTGACAGTGCCCACAAGCTGAGCATACAATCATGACAAACTACCCTCATGGACTTCCTACATAGTTACTGCCCTGACAGCGCCCACAAGCTGAGCATACAATCATGGCACAAACTACCATCACGGACTTCCTACATAGTTACTGCCCTGCCAGTGTCCAAAAGCTGAGCATACTATCATGGCATCAACTACCATCATGTACTTCATACATAGTTACTGCCCTGACAGTGCCCACAAGCTGAGCATACAATCATGGCACAAACTACCATCATAGACTTCCTTCATAGTTACTGCCCTGCCAGTGTCCAAAAGCTGAGCATACAATCATGGCACAAACTACCATCATGTACTTCATACATAGTTACTGCCCTGCCAGTGACCAAAGTGCCACAAGCTGAGCATACAATCATGGCACAAACTACCTGGCCAGTGCAGACATGATACAGCAGCCCATACCGCACATATTTGATGAAGAAAATTTATTTGGAAGGGAGAGGCAACATTAGGTTATAACATATACTGTGAAGTCACTATTATATGTAGTAATTCCACACAAGTGATTATTAAGGCTATTGTATGTGAGTATTCCACATAACTAAGTGACTTCCAAGTAAGCTTTCTGGCACTGACATTACATGACAATTTCACATACCTAAGTAACCTCCAAGTAGGCTTTCTGACAACAAATTATTTACATAATGAAAGCTGCCAAAAAAGTATAGCATTTAAATTGCACGAAAACAGTTTTTCTTTTCCAAGTGACCTTTATTTTATAAAATTTCTGAATTCATAAAATTAACTCTATTAGAGATAAAATTTTATTGCAAGACTGTATTACCTTGTCTGATTGAGAGTAAGTGATATACACATGAAGATGGACAAGGATTATAATGCATTGTCAGGAGTTGGCCTTACTTTATGATGAGTATATACACCTCATCATTTGTGAATAATGACAATTCAATAAAGTGTACAAAAGTGTATATGCATTACTCTTTCATGTTGTAAACCCATATCCATACTTATCCTTCTATCATGAACCTACAACCTATTACAAATCATGGAGAAAAAGAGGTACATTATTTATCATGCTCAATAGAGCATTCATCAGTGTAAACAAGCTTTTTTTAACTTTTAATATTAGAATCCAAATAATGACTGAAAAAGAGGTACCATATATCCTCGCATATAATTCGGGTCCAAATGCAAACATAGACCCTGATCTGCCGACGAATAATACGCCAGCAGATCAGAGTCTATGTTGTTTGTTCTACTGACTAGTCCTTACAAACTGCATAGACTCAGATCTGCCGGCGCATTATGCAAGAGCAGATCTGGGTCTATGCAGTTTGCAGTTGGTATGGGATTATACGCGAGTATATACGGTATATATTTCAACAGATAAATACGTGTTTACAAAGTTGCAATGTTTTACATAATCCACTCATGCTGCCATGCAAGAAAATTATTTTTGCAATTTAGAAAACAGGTAGAAGTTATTGAAACAGATATGTAAGTCATACAATGGTTTTGATTAAACTTTTATCTTGCCAGACTATAGCACTATGACAAATGGCATATGACAGTTAAACACTTTTATCTTGCCAGTCTATAGCACTATGATGAATGGCATATGACATTTAAACACTTTTATCTTGCCAGTCTATAGCACTATGATGAATGGCATATGACATTTAAACACTTTAACACAAAATCTTAACTCTTGATGATAACAACATATATTCTGCAATTGCTGCTGCTTTTGCTGTTGCTATGATAAACTGACATCAAATCTCCTTGGCTGCTGGCATGCAGTCATATACTAAATCAGTGTTGTACAATGTATCTGACTTAAGTTTTAATTTTAGAATATCTTTTAACTGCAAATGGTGATCTGATGACCATGTAAGCACAGGTAAGTCAGGAATGAAAGCATATCAGGGTATAAACTTTAGTAATTCTGTAAAATTGTACCAAATTTTTAACTGAATACAGAAAAAAGGTACAAGTTATACGACTTTCAAATCCTTTAACATATAATCATAATATTGTTGATCATACGATGGAGAGGAGTCCCTCAGTCTCCCAAACAACTAACTACAAGTGACACATAAGTAAAAGTCACACATAAAAGTGAACTTTACTGAAATATAACAGTATGTAACCTTTAATATGATATAACTATTAAACTTTTTAAAGTCCAATTAATGCCCATAATGTAAGCAAAACATAACATCAATTATAATATACAAAAGCTTCAAGCTAAATAACATGAATCTTGGGATATATGGCATATACATACATTAACAGATTCAATCAATCATGGTAAACTAATTATTTTATAAAGTCAGGTGCAAGATGACATACATAGCATCTTAATTCAATATCACTGTTACCATTTATACAAGCAATCTGAAAGCTTTATTTCAATAAGCCACTTTAATGAGATGAAAACTGTAACTAAATGCATCAGAATAGGTGACAGCTTAAACTAAAGGGTCTTTGAGAAAGAAAAAAAAACTTGAATATATCCCCGACTATAAATGATCTTGTAAAAAAATTTAACAGCCATCTGTGTGGATGAATTCCTTGACTGACCATAGTTATTACAACTGTAATATTAAGACAATTTTACTTCAAATTACCTTGATCTGTAATGATTTGACCTGATATTGTTATGCATAGACCAAGTCAAAATCTTAACTCCAGTTACCTTCAGGTTGGAATTTGTTTACCCTCCAAGCTCTCCATGTTATTCAGCTCTGTGTGTGTGTGTGTGTGTAAATCTGAAAAATTGCAATGTTAGAGCAGCAAATTTTCCCTTTAACAAAGTGTCCTTCAGAACTGATTAGGGAGGTTCCTATGCGCAAATATAGACTACTGTCTAAGTGCAGCATACTTATGAAGATTGATGAAAATTGGGTGCATGTAAGTTGAATTACTATGCAGAAACCAAGAGTGCAATTTCACATCCAGTGAACTTGACCTTTGACCTATGGATCACAGACTCAATATGGAACTGGCCCTTCTCAAGTTAAGTGTAATGCAACTATGAAAAAAAGTTGATACAAATTGGTTGTGGGAAACTTGAGGAAAGTAGACTTATTGTGTGGAACCCAAATTGACAATTTTAACTCTTGTGACATTGACTTTGAACCCCTGGGTCTGAGAATCAATGGGGAGGTGCCTATTCCCATGTGTAGACTTCCTAAAAAGTTTGATGAAAACTGGATCCAATAAACTTGGCTTATCAAGAGAAAAACCCCTAAAGATGCTATGTCAGGTTCTGAGACCTTGAGCTTTCACCTCTCTGCCTCAGAATCAACAGTGACCTGCTCTTGCCCAAGTGTAGTCTACCTATTAAGTTTGATGACACCACTCAGGCTCAGGAAATTATCAGCTCCAATGACCTTGACCTTGGACTTAGCAGCCCCCAAATCAATAGGCTTTTGCTTCTACCCATGGATAAGGCACATATGAGATTTGAGAAACAAACCACAGCAAACTAAAATTACTCTACTTAATCCACCTCATTTACAGATGGATGGACAAATCGACAGAAGGTCATTGTTGTCGCTATATCCCCCACACCTTCTTTTGAGGATAATAAATGAGATATATAGTCTAATTTGTATACAATGTGTTTACGCATAAACACAAATTCCCCTGCCAACAGGAGCACGTTTGGAGTAATCAACAATACTGGTACAGACAATTGATGCCGAGGCAATGTGAGTTGAAAGCCTTGCAAAAATATACGCCATCACAACTGATTCAAGCTGGTCTGGACAGGATTGTAATACTTCATCCACTAGATGTGAGTCTAAGCTCACGACTAAGCCACCATGGGGAGGAAAGAAATGATACTACTGTGAATTAAACTATTTTTTGTGGTGTACCAATTTTTATGGATTTCACGGTTTTTAACAATCATGAACGTCAAAACCCAATTAACAGTGGGTTTTCAAAAAGAACAAACCAATGAAATTAAGTACTCTAAAAACAATGTAGTTTTCCATAAAACCGCAAAAAATAACTGAATTCACAGCATTTAGATGCATCAACAAATCAAGTTTTATCAGTGCAGTTACACAAAGTTTTTTGATCAGTGCACATGTAATACAGTTAAAAACACAGAGGATGGCTCAAAGTACAAGCATCACTCAAGCATGAAAATTTAGTCACAGTGATTTAGTTTTGGTATAGCTGAGTTGCACCTGAATATCAGTTTTCATAAGTGCAGGTAAAATGGAGTCCAACATATTGAGGGTGTAAAGACCAAATAGTTGAAATTATATAGATAACTCAAGCATGAAAATTAAGACACAGGACCTGATTTTGGTATAGCTATGTTGCTTTTCCATATATGCATCTACACACCAATTTTCATGAGTACAGGTAAAATAGGGTACAAGCTGTAACAAACAATAAGCTGGAAACACTTAAGTCACTCAAGTGTAAAAACTTTTTCAAAGTGACCTAGTTTTGGTATGGTTAAGTTACACACCTTTAGATACATCCTCAAACCAATGTTCCTGAGTGTAGGTGAAATAGGGTCCCAGATATTGAGGGTGTAATGAACAAATGGCCCAAAAAAATACAAAAGTATTGAAAGCATGAAAAATAGGTTACAGTGAGCTAAGTTTTGTATTGTCGATTTTCTCCTATTAAGATCCATCCACATGCCAATTTTCATGAGTTTAGGTGAAATAATAGAGTCCAAGATATCTGAGAGTATAAGACACAAGTGGCTGAAAAAAAAACAAGTTACTAAAGCATGAAAATTAGGTCATAGTGACCAAGTTTTTGTATAGTTCAATTGCTCTTGCTGAGATGCATCTACATACCAATCTTCATGATTATAGATGAAATAAGGTATAAGATTTTGAGCTTGTGAAGAACAATTAACAGAAAATATAAAAGTCACTCAAGCATGAAAATTATGTCACAGGGATGTTATTTTCATATTGCCGACTTACTCATCCTCAAAAGCATCCAATATTTTTTTCATTAGTTAAGATGAAATGCATCCAAGATACTCAGGGTATAAGAAATGAATGACTGAAAATACTCAAGTCACTCAGGCATGAAAATTTGATCACAGTGACCTGATTTTGGTATGTAAGAGTTACTCTCACTGAGATGTATCCACATACCAAGTTTCATGTGTAGATGAAATAGGGTCCAAGATATTGACAGTATAATGAACAAACACACAAATTAATAGGCAAAAATGCTATATCATCTTGCAACTTTTGTTGTGAGGGGATACAAATGTTAAAAGCAATTGAGGTTTGAACAAGATGGTCTCCTATGGACAAAGAAATTGGTCACTAAACATACTAAACAGTTCAGGTGTCAGTGTTAGTTTATACTCATGTAATCATCTAACGGCAGTCTCAGTATTGATTGCTTAAACTGCTGTATTAGAAATTTAACAATTATAAAGACTGGGATTAATTTTCAATGTCATAGAACAATGGCAAAAATTCTCCTGCATCTCCAAGGCAGAGAATAATGCTGCATTATTTTGCTTATATCAGCACATTACAATCCAGTATTTTTAATCTTAAACTATATATTAAATAAACCTGTGAAATGAACGGGTTAAACATTTGAATGAATTTAATAAATTATTCCCATTCATAATACTGCATCAATGTAATGGTCAGATTAATAAAAGTTTGGTTAACAAGAACAGTCTGATGCAGTATTTCAGTCCTGCCTAGTCAGTGTCATATTTCGTAGAAGTATAAAAATAAAAATTTACAATTAAAAAAAAGTAGTTTTAAAACAATGAAGAATGTGCCTACCATCATAAATCTAAATATCCAGACCCTTTTACTCATTAACCCCAGGAGATTCTTTTCATTTTCGCCTGAAATGGGGGTAGGAAACACATTTTTGGGGTCACTTCTGAATGAAACAAAACACATCTGCTTAAGAAAGTGTTTCCTTTAGCCGGATGCTTAGGTGTATCAGAAACATTGTTTTTGATTGGCTATTATGCTCGCAAATGTGCAGAAAGGTAACAGTTGGATTTCTTTTTTTTTCGTATTGGATCCCTGATTTTTGTGTCCTGGTCCCTTTTTACTCCAAATCTCAAACTTATCCTACTTTTTGCAACGGTTCATCTGTCTGTGTGCAGTTCGGACCAGTCTGCTTTAGATCTAAGGCCAAAATGTCTAAAATCCGGACAAAAACTCCGATTCAGAGACTGGCAATTTTCGACCTAAAAAAATCGGGTCTAAAAATATGCATTTTTTTCGCTGTATTTTTTAATGCGAGTAGAAAGTCGACATTATTTGGCATCATTGTAGAGCTACATCTGTCTACTTTCCTGAAATACCATCCACTTTAGTGTATCCTAAATGATATTCATGTTACAGAGCTTGGAAGTAGGGTACAACCTCATGACTCGTAAACATGGCGCTAGGGGTTAACGAGTTAAATTTATGAGCACCATGTTTTCAAAATTAGGAACAATTTTAAATATAACATAAAATTTCCAGACATTGATTATGTGTTCAAATCTCAGATGGAAAAAAAAGATATCAAGCTGTTAACATAAACAAATATTTTACCTATAATAAAAAATGATGACTGTAATTTACATAAATTCATCAGAAAAGTTTAATGGAGAGCTAATTCTACTCTGAATTTGTTTTAGTTCTCAGTATTGTCCTATTTAATGATTATTGTCAGTTTATACTGCCTGATAATTGGTTGGGGATCAAGATTGTTGTGAATTCTTCCTATATACTGTTTATATTGCAAACATTTACATTGTGTCTAATCGCTGCTAACTTTTCTTGTATGGGGACATTATGATCAATGTAAGTAACAAAAATGCAAGCCCCCACCCCGCAAACTTGACAAGCCCCCCCCCACCAAACCTTGTGAATAGTATGGAAAAATCTGGAAAATCTGTATGCAAATATGAATTGTGGACTGTGGCCAGAGTAAAATAAACAGATAGTTGTCATGGTTTTCATACCAGATCTTCATTAAATATCCACTATGTTTGACATGACAATGTTTACAGTTGTACAAATACATTTTGCATATAAGCCGATACCAACGGCAAACTGCACAGACCCAGAGATCAAACAACATAGACCCTGATCTGCCAGTGCATTATGTGATGGCAGATCAGGTTCTATGTTGTTTGCAGTTGGTCCCAGATTATACGTGAGTATATACGGTAATCCTTAAGCTAATCATTTTAATGCAAGAGCTGCAGGGCCTACACAACAGTCACTATTCCATTTAAAATATTCAGTTAGTTCAAACTCTGCAAGCAATGCTATACCAAATGTTGGCAAAACATAAAAGTGAGGATGAAAACTCATGTACATCTGAAATGAAGTACAAGGTGGAAACAGTGTTTCCCAGTATACATAACTTGAAAGGTAGCCGTTACCTGTCAATCATTGGGTTGACACTTTATATACCTGGCTCAAGTCTGTAATCAAAAGAGGCCAGCTCCAATATTGCAATATACATGCAACGGAGCTGCCTCCTTTACCACATACAAATAATATATATATAGATAACCAAATCATACTACATTCAAAACTGACAGAAGGAAAGCTTGAAATAATCAACAGATAAAACCAATTTTTCACTGTCATTTGTAATGATGAATAAATTCTTTGAATAGGAAATCATGCAGACTGCTAAATAATTCTAAAAAGGGGTCAGACAATTTAAACACCAAAACATTATTACGTAATTGTTCTTTATTTGCAAGCAGGAATATAATGTAACCATGTTTACATATCCCACTCCCGACTGACACTGAACTTGCAGGGCATATCAGAACACAATAGAGAGATACATTTTCAGGATCAATTATTTTAGAAATTTTTTACAATTTTCATTAGCACAAAAATTTTCTGGAAGATGAGAAAAGTAATTATTTGTTCATGTCCCAAAAAATTAGATAATTGGCATGCATTTAAGGGCTAATAAAAGGAATTCATATATGTCCAAGCATTCAAATGAACCAAATCTGGATTTGAGCAAAGTTATGGTAATGAAAAAGAAAAAACAAAATTTGTTGTCTCAACTGCAACCAATATTGTCCATAGCAGGGTCTGACAAATTAAAACATTTAATGGTATGTACAAAAAATGGTATCGCCTAGCTTATGAAATTAGCCACAAAAACAAAAAGGCATTGTTAAATGTAACAGTTAGCTTGTAAACCTCCCCCTTTCTTTGTTACAAGTCATTAAGAATTATTTTCTTTAATGAAATATTTTTTATAGCATTGATTAACCCACTAGGTTATATGAATTCAGCATAAACTAGCCCAAAACCAGCATTCCAGTAGTCATTGTAGCAGCCCACAAGGGTATCTAAATTCAACATATGGTTCCCAGAACCTGCATTCCGGTAGTCATTGTAGTAGCCCATTATGGTATCTAAAGTTAGCATATGGTAACCCAGAACCTGCATGCTGGTAGCCTCTGGGCTCTGTAGGCAATATTTGTCAGACCCTGCCCAAGCGAGTTTTACCATGCATGCAAAATCTGATGACAGAAAATACTGATGCAAGCAGGTATAGCCAGTCACTTGAACAATTTTGAATGGCTGAATTCCATACAGTTGTCATTTAAAGAATGACAGAAGATGGATAACCTACTCACTATATCATGCATGATGCAACATTTATTCTAGGCAAGACTAAACAATAAATATAAACAATCTTGAATTTTAGGTAGTCTAAAAATAAGGACTTCTGTACCCATGGCAACCATCACCATGACAACAACAAAAACAGATACCTACCACTGTACATACTTTGTGGTGCACCATAGTACATCTCATCTATTGGAAGAAAAATGTTAGTCTAGGATGTTAGGCAAGCTGTGAAACCTGTGTTATCTTCAAAGTGGACAAGCCAATCATAAGAACTGAACTATTTTCAACAGAGTGCAAGGCAGTTTTTAATGTGACTGAAAAAGGAATGCTGTACAATTTTCAAACCCTGATTCTGCTTTACAGTGAATCCAATAATATTCATGGCCATCAATTCTTAGCAAAAATTTACATTTTCATCAGTACTTGTATATGTGGCTATGCCTCGGACAGAAATGGCCACATTTATGACAAGGATATTTTATATGGTGTACACAAGTTTGTGGTTTTTAGCGACAACAAAACTCACAACAGCCCATGTTAGTGTCGAGCCCACCTTTCATTTAGCCAGAAAATAAAAATTTTTAACACTGAGTATATTTGAACACAAAACGTCTACAATAACCTTAATCTAGGGTGTGCATGGACGCATGGACATATGGACTAGAGCTAGGTATTACCAGCCATACTGTATCATGGTAATTGTCTTTAATACAATATGTATCATGATGGTATGGCATACATAGATAAACTGTAAAAAGAAATGCAAGTGGGTCCATACCAGGTTTTGACAAGGGAGTAAAGAAACAAAAAAAAGTCAGCATTTGTCTTTCTTTATTAACCAAAAAAGAAACCTCAAAGAAAAACTGCAGATGAAACTTTTGTTGCTATTAGATGAATAAAGATACCCTATCACTAAAATTTAGGGCTACTGCACTAAACTGTAACAAGCTGACAGCCAATATTAAAGTGTCATCATCATCATTAATAGTTAAGAAAACTTAAACAAAACTGCCCAATAAACTCTTCTTACATTTTAGAAAAAAGAGTAAAATATGATAACCAGTATTACAGTGTCACCATCAATAGTAAAGAAACATCTGCCCATTAAATCTGTACATTAAACTCTTCTTACATTTTAGAAGAAATGCAAAAATAATAACCAGTATTAAAGTGTGATCAACAGAGTAGCAAAGAAACATTAAACAAAACCTGACCACTAAATATGTAGTTTTTTTTTGGTGGGGGTAAAACTAATTTTAACTATGTAAGACTTACCCATTGCTATTGTGTAGCTTACTCGTTTCGTGATGAAAAACCTCGTCCATTTGATGTGAATACATCTTCCTACAGAGTGTAGAATCGTCATTCGGACACAGTCCACATCACTTGCTCATGTGCAAAATGGTCATCTTTTTCATAGATATCAATTATGCCATGACATCAGTGGGGTGGGAGAAAGGCATTCAGCAATAGCAACAAGTAAGTATTACATAATAAAAATTAGTTTTACCCCCACCCCCAAAAAACTATATTTTAATACCAGTAATACGTACCTGTTGCTCTTTCATAGCTGAATTCATCAGTTAGGTGGGTTGGTTCATGTGTTAAAACTGATAAAAAAATGAGAAAAAATGTAATGTGCTCACCATTTGGGTGAAAGATCCACTTTACTGTATATAGGTATTTCTCTGTGCCACATGTTGTGCTGCAGCTATGGGTCCCTGATAAAAAAATGCCTGCATTCTGTTGCATTAAAGAAGGAGATAGAAGGAGGAGAAGGTAGTATGTGATTGCCAAAATGCTGCCTTCATGATGTCCTCCAAGGCAAAAAGAATATGTAGGCCCATAAGGCATTGATGGCTAAAACCTCATGGGTTTTTAGTTTCATAAAAGAAAGGTCTCCATCATTAAGGGACTGATAAGTTCTTTTGACGGTGGGGCCCCGGGTGGCCGAGTGGTCTAAGGCGTTCGCATTTACCAATCACTGCCATCTCACCTCTGTCCACATGGGTTCAAGTCTTGGGCTCGGCCAATGTGGTTATGTGAGAAAGCTTGCCAGTAGCTTCCTGTGGGTCGGTGGTTCTTCCCGGGATTTTCCCGGGTTCTTCCTCCACCAGATATACTGGCTGCCATGTATATCCTATTGTGCTGAAAAATGGCATTAAATCCATAAAACCAAACCTATTGATGGTAGTGACAATCGACCATGAAATGGTTGAATCTGAAAAATCAATGGCGCCCTGAAGAGGAAGAAAAGGATCTTTTTGCAATATTTTTTCCTCTGGAGGCACGGAGATAGAAAAGTAGTGCCCTAACAGGGCATAAAAACCTATCTTGATTATCCTAGCATGGATTTGACTGAGACTGGGGATCTCTATAATAGATAGGAATTACTGAAGGTAACTGATTTGGCTAAAAATCCAGCTTGGCAAAGAAGATAAATGGATTTATAATTGCTATTAAATTGGAGACTGACAGTGTCAATAGGCAAGGCATGAAGTTTGCTATGTCTTCTCACAGGTGTATGGTTCTGGAAGGAAGCCTCACTCAATGGTTCATAGGGGGTTCATTAAAGACCACAAAACACAAGAAAGATTCCATCTGGGCATAAGAGAGTGGGACACATCTCTGCAGCTCAGAATACTTAAAAAGATCAGCAAGGTGCAAAACCGAACCAAATGCCATGCCCTGAGAGAATTTAAATGTGTTGGAAATGGCAGCTCTATTGTCCTTGATAGCTAATACTATCAATAAGAAACAAACGGAAGTCAGTGATGGGACTCACAGAGGGACAGCTAGGATCAACATGTTCCTACTGCACCAATCACAGAAGATACTCCACCAGGCATCATTGTTCTTGGACACAGAATCTCTACTAGCCTGAATGATGCAACTTGCAACCCAGCCCGAAAATTTGCTCTGGCTGATAGATCGTTTGAGATGAGGCAAGCATGATGGTGGAGAATGTGAGGGTTGTGAGAAAGATAAGAGCAGTGTAAGTTATGACTTTTGTAAAACTTGTGGTAACAGTTGGAACAGTGGGAAGGTGTACAGGAAAATATTATCCCACTGGAAGCTGAACACATCCACTGCCCATGCTCTCTGGTCTAGGACTGGAGAACATAAAAAGGAAGTCTGTTGTTCAGCCTGGTCGCAAACATGTCCACCAGAGGTTTTCTCCACAGTGTGAAAAAGGACTCTGTTACGGAGTGGTGTAGGGACCATTCTGTGAGGACTATTTGCCTGTACTGTGGACAGACTATCGCTGATACATTCTTTTTGCCCAAAAGATGGTGAACTCAGAGTGTGATGTTCTCAAGTGTTGTCCAGTGAGAAAGGTTCCAGACCGCTATGCAAAGAGAAGGAACATTTGTGCCTCCTAGTCATTTGAGATCTGCTATGATTGATGTGTTGTCAGAGGAGACCATGACACATCGACCTATTACCCTGTCAATGCACCCTTGGAAAGCTAGAAATATGGCCCTCATTTCTACATTGTTGATATGGATGGATGATTTGTCCAGAGTCCAGTGACTCTGGAGGACAGACCCTCTGGTTCTAAATGAGCACCCCAACCAAAATCTGACGTGTTGGCGAACAAATAGGAGTGGAGTCATGTGGATGCATGGGAACCCCATCAGGAACCTGTCCCAATTCATCCACCAGTGCAAGTGGTGATAAAAATCTGGTCCTAACAGAATCAGAGCTGAGAGAGAATCACTGTGTGGTTTCCACCTTGCAAGAAAGAGAAACTGTTGAGGGTGCACATGGAGACATCCAAAGGGAACCAGCTCTGCAGCAGCATTCAAGGTTCCCAATAGGGGGAGGTAAAGGTGAGCAGACAATATTGTCTGGGCTCATAGAGGCATCAGGATTCATTCTGTCTGGTCCCGTGAGACCCAGACTAAGTTGTTGTTCGCAAGGAAATTCATCATAACATAAAAGAAGTCCTGAGACAGAATGAGCTCTGACTTCTTGAGGTTGGGTGAAGAATGAAAACTCACCTTCTTTTCTTTTGTGGAAAAGTAAGACGTTCAATTGTTGAACTTCTGAAATTCACCTTTATTAAAGGAGCATGTTGAAAACACACTGAGAGTCACATGAACAAATATCAAAATACAAGAAGACTGAATTTGGTGTTTAGACAATAATTAAGGGAAGTAATGCGTAATTCCTACTATATTAGGGTTTGTTGCAACTTATCCGTAACCAGTTGTAATTTTGTTATAAATTATAAGGGTACCCCAATTCCTTGTGGGTGGGATACAATTGTGGCAACCTATGTGGTCCCTTAAAGAACAATATTCTGATAAGTGAGGGGGTTACCGGCATAGAAAATAAGTACAGACAAGGAATAAATTTAAAGTTTGTTGAATTAAAGGAAGCAACGCAGTATATGACTATCAACAGTCAATTTTTCTGTAATCAAATCATACACACATTTATTAACATGACGTACTTGAAAAAGATGACTGTTCTGCATGGGCATGCATGGTGCACAAGTGGACTTTATCCTAATGACAACTATGGGGAGGATATATTTACATCAAAGTTTTTCTTCATGAAAAAAAGTAAGCTATGCAATAGCAATGGGTTATGTATTACTACTATTAAATTGAACATTTAACTATTCTTACATTTTAGAAGAAATGTAAAATAAAACATCACTAGATCTGTGGCTTCCATCTCAGGCAACCAAATTAACAAAGCGTTAATAAGATGGACAAATTTATTAAAAAGCCATCATATTATTATGAGGAAATCTTACACAAAAAACAAATCACATTAAACGTGCATATTAAAGTCTCGTTGTATTTAGAAGAAAAATAAAACAAAACTGTCAGCAATCACTTGATTTGGGATTACTGTTCCAAATTGATTTGGGATTACTGTTCCAAACTTTGGCAACAGTTATTCAAGTGACATCATCATTGTGAGTTTAACACTGTTTGAATTCTATATATTATATTTCAATTTAACCATGAATAAAGAAATTAATTAATGAAGAAAAAATGTATTAGATCAACAGTTATCGAATACTGAAAATTTATGGGTATGGTAATCATATTTGTTCTGCTGCAATACAGTACTCTGCACAGCGTGACAGAGTGGAACAATAAGGTATCAGACATAAGTGCATGTCTTTCCAGTTGAGTCACAGGGCAAAGAGCTACATAGTGATGTGAAATAAAATGAGTTTATTAACACAAGCAATCAAAGAACAAGACTACTGAGGTTTGTAAGCATTATTGAACTCTTTAATAAGGCTAGTAAACAATTTAGTTATTTAATATTTCGCAAGAAGTTAATGTGACATGTGCAGATTTAGTTCCTTGATCCTTTTATCAGATCGACCCGCAAAAAAAATCTTTTTTGGGTTGTTTTTTTTGCACTTCTGTAAAACACGCCCCCCCTCCAGAAAATAATTAGGTAAAATAAGTGGCACTATAAGCTAGTCTTCAAGTTTTATTTAGGAAAATCAAATAGTCAACATGTCTGGGCTTTACTGAAGCCATTCTGTCATTTACAACTTCCCCTACCTTGTAGAAAAAACCTCTCTGATGGCACTGATGTACCTGGTATACATAAATAGTATTTAGCCAGTTCTGACAACAAGGATATTTGTGTTGATGTAACTTCCATCACTGTACAGTAATGGATTTTCCTGCAAGGACAACAATGGCTCTTCCTTCCACAAAGCCACCTCATTATTAGCCCTTTCAACTGTTGGCATTGCAGGCTTATATCTAATAATAAATGTATCCTGGAATAAATCATCTAAATCACATTTAGCTGATTAGGTGTCTGTTTTTGTTTTTTCATCAAGCCTGTTATAGTAAAGTCTCAGCTGTGAACCTATTGATATTGGAAGTGTCTTCAGTTTTAACATAAACCTCTTTGCTTCGGCAAGCTGACTCAGCTGCTAATTTCAAATATGGTAAGTGATCAGCCTGCTCATCTAACACAAAGGGTAAAGATTTAAACTCTGGATCCAAAGCTGACACCAGGGTGAGAAGATCCATTTGAGCCAGGTATCTCTTACTGAGGTCATTGCAGAATGTAGATTTGAGATCTCTAATGAGCAGTTTATCATCATCCTTACAGGCCATAGCATTCAGTAGCTGATGATACATTCGGAATTATGAGTGACATAGTTGTGACCTTTTCAGAGCATAATACTGTGGCTGTCTTCACTGGTTTTAATGTGATGGCTATATCCTCAGCTGTGCTTATGTTTTATCCTCTCTGACAGTAATGATGTCTTTCTTCCATTTACAATGGTCTCAGTGCATTAAAGTGGTGATTACTGCTGTCTGCTGCTCTAAAAATATCTCTCTAACATGTAAACTGATGAATTCCAATGTGTTACTACAACAAGAATAAGTTTTTAACATGGTATATTGAACAGTTACTGTTTTTCTGTCAGTACTGAAGTTGCTTTAGTGCTTATGGAAGAAAGTTACAATCTTCTATTTTCCACCTAGTAATCTTGATATTTGGCTGACCCGCACTGCCTTTTGAGAGACCATGTTTAAAGTATGTGTGAAATACTTTACATGTGATGAAAATCCACACTCTGATGTGGCAATGTTTATATTGCTTGCATTATCACTCACTATTGCAGGATCTTTGTTTGCAATTTCCAATTCCACTGCTTCAGCTGAAAGAACATTCCCAGTGTTTATACCTGTATGTGATTCATGCATTTCTCTGTTTTATAACACACAGGTACAGAGTTCCCATTCATCACTGATATAGTGGGAAGTGATTGGGTAGCATGGGATGTCCATCAATCTGTAGTGATTGCAATTTGTTGTGCACGCATAACATCGTAAAAAAAATGTAGATGTTAACTCGTCATACATTTGTCATATAGACTCTTCTGAAAAATAATGTTGTCCTGGCATAGTGCAGCATAGTTTTAGAGTTTTTACAAGATTATGAAATGCTTCATTTTCAATAACTGAATACGGGGTCATGCGATTGACCAGGAATATAGACATGGCATTTGTGATTGCCACAGCTCTGGGTGTCTACTGATGAAACTTCCACCAGAATGTCTCTGGAATTGTCAACTGATTGGACTGAGGGATGTCTTTCTTTTGTGGGGCCAATTTGACAACTTGAGACTGCACAGACGCTGTCATATCTGCGTGATGTCTATTCACATGAAACTACATATTTTTGGTGTTACCACTGTATTTTACAACACTTTTGCATTTCAAACAAACAACCTTCTTCTTGTCATGCTTTAGAGAGCCGACACATTTCCAAACATCTAATCTGAACAAAGATGGGGCCTGAACAATTTTAATTTTGTCACTTTCGAGGGATGCCATACTTCACATACAAAATTGTACAAAACAAACATCACTTATATAATTGCTGAAATCGTATGTAAACAGACTGAATTACCGAATGAATAAAAGATAATTTTGTTCTTTTCTTTCTCTCTATCTTGTATATGTAAATCCATACAAATGCAAGAAATATTCAGGACAAAAAAAACATTTACCGGGACTAATCAAATGTACATATGGTATTATTAATAAGTGCTATCTCGTAAAACACTAAAATTCTTTGTAAAGTGATATTTAAAAAGCTGTATCTTACAGTTACTTAAGTAGATATAGTAGGTATAAGGATATAAAGCTACATGGGTCACAGTAACAATAAGGTGATATAGCTACACGAGTCACAGAAATAGTAGGAATAAGAAGACATGGCTACATGAGTCACAGTAATAGTAGGAATAAGGAGACATAGCTACATGAGTCACAGTAATAGTAGGAATAAGGAGACATAGCTACACGAGTCACAGAAATAGTAGGAATAAGGAGACATAGCAAAATGAGTCACAGAAATAGTAGGAATAAGGAGACATAGCTACATGAGTCACAGTAAAAGTAGGAATCAGGAGACATAGCTACACGAGTCACAGAAATAGTAGGAATAAGGAGACATAGCAAAATGAGTCACAGAAATAGTAGGAATAAGGAGACATAGCTACATGAGTCACAGTAATAGTAGGAATAAGGAGACATGGCTACATGAGTCACAGTAATAGTAGGAATAAGGAGACATAGCTACATGAGTCACAGTAATAGTAGAAAAAAGGAGACAGCTACATGAGTCACAGTACTTGTAGGAATAAGGAGACATAGCTTCATGAGTCACAGTAATAGTAGGAATAAGGAGACATAGCTACATGAGTCACAATAATAGTAGGAATAAGGAGACATAGCTACATGAGTCACAGTAATAGTAGGAATAAGGAGACATAGCTACATGAGTCACAGTAATAGTAGGAACAAGGAGACATAGCAAAATGAGTCACAGAAATAGTAGGAATAAGGAGACATAGCTACATGAGTCACAGTAATAGTAGGAATAAGGAGACATAGCTACATGAGTCACAGTAATAGTAGGAATAAGGAGACAGAGCTACACAAGTCACAGTAATAGTAGGAATAAGGACACATAGCTACATGAGTCACAGAAATAGTAGAAAAAAGGAGACAGCTACATGAGTCACAGTAATTGTAGGAATAAGGAGACATAACTACTTGAGTCACAGAACTAGTAGAAATAAGGAGACAGCTACATGAGTCACAGTAATAGTAGAAATAAAGAGACATAGCTACATGAGTCACAGTAATAGTAGGAATAAAGAGACATAGCTACATGAGTCACAGTAATAGTTGGAAAAAGGAGACATAGCTAAATGAGTCACAGTAATAGTAGGAATAAAGAGACATAGCTACATGAGTCACAGTAATAGTAGGAATAAAGAGACATAGCTACATGAGTCACAGTAATAGTTGGAAAAAGAAGACATGGCTACATGAGTCACAGTAATAGTAGAAATAAGAAGACATAGCTATATGAGTCACAGTAATAGTAGGAACAAAGAGACATAGCTATATAAGTCACAGTAATAGTAGGAATAAAGAGACATAGCTACATGAGTCACAGTAATAGTAGGAAAAAGAAGACATGGCTACATGAGTCACAGTAATAGTAGGAATAAGAAGACATGGCTACATGAGTCACAGTAATAGTAGGAATAAGGAGACATAGCTACATAAGTGACAGTAATAGTAGGAATAAGGAGACATAGCTACATAAGTCACAGTAATAGTAGGAATAAGAAGACATAGCTACATAAGTCACAGTAATAATAGGAATAAGGACATAGCTACATGAGTCACAGTAATAGTAGGAATAATATCCACACGAGTCACAGTAATTGTAGGAATAAGGCAACATATCCACATGAGTCACAGTACTTGTAGGAATAAGGAGACATAGTATTCAGAGATAGACAGTTTGTATTCATTAAGAAGCCTTGTTGTTTACTTGAAAGGATAGAAAGACATCAAGAAGTAGTTCTTTTTCATACAGTTTATATAATTTTTTATTTCTTGGGTCATTCAACTATCGTCCTGTATAGATAGCTTGATTCTGTATCACCAGAGAATGCATCGTTGATACTGAACCAGCTCTAACTTGGACATACAGATAGCCATGCACACGGATGCCAAAAATTTCACATGTTGAGCTTTGACCAAGGTGGGCTTAACAAAAATTGGTACACCATGAATAGCGTTAACATTCTCAGTTTTACACAGCTTATATTCCATTTTTATTTCTTCAAGTTAAACTATAAACATTTCTGCGTTAGTGTATCTCTGTGTGAGAATTTAAAGGTTTTTGATAAATCTTATTTTTTGTTATCAATTGCTATTTTTATTGATGTCTGTTGTAAATAGTGATGTATCCAAATAGTCTTGTTACAGGAGGATCAAGAACTAAGCATTGCTTCAAGTTCATCTATTCTAAGGAAAAATATTCATGGTATGAAAAAAGTTGCATCATTTTCTACTCCAGAAAAGAGGATCTACTCATTAGTTATGCAAAAGGTGCTGAGTAGAAAATAAAATAAAGGTTTTTAAGTGATCAAGGAAAACTGTATCAAAGAAATCTGTGGCACACACAAGCTGATGTTAGTAGCAAAGACATATGCAAGAATAAGCTCAAATTAATTAAATCATCAGTTCACATTTAACTACTGAGAATATGATATAAATATTCAATATGACTAATTGAGCTATAATGCATCACTAAATACATGAAAGTGATATAGTCATCACTAATATATTAGTTTACAGTTTCACACAGTGCCAGTTTGAGTCAATGGTAAACAAACCACTGACACTGCCTGGTTTTTTAAGGAACTAGATCACTCTTTCAGGTATGCACAGTGAAGAACTCTTAACCAGTCTATTGGTCAACTATGTTCCCCTGAATGGTGATGCTAGAGTCCTACCAATAAGCTAGATAGATTGTAACAATCTTGCTGAAATGTTTTTTAAAAAAATATGGTATGGGCATTTCCATTTACAAAAAACACTATCTATCTATCTATCTATCTATCTATCTATAAAGCTGTTATAATTCTATTTCAAGTCTTTAGTTGCTAGCCTAAATATGCTGTAAATCTACATAAATCAGACTAGCATCGCATACTAACAAATTTAAGCCATTTAGAAACTTAAACTAAGGGGATCGACTATAAACCAACTTTTATTGTGGCTAAGCCTTGCTATTTAATCTCACTTATCACGGAAAACTGCATCCACAGAATTAAATAGCTGCAGCAACAGTCTTAGAAAATATATGTATGAGGAGCGACAGACCTGCAAAAATTAAATTGCCATGAACTTGTCAGACACTGGGTCACAGCAAAATTTAGTAGCTGTGAAACAAAAACTGGCCTACAGTATATGTGGCTTGTATGACAAACTGGCAAAATAGCTGCAATGTAACTGACAGCTTGGAAATTTAATGCTTGCTTTTAATTGTATCAAACTGATAATGAGAATCTAATATAAAATCATGAACCAGTGAGATATTATTATGTATAAAATTGGACTGATAATATCTGGTGTGAAGTTAGATCTTTGAAATTTGGGTCGGCTTAAATTCTGGAATAAGAAATTAGAATGTAAACTATTACAGAAATAGATGTCAGTCATAAGCATGATGTAGAGTGTTTTTAATTGGTAAGTAATTGTAAAGTATATTGCATACACACAAAACATATATTAACAAGTAAAAAATAAAGTGATGTCATTGTTACCTAACAATTGCTGTTGTTGTCGAACCTTTTGTTCTTGTTGCAATTTCATGGCCTGAACCTATAAAGGAAAGAGGAGAACTTAATAACCATGTGATACTGTTATCATGGACCTATAAAGGAAAGAAAAGAACTTAATAACCATGTGATACTGTTATCATGGACCTATAAAGGAAAGAGGAGAACTTAATAACCATGTGATACTGTTATCATGGACCTATAAAGGAAAGAGGAGAACTTAATAACCATGTGATACTGTTATCATGGACCAATAAAGGAAAGAGGAGAACTTAATAACCATGTGATACTGTTATCATGGACCTATAAAGGAAAGAGGAGAACTTAATAACCATGTGATACTGTTATCATGGACCTATAAAGGAAAGAGGAGAACTTAATAACCATGTGATACTGTTATCATGGACTGATAAAGGAAAGAGGAGAACTTAATAACCATGTGATACTGTTATCATGGACCTATAAAGGAAAGAGGAGAACTTAATAACCATATGATACTGTTATCATGGACCTATAATGGAAAGAGGAGAACTTAATAAGCATGTGACACTGTAGTACTGGACCTTTCAAGGAAAGAATAACCGCATCATACTGTAGCACTCACTTAAAACAAATGGCTAGTACTGAGAGATTATCCAATACGAGGATGATCACATCAACTGAAAGGATAACGATTTTTCTGCAGCATCTATAGCTTGAACATGCAACAGATGTAGGTAATTAGTTTGAGAGATCCATACTTTGAGTGAATGAGGATGAATATAATCATTAACTTTCTGTCATGTCTCAAAAAAGGTAAAGGGCAACGCAAGGTGTTTGAACCAACCGTCTTTTGTACAAATACAATTCTGGTGTTTTACTGTGCTGTATTACCATACCTACTCGCACATGGGTTAGATCCAACTGCAAATAACAAAGACCCCAATATGATATAACCGAATGTGCCAGCAGATTGGGATCTATGCAGTTTGTAATGACTAATCAGTAGAACAAATACCATAGACTTTGATCTGTCATCACATAATGCACCAGCAGATGCAGATTCTTAGGACTAATCAGTAAAACAAGCACCACAGACCTTGATCTGCTAGTGCATTGTGCCAAAACATTTGGATCTATGCAGTTTGCTAGGACTAATCAGAAGAACAAACAACACAGACTGTGATCTGTCAGTGCATTATGCACCAGCACATTAGGGTCCATGTTGTTTGCAGTTGGATTTGACCTATACCTGAGTATATATGGTAGTTTCCAAGCCAGATATCCAGGTATCTGTCTTCAGCATTTAAAGTACATAGCCAAGATTGTTCATCCAGTGACAAAAAAAAAAAACATAATGACTTTTGGGGTGTACTACCTAACAATTAAATAATATATTAAAGGTCATCTGGAGCAGACAATGTTTTGACATTTATCCCCACTCTTCACATTTGGGCATATTAAGATATGCATCAGTCTACTTGTCCATCCGTCTGTCTGTTACCAAATCTCCTCTAAAAACTTCTGTGTAGAAATTCTAAAAACATGGTTGTTATCTTGGGCTCCCTGACAGGGGTCAAAGTTCAAATGTACAAAAACATTTTTGGAGGAAAAAATATATATATATATTGTTAGAGTAGGAAAATACATTAATTGCAATAAATTTGGGATTCTGACCACTGGGTCACAGTCTGGTGTATGTGTGTTTGGGGGCAGGGGTCATACCACTGGGTCACAGTCTGGTGTGCGTGTGTGAGGTGGGATTCTGATTACTGGTTCAAAGTCAGGCGTGTGTGGTTGGGGGATTCTGAAAACTGAGTCACAGTCTGGTGATTGTGTGGAGGGTGGGATTCTGACCACTCTGTCATTCTGGTGCATGTGGTGGTGGGGGTGGGGGGTGGATTCTGACCATCAGGTCACAGTCTGATGTGTATGTGTGTGTATGGCATTCTGACCACTGGGTTGCAGTATGGTGTGTGTGTGTGTGAATGAGGGGGAGGATTGTGACCACTGGGTCACAGTGTGTGTGTGTGTGTGTGTGTGTGTGTGTGTGTGTGTGTGTGTGTGTGTGTGTGTGTGTGTGTGTGTGTGTGTGTGGTTCTGACCACTGGGTTGCAGTCTGGTGTGTGTTGTGTATAATCATGAGCACTAGGTCAGACTGGAGTGTGTATGGTGGCGGTGGGGTGGAAATTCTCACCACTGGGTCACAGTCTGGTTTGCATGTGTGTGTATGATTCTGAGCACTGGGTCACAGTCTGATGTAAATGTGTGGTAGTGGTGGTGGTGGTGTTGAGTATTCTAACCATTGAGTCACAGTATGGTGTGTGTGTGGTGGGGGCACAGGGGGTTCTGACCAATGAGTCACAGTCTGCTGTATGTGTCAGATTATTAGCACTGGGTTGCAGTCTCTTGTGTGTGTGTTTTTCAAACATGCAATGAATATTCAACTATTGAGACTTTCTATGATCTATTCAGTCAGGTGAAATCTGTCAGAACAAATTGGTAGGTGTGGTAGAATTATTTTCATAGATGCTTCTTCTGTTGGTCAATAAAAATATAAACTGGTGTATAAGTTTTTTTTAATCTTTGAGGGTTTTTTGGTGCAAGGAATAGTATGTTTAATTTTCTCATTATCAATCACTAACTTCATTGGTGTTCAAAAAAGCCATGTTCTTGTAAGATTTTCTTGTATATTTGGATAATAAAGTCCAAGATTATTTGATTGTCTGGCTGACAAGTTGACCCCCTATCTGCATGAATCCAATGTTCTGTAAAATCTAGACTATTAAGTGAATATACATGGTGAATTTATACGCAGCATTTCAGAAAAAGATCAAGTTAGAGGCAGATGGACAGACAGATAAACAGATCAAAGGTATCACAATATCCCCTAACTTAAGTGATGGGACAACAATCGACCAATCACCAAGTTCCACCGACCTAGCACCAGATGCCAGTCACTCACTGATTGTTAAAATTCAAATAGACTGCTGACTAATTTCTGCCAGTACTATGTGTGAATCATTTTATAATCATGCCTGGAGGTCTAAGCTTTGTCTGATTAGGAAGGACCATGGTTTACTAACGGTCCGACACCTAGATAAATTTCACTGCATAACATGTATAAATTCAAACTGTTATAATTTCATTATCTTTCATCCAATTTTCATGAAATTTCACCATGAACTAAAAATTACTTTTTAATAAAGCAGTTAAAATTTTTAATCTTCAATTTAACAGAAAATGCTATGCCAATGAGCAAGCATGGTCATCTCTGCCTTGGCCTAGTAAAAGTGAGCTAACAATGATGATGATGATCATGTATTTCACAACTGATGGACAAACTACACACACTTTACTATTCATGGTAGACTAACTTTACTTGATGTTTGACCTCGCTATCATTTTGTGACCCGATTGAATATGATCTGTACATGTAATTCATATGAACACAAAAATAAACAAGAGTCCCTCAAAGAGACTGATGCTCTACTGGCTGAAAATAATTTCCAGTAATCCAAGATAAGACTGTTACTTCTTTTTTACTGCTGCGTGTTAAAACCATTTCTGATATTCTTGAACAAAAAAAGGAATTTTAAGATGGCCACTGACATTGTTACCATTTTCATTTAGGACCAACTAGATATCAAATCAGTCTTTTGGTGAAAAGCCCATGTTGATATGACTGTCCATTCAGGAGGACTAGCAATAACAAGATTTTCAAGCTGGCTACCATGGTGGCCATATTAAATGTCAGATTGGCATTTTTTTCATTTAGGTTTTTGTTTGTGTTCGTTTTAACTGCACTTTTAACACATTATTGGCTTTATCATGCCAAGGAAATGACAGCTAAGTGCCTTTCCCAAAGACACACAGAGGCAGCTGACCCGGGATAGCTTGGGCAGGTACTGAACCTGCGACCCTTGGATTATGAGTCTGACACTCCACCAACTGTGCTACCATGGCTCCATTTTTCATTTAGGAACTAGACACCATGAGAAGTCTTCTATGAAAACCCTACGTCAATATGACTTTCCAATTAGGAGTAGTAGCGTTAACAAGATTTTCAAGATGGCTGCTAAGGTGGCCATATTAGATGTAGTTCATGCACCATAATCATTTAAGACCAATAAGACATCATAAGATGTCTTTTGGTGAAAATCCTCTGTCGATATGGCTATTCATCCAGGAGGAGTAGCAATAAAAAGATTTTCAAGATAGCTGACATAGTGTCCATACTGGAGGTAAAATCAGCATCATTTTGCATGTAGGACCAAGTAGACACCAAAAGAAGTCTTCTGGTGAAAACTCTATGTCAGTATGTCTTTCCTTTCAGGAAAAGTAGGAATAAAAAATTTCAAAATGGCTGTCATGGTGGCCATATTAGACATCAGATTGGCACCATTTTCATTTAGGACCAACTTGACATTATAAGAAGTCTTTTAGTGAAAACACCATGTTGATATGACCATCCATTCAGAAGGAGCAGTGACAACATCATTTTTAAACTGACCCTTATGGAGGCTATATTGGATGTCCAATCAGCACCATTTTTATTTAGGACCAACTAGACCTTGGGATGAATGTGTGTGTAAAGTTTCATGGCAATCCTCTGCATATTTTAGCAGGAGTAGCAATAACAAATTTGTGTTAACAGGCAGATGGATGACATATGATGGACAACAGGCCATCCCATAATCACATCTGGTATATGACCTGTAGAACTAAAAACTGTAATGACAAAGGCATTCCTTCACAAGACTACACCAAACAGGTTGTTGCTGTTATAGTAAATTTTGATAGAAAAAGTGGACAAAATTTGAGAGCATTTGGGAATTAAGTATTATTATCAATTATGTATAAATACAGATGCAGGTTTGACTACATATAAGTTTTTCATTAAATCAAGATATAAGTTCTGGTATAGAGTTAATCTATAATTCTAAGCATGGCTGCCTAAGAGACCAGTACTCACCATACTATCTTGTGGATCCATGACAGATTGGCCACCTGGTACTGTGTTCATCTGCATTGCTGTTGTGGGCATCTAAAACGAGAGAACCAATCAATATACATTCCAGTCAATGCAACAAAAACTAAGTAAAAATGGTCCCTTCTATTAATCTATCATTCTATCCATCAGATAGATGTATAGAAAGGTAGATAGAATGATTGATAGATAACAAGTACCATTATATACATAAAGGCTTGTATCATAAGTGTATCTCCTTTCAAAATGGCCAATTTCATATTTTCCCTTCATTTCAAATTTTTTGTGGTAGTTCAAATAATGCGGCAGAACAAGGTGCAAAGATTCAGAGAATGAGAAACACAACAGAGAGACAGAGGGACAGGGGAGGAAAATGTGCTCTAAAACTTTTCAGGACAGGTAGAATATTTAACTGACATTACAATAAGACTACAACCAAAAACCACTGTCAAGACTACAACCAAGAACCACTGTCAAGATTACAACCAACAACCACTGTCAAGATTACAACCAAGATTACAATCAAGAACCATTGTCAAGATTACAATCAAGAACCATTGTCAAGATTACAAGCAAGAACCACTGTCAAGATTACAACCAAGATTACAATCAAGAACCATTGTCAAGATTACAATCAAGAACCATTGTCAAGATTACAATTTGTTTTTGTTCAAAATTCTAACTGCTATAAAAAGAGTAGTTTGGGATAGCACAATGGCTAATTCCTATTCCAAGTAAGTGTAAGCTAGGTCTTATTTCGGGTTGAAATGATAACACTCGCTTGTTAGTTGTGGGATTTATAGTCAGATGAAATGGTACGAGATAAACCTAAAACAATACAAAGCATATACTTAATATACAAGACAAATACAATACAGAATTTAACCGACACAAATACAATACACAATACACAACCCACACGCTAACATTTATAATTTTATCCAAAAAATACAAATGATACCTTACCAGACTCGAAGAGTATAATTGTTTCGAATTATATTCAATCCCTTGTCTTTCACTTGCGTAAAAGACAAGTGCTTTTCTTATTCACGAATATTACTGCTCGAGATGTTGTCCGTCTAAGAACCAGAGTAGGAATGCCAGAGGATTTTGTTAGTTTGGCGGGGAATCGATGTTAATACTCGCGAAGCCCGGGAATCATGCATCGCGATCAATCCCTCACTCGCTCACTCACTCATGATGAACACGCACATTGGTATACAACACAAGTCCCGGGTCACATAAGTATAAAGTTTAGTGACTGTTGCCTTTCGATGGTCAGTAGTTTCCTGGTGCCCAACACTCAGAGAGGGTTCAATCTCACCAGCTATCATTTCTAGTCTATAAAACCTAACTACAAATTGTTGAAACTTGTGTAATCAACTTATAGAAAGTGTCATAAAAAGTGTCATAGAAAGTGTTATAGAAAGTGTCATAAAATTAAGTTTTCTTTATACCACAGCTTGTCATAACACTCTTAACTTGTATACCACAGTGTGTCACAAGAGAAATAAAGAGTCCCTTGAAGGAACTGACACTCTAATGGGCAAAAAGAATTTCCAGGAATTCAAGATAAGACCATTTTTCCTTTTAATTGCTGAGTGTTGAAACCATCTCTGATATTATTAAGCAATAACAAGGTTTTCAAATTAGCTGCTGTGGTGGACATATTGGATATCAGATTGGCACCACTTTAATTTAGAACCAAGTAGACATCATTAAAAGTCTTTTGGCAAAAAGCATTTGTCAATATGACCATCCATTCAGGGAGAGTAGTGACAGAAAGATTTTCAAGGCAGCCATCATGGCAGCCATGTAGGATGTACAACTGGCACCATTTTCATTTAGGACCAACTAGGTATCATAAGAAGTCAACTGGTGAAAACTCCATGTTGATATAGCCATCCATCTCCTCGGAGAAGAGAGCAGCTAATTTGAAAATCTTGTTATCGCTATTTTCAAGATGGCCATCATCGTGGCCATATTGAGGGTCAATTTGCATCATTTTCATTTAGAACCAACCAGACACAATAAGAACTCTTCCGATGAAAAATCCATGTCAAAATGACTTTCCATTTAAGAGGAATAGAGATAACAAGATTTCAAGATGGTCACCCTGGAAGCCATACTTAATGTCGTCACATCAACACCATTTTAATTTAGGACCAACAAGACATTAAAAGAAGTCTTCTGGTGAAAACCTCATGTTGATATGACTTTCAAGATGGCTGCCATGGTGGCCATATTGGATATCAGATTCATACCAGTTCCATTTAGGACCAACTAGACATCATAAGATGTCTTCTGGTAAAAGCACGTTATGACAATACGACCAGCCATCTAGGAGATGTAGCAATAACAAGATTTTCCAGATGACTATTGTGGTGGCCATATTGGAGGTCGGATTTAAGACCAACCAGGCATCATAAGAACTCTTTCATTGAAAACCCCATGCTGATATGAAAATTCATTCAGGAGAAGTTGTGATAATATTTTCAAGAAGGCCAATGTGGTGGCTATATTGGCACCATTTTCATTTAGGATCAACTAGACATTCATCAAAAAAGTCTTTTAGTAATAGTCCCATGTTGATATGACCATCCATTCCAGAGGAGTAACAATAACAAGATTCTCAAGATAGCTCCTATGGCAGCCATATTGGATGTGCAAGCGGCCCTATGTTAATTTAGGACCAACCAGATATCACAAAAAAAACGCATGCCAATATGACATTTCATTCAGGAGTAGCAATAACAAGATTTTCAAGATAGCCACTGTGGTGGCCATATTGTACCTCAGATCAGCACCATTTTCATATAGGACTAACTAGACATCATAAGAAGTCTTTTAGTGAAACCCCATGTTGATATGACCATCCATTCAGGTGGAGTAGTGATAACAAGATTTTCAAGATGGCCACTGTGGTGGCCATATTAGACATCAGACTGGCACCTTTTTCACTTATAACCAACCAGACATTAGAGTTGGATACCACAAAAAATTTTGTTCTGCAGTAGACCACAGTATTTCTGAACATACTGTGATAGGTAACACGTATATTGCAATTATATTAGGGACCAACAATTTAATTTTCTGAGGCAGGGGTCTAGGATTTTTTTTTTAATATCCAGCTCTCACATAACTTGAAAAAAAACATCTTGCTCTGATTTATAGCAAAATAACATCATATTACATCCATTATATTATTTGAGAAAATCCGATATACCAGTAATACCACGCACCTCTACCAGACATCATAAGAAGTCTTCTGGTGAAAACCCCATGTCAATATAACTTTCCATTCAGGAGACGTAGTGATAAGAAGATTTTCAAGATGGCAGCGATGGTGGCCATATTGGACATAAGATCGGCACCATTTTCATTTATGACAAACTATACATCATATGAAGTTTTTTCGTGAAAACCCCATGTTAATATGACTATCTATTCAGGAGGAGCAGTGATAATAAGATTTTCAAGATGGCTGCTGTGTTGGCCATATTGGATGACTGAGTAGCACCAAATTTATTAGGACCAACTAGACCATGGGATGAATGTGTGTAAAGTTTCATGGCAATCCTCCATGTTGTTTAGAAGGAATGGCAATAATAGCATCTATGTTCAGTAGAGCTAATTTAACCTGAAGTGAAATGGTGAGGATGAAATAAATCTGTGATAGAAATCTCAGATTTATAAGTGTTTCCATACTGAACTAATGTAATCAAATCAGGTATCTCTTGCAGACCATCACTTAAGAACACATAATCTTCACAGAGAGAGAGAGAGAGAAAGAGAGAGAGAGAGAGAGAGAGAGAGAGAGAGAGAGATAGAGAGAGAGAGAGAGTGAAAGAGAGAGAGAGAGATAGAGGGAGAGAGAGCGGTAGCACGGTATATCTCACTTACTGATGGGTTTTTTTGTCAACATTTGGATTCATGGTATTTTGAAGGACAAAATATTAATCTGACAAACTACTACACAAACATGCTTCTGGTATTCTTTGTTTTCTCAGAAAGAGTTTTTGATTGCTGCTTTACTGCACAGCAATACCTTGAAGGTTATATCATGCCAAGACAAACAGAGTAAAGTGTCTTGCTCAAGGGCACACTATGGTAGCTGATCCAGGCTGATCCAATGGAGTGAATTGAACATGAATCCTTCTTGTCACAAGTCCAAAGCCTTAACCACTAAGCCAAGCAACTCAATGAAAAACCAAATTCATCAAATTCCATCTGAAATAAACAGGCACATTTCAATACATTTTCTGGAACAATAGTTGTTTAACCAGGTAATCAGCACAATAAACACTTTTATAATCTCATATGCAGTGATTAATTTAGCCACAGAAAAAATGCACACAAATTCATCATCAATCCTTTGAACATTGAAGCCAATCATGAAAAACTGAAACCACAATATCCTTCACATTCAAAAATATCTGAAAATTTTTTTGTTTGAACTACTTCTAGACACTTGGTGGATACCTGCATTCATCACTCAGTTCACAACAAAGTTAAATTATAAAACAATGACTGATTTTTAAATAGAATCGACAGCATTTGTTCATAATGTTGCACTGTCCTTCCAATAAGATCATAAGATCATGCATCCAAACTCTATCCATAAATGCAAATATTATACTTTTTTCTATTGTAAAGTCATTCAAATTTTTAAAAAGAACACTAAATCTTTCCCTAAAGTCATGTTATTACTGTTATGAGTGAACACACTGTAATAAAATCCTAATATAACCTGTGAAAGGTGAGATTAGTGTGTTTCTTGCTATAGACAAAATAATGTTTTCATCAAACACAAATTAAAATGTGGTCAGTACAAGTGAAGAACAAAATATGGAAGAATGGTGCTGGTTAAATCAAACTCCAGTGCCAAAACATGATGTAAAAAAGGGTAATTTTTCCACTCACCTGTCTACCCACTTGATTGTACTATGGATGAAATTTGATGAGCTTTGCGTAAATGACTTGAAATTGAGAAAAAGATTACATCTTAAGCCAAATCTAGTTGAGAATCTTGTTGCTGAAATCTATGTTGCAATCCATGTCATAGTTCTAATGTTGAGAACTGTGTAAAACCTGCATGAATTTATCATGACTGGATAAACCCAATGCTTTCCCATTGCCGAGAATGCAGGTGTTTTTTATGGAATTGCATACAAATCCAGACTCCTCTGTCATAAAACTTGACTCAACTCCAAATCTTGCTTGAAAATATATTGACCAATCAAAAGGCTACATTTATCTATTTTGAATAAGATTTCCCAGTCTGGAGTAATATTTTATATTCTAACTCATGAAAATATATTGACCAATCCAAAGGCTGCATTTGTCTATTTTGAATAAGATTTCCCAGTCTGGAGTAATATGTATTATTCTAACTGTTAAGTAAAGTTTTATGCCAGAGGTGCCTGATTTTTTCTTTCTTCAGAGTTTATATTAGATTAAAAGTGATACAATATTACTTGCAGAACAAAATGTTCAACTTGTCCTAGGCTGTCAGATGAATGATTTTTTTCCAGCAGCAAACCCCATGTTAATGACTTGTGCATGTCAAGTGCAGAAATAATGTGATGAAAACTCTATACTTCATTTCTAATTATCTGGACTTCTGCAGAAATTTGAAAGAAGAGATGAAACTGAAATACAACTAACTACTCTGACTTCGACCAAGCCTTTTTTATATTGTCATCCAATACTGTTAAAACATACTTCTGTTATAATGTAATGTAACATGTCTAAAATTTATCACACACACACTCTGACCTTGACACTTTTTCAACAATTATTTCCTCAAAAAATAATATGCAAAGTCTGATGTAGACCCATAATTAAAAACAGGATATGTTTAACCTTCTTCAAGTTATTCCTGTGACCTTACCCTTTGACCTCGAATTGCATGATCATAAGAAAGTTTCTAGAGCCCTGAAGCACAAATGTCACACAAATTTTGCTGATGATCAATTGTTACATAAATTATTTATGCAAAGATGATTGACAATACACTTTGTTATAAAACTCTTAGATGGGAGTTACTGAAATGAGAACTAATAATTAACTTTGGATAATTAGTGTAAACACTTACCCCTGGTCCTGAGTTAGGCCCCATTGAGATTCCAGGTTGCTGTGGGGCCATTACTTGGATACCCACAGTGTTCTGAGGCCCTGCCTGCTGCATCTGCAATATACAACAGCCCAAAGCATGAACTATGTAACATGGTGCAGAAATGAATCTGAAATATGACCTTCTAATACTCTCAGTTATTAATTTTCTCTTCCCCAATTCTTCACTCTGTCCTTAGTTTTTTAAACTCTGGCCTCACCCCACCCCACTCTGCTAACATCTCATTGATACAAATCTGAAAAGAAACTTTAGTTATACCACCCCTTGTATATTCTGACAATACCCCCCTCCCCTTTATGTACTGCATACCTGAAATATTAAATGGCATGTGTTTCTTTCTTACACGAAGCAAAATGATGTAATTATGCTCAATAAATGTGGTCTTTTTGTCACAAAAGTGAAAAGTGTCCCCCTCCTTTCCAGAAAAAAATGTTTGACTAGAAAATTCCATATTTAATCTTCAGCCCGAGTTAATAAAGATGTGATTAAAACAGTTTCATATGCATGTTATCATGAGAACATGTAGGTATGAAACATGACATTCAAGTTCATATTTCTTCTTTTGTATTCTGGCTGTAAGAAATAGTTAATAATAATAGCTTGGCTTTTCTTCATGTGAGCTAAATTCAATGACTTTTGAAATACACTGTTAATTAAAATCCTAGGTATTTCTGTCTTCCAGTAAAGTGACCCCTCCTTATGAGGCCCCTCTCAAGAAAGGCCACCTATGCAAGTAGCCACTCCACTTACAAGGCACTCTCAAGAAAGGCCACCTATGCAAGTAGCCACTCCACTTACAAGGCACTCTCAAGAAAGGCCACCTATGCAAGTAGCCACTCCACTTACAAGGCACTCTCAAGAAAGGCCACCTATGAAAATGGTTCCCCTTTATGAGGCCCATCTCAAGAAAGGCCACCTATGAAAGTGGTTGCTCCTTATGAGGCCTTTCTCAAGAAAGACTTCCTATGAAAGTGCTCCCCCACTTATGAGGTTTTATCAAGAAAGGTTACCTATGAAGATGTTCCCCCCACATGAGACCCCTCTCAAGAAAGGCCACCCATGAAAGTGGTTCCCCCTCCTTCTGATGTCCGTCTCAAAAAAGGTTACCTATGAAAGTGGTCTTCCCCTTTATAAGAACCCTCTCAAGAAAGGCTACCCCTCACAAGAGGTCACCACATCCTGCAAAGTAATGGATTTTTACCAGCTTGTATGCCTCATAATAAAGCTATACCTATCATGAGGCGACCTTTTACATCATTAAGAAGAGGGAACAATGTGTTATGGTCAGACAGCTCTAAAACTGAGAAGTGACATACTTGGCCAGCAGCTGATCTTCTTGATGAATTGTACTTAAGCACATACTCCAGATAATGTGTACAATCCTAGAAATGTACTTAATCACAGACTCCAGATAATGTGTAAAATCCTAGAAATGTACTTGCTCACAGACTCCAGATAATGTGTACAATCCTAGAAATGTACTTAATCACAGACTCCAGATAATGTGTACAATCCTAGAAATGTACTTAATCACAGACTCCAGATAATGTGTACAATCCTAGAAATGTACTTACTCACAGACTCCAGATAATGTGTTCAATCCTAGAAATGTAATTAATCATAGACTCCAGATAATGTGTATAATCCTAGAAATGTACATAATCATAGACTCCAGATAATGTGTATAATCCTAGAAATGTACTTAATCTGATCTGATATTAAAACAAGTATAACTGTTCTAAATGACATGTCTTGCTTAAGCATTGTGGTATGATGTACCACACTGAAAAAGCTTACACACAAAACTTTAACAGAGAATCTTTGATGCCACCATCACCATTACAGCTGTCAAAAGTTCAGAGAATCTTTGATGCCACCACCACCACTATCACAGCTGCTAGAACTTTAACATCGAATCTTTGATGTCACCACCATCACTATCACAGCTATTAGAACTTTAACATAGAATCTTTGATGCCACCACCACCACTATCACAGCTGTTAGAACTTCACAGAGAATCTTTGATGCCATCACCATCACTATAACAGCTGTTGGAACTTAAACATAGAATCTTTGATGCCATCACCATCACTATAACAGCTGTTGGAACTTAAACATAGAATCTTTGATGCCATCACCATCACTATAACAGCTGTTGGAACTTTAATTTAGAATCTTTGATGCCACCACCACCACTATAACAGCTGTTGGAACTTAAACATAGAATCTTTGATGCCATCACCATCACTATAACAGCTGTTGGAACTTAAACATAGAATCTTTGATGCCATCACCATCGCCATCACAGCTGTTAGAACTTTAATTTAGAATCTTTGATGCCACCACCACCACTATCACAGCTGCTGGATTAGAGATACTTATGTCTTGCCATTTTCAAAATGCAGGTGAAAGAAACACTGTTCATATTGTCTAATCTCATTACACCTGATAAAAACGATCAGGTTAACCTAACCAAATGACATGAAATTAATAGAACCTATCATATGAACTGGTGTGGGTTGGTGAAATCCCACCCAAGGGTCAGAATTGGTGGGCAGGAACAAGGCATTGACTTTGCAGAGTTTTGTCCACAAATTCTGATCCCAATGGTGGGGTTTCCCCATCCCACACAAAATATATCATGGATTATTTTTCTCGTATTCTGACTAGGAAACAGAAACAGTGTTGGAAAGAAAAGACATGGTGTATCATCGGTCTAGATATAGCTTTACACAGAGTATTTATTCAAGTTTTTACATCAATAGCGATAGCATAAAAAGTTTAGTTCACAAGAAAAAATTTGTTGTATAAAATTATTACTGTTCATTGGCCTGCAAAACGATCACTGTTTATTGGCCAGCATAATGATCACTGTTTATTGGCCAGCAACATGATTACTGTTTATTGGCCAGCAAAATGAATACTGTTTATTGGCCAGCAAAATGATTACTGATTATTGGCCACCAAAATGATTATTGTTTTATTGGCCAGCAAAATTATTACTGTTTATTGGCCATCAAACTTATTACTGTTTATTGGCCAGCAAAATGATTACTGTTTATTGGCCAGCAAAATCTGTCCTTTAAATACTAAAACTGCAAGAACATGGCAGAAATTCATGATGTCATAAGCATCATGACATCATCTACAGAGTCAACAGGTGTACTCTTGTGAGACAAGTGTATCCCACATGACTTTCTCATATGGGTAGACTGTATCATACATTGATTCAAACAAGAGTAACATTGTTCCCATCATGGTGTTGTATACCATATTTGTAGGTCATTGTATGTTTACTGTCTGATAAGTTGGGTGGATGAGTTTTTTTGGCAGTGGAAGTGGTCAACGAGCTTGTTACATCAAACAAGTCTGGCTGAGATATCAGATAGAATGCATACAATAATCTGCTATCATATACTCTGATTTACAATTAGCACCTATTAAACATTACAAAGTCATTATAAGTAAACAAAAAAATTTACAAATTATGTAAATAAATATGGTCTTTCAATTTTGTACCTAACTTCATAAATAACTCAATTCATCTTGTGAATTAATATATCAGTTGAGTTGGATGATGTCATAATATAAAGAGATGTATGATGTCATAATTTTATAATGTCCATCCTTATCAAAAATATAAACTGCTTGAGGACAATGTATATGGGAATATATTAATCTGTACCTCCTATGTAAAGTCTTCGGGGCAAAACTGTGTACCAAACTGAAAATAGCAGACCCAGATCTGCCATTGTGTAAAAAACTGAAAACAGCAGACCCTGATATGCCATTGTGTACCATTCTGAAAACAGCATAGACCTAGATCTGCTCACTGTATATAGTAATTATCGATGTATAACATGCACCGAACTGAAGACAGCATAGACACAGATCTGCCATTGTGTACCAAAAGTGAAAACAGCACAGACCCTGATCTACCATTATGCATAGTAATTATCTATGTATAATGTGTACCAAACTGAAGACAGCACAGATCCAGATCTACCATTGTGCATGGTAATTATTTAAGTATAATGTGTACCAAACTGAATACAGCATTGACCCAGATCTGCTACTGTATATAGTAATTTTCTATGTATAACATGCACCAAACTGAACACTGCACCGACCCAGATCTGCTGTTGTTTAGCAAACTGAAGACAGCATAGACCCAGATCTGCACTTGTATATAGTAATTATCTATGTATAATGTGCACTTCACTGAAAACAGTATATATCCAGATCTGTGTATAAGATGCACTTATTTGCAGCATAGATCCAGACCTGTTGTTGTTTAATATGCACTTATTTACATGATAGACCCAGATCTGCTGTTGTTTAATATGCATTTATTTAAAGCATAGACCCAGATCTGCCATTGTGTAATATGCACTTAATGATCCTAACCTGCAAATCATAACACTCTTGAGCCTGACTTTGAGATGAGAATTTGTTTCAACCAATCACAAACAACACTACTTTTGAAAGGTTATTTCTGACAGGCTGATTGTGAAAACTCAATCTCAAACTCAAGTCCATAATTCTGAGCATGAACAAGTTTCTGTTCAAAATATTTAGAGAATATGGGGCAGACCTGGTATTTGCTGTTAGTTTAACTTTTGATTTTAAGCATGGTATAGACCTAGATCTACCCCAAAATAATGCACCTTTAGATCAGGTTCTATGCCATTTCTTCTACTTGTGACTTCAAACAGTAAGTTAGACCTAGATCTACCACCACATAATGCACCTATAGATCAGGTTCTATGTTAGTTTCACCTGTGACTTCATGTAAAAAATGCAGGCCTAGATCTACTGCCACATAATGTACCTGCAGATCAGGTTCTATTCTGTTCTATTTCTGATTTCAAGCAAAAAGTGAAGACGCATATCTTCCAAAAGATAAAGCATGTTCAGTTCAGGTTTTACATTAGTTCTACTTGTGACTTCAAGCAAAAAGAGTAGATCCATACCTCCATAACAGAATACACCTGCAGTTCAGGTTGTATGTTAGTTCTACTTGTAACTGTAGTTAAACACAATAGACTCTGACTTGCCTGCACATAATGTGCCACCAGATCTGTGTCTTATGATTTGTGCATAATCCATGTATAAATATAGCATATTTATGGAGTTGCATTGATGACATTGTTGCAAGCCATGGGTGAAAATATGGTATGCTATCTTTTGCCTGTGGCTGCCTGTGATACAATTTCCTCGTTTCCATTGAATATGCATAAATCTGCTTAACCAACCTTGCCAAGCCCGAGTGCATTTTTGGGGGGAAAGATGACCCAACATTACTTTTCTGCTGACTCAAAGCTTCTCTTTGAAACACAATCAGAAGAGGGCACTCTTATTGATGTGTAAGAGCTTGTTTCATTGTATTGTTGACGACATATTTTTGTTTATGCATATTCAAAAGCGAAACAAGGAAATCTTGTTGCAGGTGGTCACAGGTGAAAAAAGAATGTAGCCAATTTTTGCCATGGCTTGTCACAATGCACCAATGACAGCAGGCGACGTAAGTGATTTCAAAAACAATTCCTAAGATATGCTGGTTATGAGAATCTGATGCAGTAGTGATAAAATGTTAATGGAAAAAGGGCAATAGCTCAATCAAAATTGGACCTGAAAAACTGAAACCTTTAAAAGGCACACTTACATGTAATAGGCGATTCACCTACAAAATGGCATCCAATTATGTATAAGGGTTGCAGTTCTATGCTGGTCACTAGCAACATCCCTTATGAATATATGAAGTTAATTGTCAAGGGTCACAACTCTATTCAAATGGAATTGATGAGACATAATGCAAAAAAGACACATCTAGGTCTTCAGACAATGTATACACCAAATTGCATCAAAATATATTGAACGATTCCTGAGCTATGCTGGTTATCAGAATCTGCTGCAGTAGTGATAAAATATTAATGGAAAATGGGCAATAGCTCAATCAAAATTGGACCTGAAAAACTGAAACCTTTAAAAGGCACATCTACATGTAATAGGCTATTCACCTACTAAATGGCTTCCAATTTTGTGTAAGGGTTGCAGAGCTATGCTGGTTTCAAGAAGTATGAATGGATGGACAGATGGAGTGGCAAAGAATGGACAGACAGACAGAAAAGATCAGTACTATAGACTTCTGGCATTTCAATGCAGGCCCTATTAAGTTTATGAATTTGAAAAAAAAATTGAAGTAAAACTTATCTTAGAGGAATGACAAGATTTTTTTATGTTTTAATACACACTTCAAAACTTATTCTTGAACAATATTGTCTTAGTCATTACAATTTAAAAATTTGAACATATACATAAAATTCCCTTGTGTAATAAACATGAAACAAAGATTTCATTTTTAGGCAAGTATAATAAAACTCTGAACAAGCATGCTACATTAAGATAAGCTTCCATTATTAAAATTTTGTTCTATAAAAAAAAAAAAAATTGCTATAGCTGATAATGTTTGGCACAATCATCATGCAATACACACAGGGTTCGCTAGCATGCTTTGTTTTCATACGCATGAATATATCATATACAGGGGTAAATGATAATAAATCCAAAGAACCTCAGCAACAAGAAAAAAGCACACAAAATATTCAAATATGAGTCAATTAATTGTAATGTCTTTTTCTGCTTGAACATATACATAGAAAATCTGATAAAAAAATTTCAAGTCATGAAAACTTGTATAGAAAAGGTGAGAAAAAAATGTGTCATCATTATTATAACTGTATGAAATGATCCGACACTGTTTCCTTAAAACTACATGACTTTAAGTTCATACTAATTAACATTTTTAAAAATTTAATGATTGTATATAAAAATATTTACAGATCATAAATACAACATAGTTGTACAATATAAATATAGCCAATAAGCATTCTCAAAAGTTGTATGTTATAAATATACTGGAATTACTGTTTTAAAATTAATGGTTCTGAAATATCATGACATACAGTACTTGGAAAGACGGACTGAAAGTTTTCATTACATTACTGAAGCAAATGACCTCATGGAAAAACAGAGAATGCCCTGCACACTAACTGGCATCATTAATTCTTGAAAATTTGCCTCCTTGTCAGGAAAAAATGTCTTGGTGTTTGACAGAGTACTTGTAAGTATATAAAGAAATTTTTATAAAGAGTTTCTGAGAAATATCAAAATTATAAAATTCCTAATATGTATACTGTAAAATCTGTATAATAAGCACATATGAAAAAGTATTTATTTTTTCTACATTATGTTTCCCCAAGAATGCTCACCTGATCATATTGATGTTAGGAAAGTAAATTCTGCAAACCTTTCATATTCGTCCCTCCCAAATATTTTGTCTTTTTCATCTACCTATATACCATACAGAAGAAGGAAAGAAACTCCTACCTATTATCTACCCTTACCACTGCTAGATGGCTACCCCTACCTATTACCTACCCTTACCACTGCTAGATGGCTACCCCTACCTATTACCTACCCTTACCACTGCTAGATGGCTACTCCTACCTATTACCTACCCTTACCACTGCTAGATGGCTACCCCTACCTATTACCTACCCTTACCACTGCTAGATTGCTACCCATTGACCAGATCTTTACCAGTTTAAGCTGAGATATACATCAACGAGGTGTGGGAGGGTTTAATAGCAATGTGATCAGTAAGTATTCTTGGAGAAACATACTTTACTAAAATATAAACGTGTACTTTCTCTGTCAGATATGTTCCCTGATCAGATTAACATTAATATAGGCAACAGGAGGAAATGCATGAGCATCCAACCTTTACAATGGGCATCCTTTGAGGGAAGAATGCCTGGATTCCCTATATTAAAGATAAACTGCTCTCCTAACATGAGGGCAGCACAACCAACAGTCACATAACACATGATGACAATTATGGACAAGAAAAAAAGAATGACTTTCTCTTACTGAGAAAAGAAATCAGTGTGAATCGAGTGAAAGAGCTAAAGCCACACCTGTGAGGAGGTTGTGCTGATGTCAACTGGGTCTGGTGATCATCTTGGTCACAGTCACCAGACCCACCAGATTCATTTCTTGTCTCTGCAATCTTGGAGATAAAAACTCCATCAGGTTGACTGTGCATACCAGCAAATGGCTTCTATTATGTCTGAGACTGAAACATTGCACTTGAAGGTGAGGCCCACCAAGATCACTCTATTTCTCATGAGCCGCAATCTTCAGAAGGTATATATGATCTTTCAAGATCTCAGAGTACAGAAGGCATATTACCTACTTCTGTCATGACACTAGGATTTGAGCGGTTATATCCTTTTTTCCAGCCTTTGCTGGAAGAAAGAGATGTTGTTGGGCCCTTATGACTCTTCTCTGTGTGACTTAAGTAGCGCTTGTGAGTATGGACTGGCTTTTGCATCACTGCCTTTCTTGATGTATCAATCAAAAAGAGTAAGTGAATGACCACCCAATTTTTGCCTGCTGATGACAACTTATTCTTATCTACAAAGCCAGGTTGCATCATTTTAACCATGGAACTATCTGATCTAAGCTGGAGATAGTTTTGGGTCCATTGAAAAGCCATGCAACTTGCTCACCCAGCATGCCAAAACTAAGGCTATCAGAAAACATGTTTTATATAACAGCAGGTTCACCAAGGTTCTAGTTAAAGGTTCAAACTGATCTGAGTTGAGCCATATCAAAACCCATGAAAGACTCCATTTAGGAAACAGAGTAAGAGATTTGGACCTATTCAAGTCAAAATTGGTCAGCAGGTCTGATAGATCCTTTTTATGACCAATATCCCTTCTACCATGATGCCTGAAAGTGTCAGAGATCATGCAGCAGTAACCTTTGATAGTAATAGGTGTTAACATTTTCTCCTTACAAGATCCAGAGAAAAAGTTAGCCAATTGGGGGATTGAGGCTTTCAATGGGATATGTTGTTGATCCTACACCAGTCCCAGAATACCCTTCACTTTCCCTCATGAGCCTTTAAAGTGGATGGCCTTCTAGCTCATGCAATTCTTTCCACAATTTAAGGTTTTTTTCTGGACAAAAGCCAGGTGTAAAAGGAGAAGCCTGTCCAGGTAGGAAAGAAACACTTGTGAGTGTGGCTGTTTGAACAGGTTGGGCTTTGCCAGGATATTTCTGGGTACAACTATTGCTAGATTAAATAAATCATTCACCAAGGACTTGTCCAACCTGATAGGGCCTGTCAGAATCACTCTGCAGTTCTGGCCCCTCATTTTCTGTACCAGAACAGTAGTGGGGTAGCTGTAGCCCCAAAACCCCTCCTAACTGACTGATAGCACATCCACAACCCAGGCTTCTGGTCCAGGATTAGAGAGGTGGAGGTGGAGAGTTTGTGGTTCCACTTTGTCGCAAAAAAGGTCTATTAACGGATAAATGGAGGTTGGGTGATTGCATCCCCTATTGTTTCAGGAGGTAGGTCACCACCATAAAGTTGTCCAACAATACAAGAAATAACTTTCCACAGAGCTGATCCTCCCAGAAATTAAAATGCATTTACTTTAGCCGTCATTTCCAGAAGATTGATATGAAGGGACATATCTTCTAGCCCCCATTTTCCACTGACTGTGGTGAGGCATGGCAACAGGTGGGCTCCCCAACCGTACAAACTGGCATCCATGCAGTCCATAACTTCTAGTTGGGGTTTTATAAGAGGAATTCCTTATAGTCTTATTTCAGCCGAAATCATAACGCGATGATCGAGTTGACTGGAAAAGGGTCACCAATGGGCCAGTATGGCCATCTGCAAATAGTGCATGAAAAGGCAACTGAGAAGCATCAAATCCTCAACCACATTAAGGGGCTACAAGAAATCTCTTGCTGAAATCCACTTCCTGTTGGAAATCAACTCTGTGAGCTTGATTATTCACACCATGTGTACAATTAACAAAACTGATATTGGCAAAAAACTCTGGGATGGGTTGAGACCTGACTTCTACCACTTCACTAAAAACTCCAGCTGAAATAAAAGGGAAAGTAGGCTGTTCCTACCCTTCACCAAAGATGAATTTTTAACAGTGGTTTTGAAGGATGTTGTCCACAAACACTGAAGTTGACCTGAACAGGGTGACAACACATTTGATGGTCTTCATGAAAGCCCATGGACTGATGTTGAGACCAAATGGGAGTGCACATAATTGGTATATTGTTCCTTGGAAGCCAAACCGAAGGAACTTACATGAAGCCGGATGGATAGGGACATGAAAATATGTGTTGGTTAGATCTAGACTTGTTGCAAATTCATCCATCCAGCCTGACAAACCATGCCATTTCTATTATGAACCTTGGTGGAGTTATGTACTTGTTGAGCCAGCTGAGATCTATGACCTGCCTGAGCTTGACACTAACTTTGGGCACTAGAAACAGACTGGAATAAAAACCTGGAGAGTTTTTGTTTGCATTTGCAACTTACACAGCGTTTGGGACAAATTCAGCATTTGGCATTTCTGAAGCACATTGTTCATCCAATTCAAGCTGGTCAAATGTAACAGTTGCAGTGGGCACTGTATGCTTCATCTTTGATAGGGGAATGGGGACCATCATGGCGTCCACCACTACACTCACTATTGACGTTTTCAGGTAAGGCTCAAGATGTTGCTTTCTATCAATTTAGACATCACTCACCATTCTTTACTCTTCACACACTTGCACAAAACTGTGAACCATACCCCTTTTGACCACTTTGTGCCGACACTCCACGGTGAAGTAGATGAACATTTAGTGCAGGCAAGGCATGTATCATGCATAGGACCACAAGGTCAGACAGGCAAGGCATGTATCATGCATAGGACCACAAGGTCAGACAGGCAAGGCATGTATCATGCATAAGACCACAAGGTCAGACAGGCAAGGCATGTATCATGCATAGAACCACAAGGTCAGACAGGCAAGGCATGTATCATGCATAGGACCACAAGGTCAGACAGGCAAGGCATGTATCATGTGTAGGACCACAAGGTCAGAAAGGCAAGGCATGTATCATGTGCAGGACCACAAGGTCAGAAAAAAAAGTCCACCAACTATGAAAGTTTCACAAAAATATTGATCAAAAATAAGTTTTAAAAAATGATACCAACATGTGGCAAATACATTCACAGACTATACCAACTTTCTAGAAGGATTGGTACAAATAACAGATTTTCTTGGATATTGACAGGAAATGCAGGACAATGTTGACTGTACTGCAGAGAAAGCTTAAACTTGGTAAACATCTGTTTGATGGGTAGGCACCTAGCAATGGTAAGGAGAGGTAATGGGTAAGAGTTTCATCCCTTTGTCTATATGGTATATAGACGGATAAGACAAAATTTTCATCTTTCTGTGAGAACTGGATTCCAGAGGTAGCGGAGTTTATTTTCCTAACATTAATGTGATTGGGGAATTATTCAATGTAGAAACAAGTGCACAAAGGCTTTCCTGCATTTTTGTACATGTGTGTGAAAATGAAGACAAAGTATAAGATGTAACATGTGCTCTTCAAATGCTTGTTCTATTCCTTTCTTGGAAATCAGCATGACCTACCACAGTAACCTTATTCTCATTCTGTCTTTTCTTTCCTACTATCATTCCTTTATTAACAATCTGTATGTATGATGTTGTTGCAATGGTTGAAGAGGAATATCAAAGCTTTACAAATAGTGGTATCCTGATGCATATGATTATCAATAAGCATATAGAACCTTCACTAATTTAACAAATAAGCATATATGTTTATTTTCCAGATTTTACAGAATGTTATACTGTGAAAACTGCATAGGTGACCCGCCTGTCAAACCCAAACAACCTTCACTAATTTAACAAATAAGCATATATGTTTATTTTCCAGATTTTACAGAATGTTATACTGTGAAAACTGCATAGGTGACCCGCCTGTCAAACCCAAACAACCTTCACTAATTTAACAAATAAGCATATATGTTTATTTTCCAGATTTTACAGAATGTTATACTGTGAAAACTGCATAGGTGACCCGCCTGTCAAACCCAAACAACCTTCACTAATTTAACAAATAAGCACATAAGCTTCATTTGTCAGATTTTACAGAATGTTATAGTGTGAAAACTGCATAGGTGACCCACCTTTCCAATCCATACAACCTTCACTAATTTAACAAATAAGCATATAAGCTTAATTTGACAGATTTTACAGTATGTTATATTGTGAAAACTGCATAGGTGACCCACCTGTCCAACCAAAACAACTTTCACTAATTTAACAAATAAGCATATATGCTTACTTTCCAGATTTTATAGTATGCTATATTGTGAAAACTGCAATAGGTAACCAGCTTGACAAACCCAAACACTCACATTATGTAATCATTCAGGTTATTTCCAGATGCCTAAATTCCACTGTTTCATGATAAGAGGACTGCTGTCATTTGCATTCATTCTGAGCTGTTATTGAAATTTATAATGTAAAATTAAAAAATCAGAAATTGTAACAAAGAGATTTAGCTAGTTTTATAGTAAAGATGCCATGCCTGTAAACAGCATTTCAAGGACATAGATTTGTGCCAATGCCTGTAAACAGCATTTCAAGGACATAGATTTGTGCCAATGCCTGTAAACAGCATTTCAAGGACATAGATTTGTGCCAATGCCTGTAAACAGCATTTCAAGGACATAGATTTGTGCCAATGCCTGTAAACAGCATTTCAAGGACATAGATTTGTGCCAATGCCTGTTAACAGCATTTCAAGGACATAGATTTGTGCTAATGCTGCTGGCAAGACAGAAGTCCTAGAATATTAGGGTACAAACTTATGGCACATTATAATGTAATGCATGGATTTATTTGAATACAACAACTTAAATGACTTCCAAAAACTTTAACACAGACCAATCTGATCTTTGTTGATGACAATTACAATGTCACAACCTAAAAAGTGAGACCTATGTCACTCCGTTCACATCCACAAATACTATATATTTATTTTAAAAGGGCATTTTCAAACGGATGCTTTTTAACCAATTATTTAAAAATCAATTTTGCTTTTTTTTTAACAAAATGATTATATTGGGCAAACTTGAAAAGCTCTTAATTAAGTATAATTTCCTTTATTTTGCACATCAAATGGTGGTATTACTAAAACATCTGTTGTGTTATTTCTTGATGTAAACTAAGCCACAAGATCAAAGGTTCAGTCTGTATTTAAATTTAAGTCATCCCTAAATAAGGTATGCACTGGCATCAAACACTCTAACACATGAACAGCATGCATAAAGCTCCAAGCCAAATTTGTCTACAACAAAAGGATGACTGCACTTTCAAAAATGAAATTATTCAATCAGTAACATTGCACACAAACAATGCTTACGTCTTTTTGTACCGAGCAAAAAAACTGAAAATTTTATAAAATCTAGAACTTGTAACTGGGGTTATTCCATTGAAATTCTTTGAAAAGGGCACCCTTTTTATCCACAACCATGATAGAAACAAGACAGAGGTATGAGAAATGTCATTTGATTTTTGTCTAATCATTGATTCTTCCCCATCTGATGATCCTTAAAATAAAAGTAATTTATCGGTTTCCTTCCCTCCCCCCATGACAAATCTCAAAGGAATAACACTGATAATTCTTTTAAAACACATTTTAATCCAAACATTATCCCACTCTAGACCACATGAAAGAGTTGGGAAAAATTAGGAGCTATTCCGTTAAAATCAATAAAATAAAAACAAATCAATTCAAACGCTTTATCCAAAATATTCTCTTAATGTCTGACTGTGTAATGTGTCATCCTTTTGCCTTAGTTACCTCCCTTTACCTCATATGCCACCCCAAATAACACCCCAGAGATATATAGGCAGACATACATAAACAGATAAAACTACCTGTGGCAGGGCTAGATAACCTGAGGTCGTAGCCATGGTAACTGGCTGAGGCTGGTGACCAAACTGGCCAATGATTTTTGCTTGTTGCTATAGGAGAACCCAAAGAACATATGAAATAGTTTGACCTTTGACCCAAAACTGTCTTTGACTTCTGCACAGGGGTTAACAGGATACTACATTAAACAGCATGATGCCTTGATTTTGTTTTTATAAAAGTCAGCTTGACATGCTACTGGGTACACATGGACATTGACACTGCATAGAAATTGCTATGGCAATAGATGGAAAGCACATAGCATAACTGAATAGTACAGTCATAAAATTTTGGAAAAATTAACATAACATATCATGACTTTACAAAGTACCCAGTGCATTTACATGGATATGAAGAGAAGTCAAGAAGTTGATGTAATTATCAGCTTATTAAGTATGAAACAACAGAATTACACCAATCTTTGCAGAAAATAAATTTCAATGTCACAATAAAGATTACAAGACAGAGGTCTCAAGGAGGTTATTAATAGTAGTGAAATTACATCATAGCAGTTAATCTTTACCTAAAAAGACCGATTAGGATGCTCTCAAGCATAATACCCCACCCACACCCACCTTGAACAAGGGGAGGCCCATGTGGGCCTGATATCACACACCTGGGTATGTCAACTTGTGAATGCAAATTAACACACATTTTGAAACTTGGAGCACATAGTTGCCACATTGTCTATTAATACTGGTGTCACTTACCTTCTTTTCCTTGACTATATACAGTACTCCCTCATTATAATACTGTCCATAGCAGCCATGGAACATACCGCTTATAAGGAGTAGTCCCTCATTATAATACTGTCCATAGGAGCCATGGTACATACCGCTTATAAGGAGTAGTCCCTCATTATAATACTGTCCATAGGAGCCATGGCACATACCGCTTATAAGGAGTAGTTCCTCATTATAATACTGTCCATAGGAGCCATGGTACATACCGCTTATAAGGAGTACTCCCTCATTATAATACTGTCCATAGGAGCCATGGTACACACCGCTTATAAGGAGTACTCCCTCATTATAATACTGTCCATAGGAGCCATGGTACATACCACTTATAAGGAGTAGTCCCTCATTATAATACTGTCCATAGGAGCCATGGCACATACCACTTATAAGGAGTAGTTCCTCATTATAATACTGTCCATAGGAGCCATGGCACATACCGCTTATAAAGAGACTTTCTTATAATGAAGTACATGATAAATAAAATTTTACTACTACATAATGAAATCGAATCCTTGATCACACCCGCCTTATAACTGGAATGGTGTTATAATGAAAAGCCATTCAACAGGAATTGTGCTATAATGATGGGCCTTATAGTGAGGGAGTGCTGTATCAAGGATTACTTTCATTACCGAAACGGACATGTCATTTATACAACAGCAATGTACACTGTATCTCTTCAGGCTCTCTAGAAATAGGTCCTGATTCATACCTTAGAAACTGCTCAAAGCCCCATCCCTAAAGAATGCACACTTACTTGGCATTATAAAGGCAGTCAAGAGACCTCACCCCTGGAGTCTTAATTTGGAAACCACTGAGATTCCCACCAAAGGGAGCTGTGATGGCTCACTGTTTAATGCACTTGACTTGTGACCATAAGGTTGCAGGTTCAATTCCCATCATCTGATCAGCCTGAATTGACTACCAAATGTCTCATGATTTCTTGTTAAGGTCATGGGTTTCTTTGCTCTTAGTAATTAAATTGTAAAATGTTTCTCAGGAAGAAAGCATATTGGATTTTTGTTTCTCTATTAAAAGCTAAAACTACAAAATATACATTTAAAATAATTTGTAAGTAACGGCATTGAACATATGAAATGCTGTAAAAAAGTAATGCACAATACATGTGAAAACATATAAACAACAATACCAGCAATTGTCAAACTCTACTTAACCAAACATATCAAACTTGCTTCAAAATATTAAAGAATTTCAAATGTGGTCAAGTTTTTTGTAATAATTCTGGGACATGGTATTTACAGTATATGCTTAATAAAGCAAAATTGTTCTTGCACATAATTAAATATGTAAAGAAATTCTGATACTCAGATACATTTATGGGTGTGCATCAGAGACACACAGTGATAATTTCGATTAATTAAACTTTCCTTTCAGTTGTTTCACCTAGAGGCAACACTGAATTTTTATCAAATTCCCACAGCTTTCTTCTTTAGTAAAAACCAATGTATCCACAAGATTGTAATAATCCATTAGTATTTCTACAAAATCTGGTCTTATAATACAATTATATTTTCCATTTACTATCAACTTAGAGTGTTACTTGTTATATTGCAGTTTTATGCACATCTACAGTTTAAATTACAAACCATTCATTATAATCCATAAAGTGCATTATTTTGTTATTTTTCGCAATTTGTTCAACTGAAATTTATGCATCTTGTATTGTAAAATGAATTCTGTATCTGTTTTAAAATACAATTCTGCAAGGGGAAGAACTATGCATGACCCCAAACTTGTGATTCTAAATAATCCTTATCACAGGTTACTTTCCTTGCTTTCCTCTACTGAATGCACAGTATCATGTGCATACATGGTTTCAATATCAAATTACTACAACTGAATCTCTTGACTTTCAACAAGTGTTATTGGTAATAATCTAACTCGTCTGAGATCCTGATGACATAAACTTTAACATATCAAGTCTGATACAAATCTGATCAGAAATAAGGCCTCTAGAGTGGTAACATGCTCAGCCAATCAGATGCAAGATCACCTCATTAGTATATGTGGATGCTGCTCACAATCAAAATAATCCAAGACCTCGATGATATAAGCTAAAATACAAAGTCATATCAAAATAGAAAGTCATATCAAAATCTGTTCAGAAATTTGGCATTTACAGTGTTTAAAATCTCAACCAATCATGTGCAAGATCACCTCATTATTATGCATGGATGTCACTCATAACTGAACTCATCTGAAAGCATAATGATGCAAGCTTAAATACTAATTCTGATAAAAATCTGTTCAGGAATATGGTCTCTAGAGTGCTCACAAGCTCAAACAATCTAATGCAAGACCACCTCATTATTCTGAGTGAATGCCACACATAATCAAATTATCCAAGATGTTGATGATATAAGCCTACATACCAAGTCAGATCAAAATCTACACAAAAATATGGCCTCTAGAGTGTTCAGCCAATCAGATGCAAGATATCTTCATTAATATGCATGGATGTTGCTCAAAACTGAAATCATCTGAGATCTTCATTATGTAAGCCTATGAACCAAGACTGATCAAAATCTGATTAGAAATGAAGCCTCTAGATTGTTCAAAAACAAGTGCAGATTGACAGATGATGCATGATAGACAATGCAGATTGACAGACGATGCATGATGGACAATGCGGATTGACAGATGATGCATGATGAACAATGCGGATTGACAGATGATGCATGATGACAATGCAGATTGACAGATGATGCATCATGGACAATGGATGCAGAGCCATACTATTAGTTCACTTGGCCTTCGGTCCCTTGAACTAAAAAAAATGAAAAATCTGCTGATGTAAAGATGAATTTTTCCACAACCATTAATGGCATTCTCCATTTTCATTGAGTATTGAAGATTCATTCTAGCATGTACAGTTAAACCAGCCCATTGCTAACCCAGCTTCTCCTGCATACTGGCCAGACACTTTGGAACCAATGAGACAATTCTAATAATACTATCAACTCTTGATACGAGACATTCCTTACAACAAAACATTTGAGTTGCAACAGAAAACTGATGGGAACAACATGTTCTACATTAAATCTGATCATTATAATGGAATATATTCATCTTTTGGCTCAGACAGCAATTTCCCCATAAGAAACATAACTATTTCCTTTGTATATTCTTTACAAGAATACTGTCATTCCTTGGGGTTTTACTGGGAATATGTCAGAGGAGGATAGTATGTAAACATTTTATTTCTAGAAAAATTTGTTTTACACGTTGGAAAATATGTACAGGATTTAAAAATAGTAATGTATAAATAGGGTTTAAGTGCACATCAGCACAACCATGGCTGTACAGCGCCAATTAAAAATTCTAAAAATATAAAAGGAAAAATTGCGAATAAACTTCAGGGAAATAAACCCTTTAAAAATAAACATAAATATGTAGTTCTTCAAGATAAAAGGCAATGACTCTAAAAAGTTGTAGAAATATAGAGATTACATTTGCTACAACATTCAGGAAGACAAATCCTTAACAATAAAAATAAATATTTTCTCTAACAAGATAACAGATTGAAGGTAAAATATGTCACATTTCTGTAAAAAGTTATTAAAATAAAACAAAAAGGTCAAAAGGGCAAAGTTCTTAAAACATTGGATCATAATTTGTTATATAAACTGCAGGCTTTTAGAAAGTTAAAGATTTTTTGTCAGAAAATCATCCAAATCTGCATGACTGTGTTGACATCATAAATTTCTGTCTCACAGTTTTGAAGTCAATACACTTATACCACCCTGTCTCTACAATTTTTTCTATTTGAATAATGCCACTATCCAATGGCGAGTTGGATCTTTCAATTCTTGTTGTAGAGTTTTCACTCCACATATTTTGCCAAGTGTATACAACATATCAATTGATACAATATTTGAAGTCCCAATGTGGGCTGTTCCATTCAGAAACGGGTAACAGCTTTAGCTGCTTTCCTATTACCCTTAATGCTGATGTGACTGGGTAGCCAACAGTACAGTATGCTTTTTCTAGACTGTATAACCAGATCCTGTTTCTGTAAAATTTGGAATATTAAACTGCTGTCAAATTTAAGATTTTGTACGATTTTCAGTGTGGAAAGTGAATCTGAAAAGATAATGAGTTTTCGGAGAGGTTTCAATATCTTGCAATGATTTAAGTATGGCCCTAACTTTTGCAGTAAAGACGGAGGCTGTATTCAGTAACTAGATGGAGATGGTGTTGCAAGGTGTTGCAACAGTGATTGCAACTTTGTCTTTATCTTTTGAACCATATGTATACAGGAACATATGATGGCCACTAAAGAAGGCTCTTATTTTATTGAATTTACTCTAAAACAATTAAAGGACTGTTAAAAGACTCTTTGATTTGGCAAAGATCAAGAATTGTCAAAGATCAAGTATTGTAGGAGTTGGATTAATATCCACAGAGGTGACTTTGAATTGGCAAATATCAATTAATGTAGGGGTTGGATTAATACCCACAGTGGTGACTTTAAATTGGCAAATGTCAATTAATGTAGGGGTTGGATTAATACCCACAGTGGTGACTTTAATTGGCAAAGATCAACTATTGTAGGGGTTTGATTAATATCCACATTGGCGACTTTGCATGCCTTAAAGTCAAGGGTTACTAACATGCTAGCATATAAAATGAAGTCAAGGGTTACTAACATGCTAGCATATGGAATGAAGTCAAGGGTTACTAACATGCTAGCATATGGAATGAATCTCGTTCAAATACAGCTCCCCCTCATTATAATGCAGTAGTTGGGGTCCATAACTGCTGTCTACATTATGTACCGAACTGCTTACCACATTATGTACCGAACTGCTGACTACATTATGTATCAAACTGCTGACTACATTATGTACCGAACTGCTGACTACATTATGTACCGAACTGCTGACTACATTATGTATCAAAAACTGCTGACTACATTATGTACCAAACTGCTGACTACATTATGTACCAAACTGCTGAATACATTCTGTACCAAAATGCTGACTACATTATGTACCAAACTGCTGACTATATTATGTACTGAACTTCTGACTACATTATGTACCAAACTGCTGATTACATTATGTACCGAACTGCTGACTACATTATGTACCAAACTGCTGACTACATTATGTACCGAACTGCTGACTACATTATGTACCAAACTGCTGACTACATTATGTACCAAACTGCTGTATTGGAAGAATGATAAAAAAAATGTATCAAGGTTCAATCTAGGAATGAGGATATGGGTTCATTGGCTCCTTGATATTTTCTAAAGAGGTAAGGTCAGGTTCTGATGGGCCAATAATTTGCATGGTTTCTATTCTTTTGAAATAGAAAAAGGATTTTTTTTGTTGTTATTGTAATTTCACATAATGCAATTTATAATATTCAGTGTCATTAAATTAGCAATAAAAAATTATTTTTTCATTTGGACTAATTCTTTATCTGCATTCTTCCCATTTGATTGACAGCTAAATCAGATGTTTAGGATGGCCTGCTTGTAAGAGATAGGTTTAATGTAGATATGTAAGAAGTATGAGTATGTTTACTTATACAAGTTGTTTTGAATATCTATCTCAATCATTTTACAAAGCAAACATATAATGACATGCAAACGAAAATATCTTCATGTGTATCTATGTATAAAGTGTGATCATTTTAAAATCACCTCAACTTCATTGCACTGTCTTTATCCCGCATGAGACAGATACAAATTTTGACTCGGACAACTTTCTCACCGTAGTCATAGCAAGCCATGTTACCCAAGCTGCTTACTATATTACCAAATACTCAATTAATTCGGTTCCCACAGTGGATTGCATGAAGAGGGAGATGCATACTAAGACAATTTCCACTGGATAGAATCACTTTGATTCAATCTAATTAAGGCCCCTTCCGCATAAAAGTTGGCAGCATGTTCACAAAACACCTCTCATGAAGACATACATTTGCATAAATGCATTGTTTATTCCTGTATTAAATATGAATTTGGTAACATGAAACAGTGTAACCAGTCTAGCTCAACCCCCATGGGTCTGTCAATTAAATGCTCATCAACATAATGCACATTACAAGTACAGAACTGAATTTACAACCTGTAACATAACGTGCACAAATTTACATTGATTGTTTCTACATTGCACCATTTGGAAGTGCCTTTCAAATTTAAATCATATTTGGCGCCGATTGCACACAAAAACAGCCTAGATTGAACTCTGGTGTGTGTGTGTGTGCTTGCATGCATGTGTGTGTGTGTGTGGAGGGAGTGGGGGGGGTGGGGGTGAAATAAACAAAATGCCAGTCAAACATATAGTAAGAATGCAGCAGTTTGAGTCCATAACTGACGACATCTAAAATGTTATGATTGCATATATATGTAGCTGGGAGCTTGGGGAATAAACTAAATCCCAGCCAAACATATGGTAATAATTTTAGTTTATTTACATTAAATGTATTTTTTCACTTCATGGTATTTGTACATTTTATTTTGTCATAATATTTTAAAAGGGAAATAAAGATATAATACGAAGCTTCATTTTGCTTTCTTTCAACCCATACTGTCATACATTTGATAGACAAATAACGTACAATGGTCTAATTTTGGTGACAGGGTCTACAGTAGTACCATGTTATATCCAGAATCGTGTTATAATGAATGGCATTATATTGAAAGAGAGAGAGCTATCATTTTTTTTATCTACAATGAAAAATCACACTTCTGGAAGTAATTAAAAACTTTACTATCAAAATGACAAAAAGGGAGAAACACAGTGAACAAATATTAATAGTGAGATCTCCATGCATGTATAAAAATAATCTTTTTCAGCAAATGCTTCACAAAAGTCTAAACATTAATAAAGAGATTTTGGTATTAGAATCTAAAGTCCCAGGAATGACTGAATATAAAGAATGATCAATACAAAAGCTTATAAATTAGAGGAAGAACATAAAACAGACAGCCAAGCAGCAAACACTATAGGCACTAATAATGGTAGTACCAAACAATTAAGGACCTTCACAAAACTATGGACCTATTCTAGGGCAACACAAATGGACTACTCAGAGGTGAAGAAAACCATATTCATTTATACAAAAAGCTTTATAATGTGACTACTGTGTTATTCAGGTTAATGAGCCAATATTGTATTTTTGTCATATTACACACCTTATGACATCACAAATAATGTACTGAAGTAACATAAGGCAAAATGATGCACTGATTTCATATAAAGTCAAGAAATAATAATTTCCAATGCATATGACTGTATGACTGACAATTTCATACACTTTTTATGGAGTTGTATTAAATAAAATCAGTATTTTTCAACATGTGATAAACAGAATTGTACATTTATGAGTCTTACTGAATAATTTCAATCATGTGCCTGCCAAGGCTTTTACTTACTTTACAAATTTCAATTGAAATAAGGATCCGTGTAAGAGGCTCTATATATAATTAGCTGAATTAATTAACACTAAATGTTACAGTTGCAAGGGATCCATGTAAGAGGCTCTATATATAATTAGCTGAATTAATTAACACTAAATGTTACAGTTGCAAGGTTACTGTACACAATGTATATTGAAAGATGCAAGTTAAGTAAACATGTACAAGTTCTCACTGAAACTGTTATATTTATTTGAAGACAGTGTATCAAAATAAGCACTTATTTAAGGGCCAAGTTCTCACTGAAACTGTTTTATTTATTTGAAGACAGTGTATCAAAATAAGCACTTATTTAAGGGGCTTGTTCTAATTTTACCTGAGAGTGTTGTACATACCCTTTGTTTCTGTAACGTGATGACCTCTCGTATTCCATTCACCACTGCAGCCTGGTCATTTGGAATCAGCCCAACAAAAGCTTTCCTTCTTGTACTGAAGAGTAGCAAGAGGACACGAACTTCGCACATCGTCCCAGTTGGAAAGTGTACACAACCAGCCTGGAACAGCAGTACAAATCAGTATTATACAGTCTAGTATCATTCATCAGGATGGAATGGCAGTACAAATATCTGTATATAGTCTAGAATCATTCATCTGACTTCCATTTATCCAACTGCAGTATATGGGGATATGACTAAGTGGTTTTATTTTTGCAACTTTTGCAACTGACTTTAATCTAAAGGAAAATAAGGCAGCTAAACAATTCATGCTATCAAATTGCAAAACTGGAGAAATTAAACATGTGGATTCTTTTTAATTGAAATTTTTGTAAATATGTGAATGACTATGTTAGTCATATTCAAGGCTGTCTATCTGACAGTCGGTTTTACCATGTTTACCAGTCTATATAACAGTTGGTTTTACCATGTTTACCAGTCTATCTGACAGTCGGTTTTACCATGTTTACCAGTCTATATGACAGTTGGTTTTACCATGTTTACCAGTCTATATGACAGTTGGTTTTACCATGTTTACCAGTCTATGTGACAGTTGGTTTTACCATGTTTACCAGTCTATATGACAGTTGGTTTTACCATGTTTACCAGTCTATATGACAGTTGGTTTTACCATGTTTACCAGACTATATGACAGTTTGTTTTACCATGTTTACCTGAGAATAGCACACACACAACTGCAACAGCCTAGACCCAGATCTGTCATCACGAAATGTGCCAGCAGATAAGGATGTATCGTATAACAGCCTAGACCCAAATATGTCATCATGAAATGTGCCAGCAGATAAAGGTGTATGCTATCTGAGGTAAATTATATGGAGAACAAGTAATTTCCAACTTGGCCTGTATTCTCAAAACTTTTTGAGCAAAAGACTCAAAGTCAAGCTAAAAATCCCCAAATCGGATATGATGCTTGGAGTGCAACTACATCATGGAAATTTGGCAATCTAGTACAATTACCCAAGTTAAAAATAAATCTTAAAGTTCTATGACTCTATTGTTATTATTATTAAAGTAATAGATTGTCAAAGTTTATTGTCTTGAGCTTAAGCTTGAGTTTCTTCCTCAAAATGTTTTGAGAGTATGTGGCCTGATCTGCCAGTGCATTATGGGATGGTACATGGGTTTATATTATACCCGAGATAATAGTGTCCAATATTTTTATTGGACACAGCCCAAGTTGGATTGATGCCAAGACAAAACTGTACACAAGTTGTCAGATGTACAAGACATAAGGGAGCTGCAGTAGCTCAAATGGTAGAATGTCAGACTCATAATCCAAGGGTTGCGGGTTTGATACCAGCCCAGACCAGCCTGGGTCGGCTGCCTCGGAGTGTCCTTGGGAAAGGCACTTAACTGCCATTTCCTTTGCATGATATAGCCAATAATGTGTTAAAAGTGCAGTTAAAACCAACAAAAGCAAAAACAAACAATAATCTTGTACAAAAACATTTTTGAAATCAAAGCAAAATCTAAATTTTAGAAGGTAATTCTGTTTTTGGAAGCCGCGAGACTAAATTTACATCCGTATTTTACCACAATCTTGTGGCGAAATGTACATTGGGAAAAGGTACAGGTTTATAGGTTTATCTGCAGTAGATATTAGGAAATTAGATACAGGGGCCAAGCCAAAAAATCTCTCTCTCTCTCTCTCTGATATGCCAATATAAGAGAAGTCATTATCTTTTAATCAATGATGACAATTAAGCATATTTAACATTCTGAACAATTTTTATTTCCATGGGGTTCTAATTTTCATTGATTTCAAGATTGCTCCAAACCACAAATTTTAAAATCCAACAAACAACTGTCCTTCTGTGGAAACAATAGGACCCCCTCCCAAATCTGTAATTTAAATATGGGCAGAAATGTCATTTTACCATAAAAACTGATACCCATGAAAATAAATGAATTCACATTTTCAAACAAGTAACCATAAGTAACTTCACGAATTTGACACACTTACTTATTCAACTGTTGTCAACAATGCCTTAAAAAACTTGCTGTCCACTAAATTAGTTAACACCTGTTTACAAGCATTAAAAATTGTATACCAAAGACAACAACGTTCCATGGAACCTCTGTGTCTCACCCATGTACTAATGTATTCCACTTGTTCCTGAAATTGACTATGCTGTTGGTGTCAGGAAGTGATACTGATGTCTCGCCACACCAATGCAGGGAAGTCAATAATACTCACAAAGCCAGTCCCCATTACTCTGTAAAGATTCTTTAAAGCATCAAGGTTAGAGTTTGTCTGGTGGAAATGGAATGCTACTTGTCGAGAATTTTTAAAGAGCGGGTTCAACTTGGGCGAGTTGAGCAAGGCTTGCGGCATCAACTGCATGATAAGGGTGCCTGGCCAACTGGAGGCATTGCTGAAACAAAAGATACGTGTCACAAATCTTGTGAGGAAACAGAATTCAGGAAAATATTATACATGGTAAAGACTGATGACAAATACTGTAAAATTCACTAAGTCAATTATTATTTCTGAAAATCTCATGTAAGTTTTAAACGTGATGTGTTTATTCAATTAAAACAAATCTGATGATGATGCTAAAATTTTGTGAATCACATTACTAACAAGAGGCTCAAGAAGCCTGTGATCACTCACCTGGATGACACTGGCAAAACAGCCCAATGCAAGAGAAGAATGACAAGTAATCAGGTTAGTAAAACCTTTGTCAAATTTAGCTAAATTCTGTTGAGTGATTTAAAAAATATTTGATGGTAAATCAACATCAGAGCATAAAACTGAAAGGCCTTTATTCAAAGATACTCTCTGCAAAGGACAAGGTAGGATAAGGGCTGATTTCAGCCCCTAATTGGATCCAGATTAAACTCATGTATGTAAAAGAGACTCCTCTCTCTTCCTTAAATAGTTTTTATCCAGGACCACTTTCAAAAAAGGAAATCAACCTTTAAAAAGCCAGTGGTGTTCTCATCTGTTGTGGCACCTATTTTTGTGGATTATAGACATGATGGCTAACAAATCTCTATCAAGCTTATTGTCATAATTGAAATATCTTAAATTGTACATTTGCTCAAATATGCATAATAGTCCATGATAGTATCAATAAAGCTATGCAACACTGTTTTAATGATGTGTATATTTCCATGAAATATGACTGATTACTTCTGACATCTGTTTTCATTTTCATTTAAAACATTTCACCTATATTTATGTATAGCACTGACCATCTATCTGTATATACAATAGTGTCAGAGAAACTGATATCAATGAGAAATCTTAATGTAATCGCCCATCGGTGAAAAGTAGGTAACCATGGTGAGTAGTACCCTCCAAGACGAATATACCTAAAAAGTTGCATGACTGTAGATAAAACTGAACTAAATGCAAGAACTTAATGTAATCATGTAGCAAGAAAAGTCAGTCACTGTTACCATGTGTCCATGATGAGTAGTACCATCCAAGACAAATACACCCATCAAGTTTCATGATGGTGTAAGAGAAACAAAGCTAAATGCAAAAACCTAAAATTGACACCTACAACATAAACAACAACAAAGCTGTTGGAAAAGTGATCATTATGTCTTGCCTATGAGTCACAGGTGAGATGTAATTCAGTAAACGTGGGTTAAAAAGTATTGAATAAGGTCTGGCACATTATTTAATATCCAAAAGTGAAATTCAAATGCTTCCTACAAGCAATGAGCAAGACCTTTAACACAAACTTGGACCTATTGTCTACACAGAACAAACCCTGAAAAAGCAAACTTTAACCTCAAACTTTTCCCTTAAATTGCTAAAAAATCTGTAAAATTGGGTTAAAAAGTATTGAATAAGCTAGGCACATGCTATTTAACACACTGAAGTGAAATTTAAATGCATAGTTCCCTCATACAAACCATAAACAAAACCACAAACACAAACTTTAACCTGTTATCTACACAGAACAAATCTTGAAGACACACTTGAACCTGTTGCCTACATCCAATCATGCCAACACTGACGCTAATGACACCAGGGTTAAAGTATCAGCTCACCTGAATGTACAGGTTAGCTAATAACTGTTTCATTGTTTTTTTTTTAAAATATGTTCTTTCTCTATTTTTTTGTGGGGTATCAATTTTGTGGATTTCATGATTGCTGCAAACTATGAATTTGAAGGCCCAATCAACAATAATCCTTCTCTTAAACTATGAATCTGAAGGCCCAATCAACAATAATCCTTCCGTTAAGCAACTGGAACCCTTCTATCAGCAGAGGACCAGTTCTTGCTGTGTACCAATTGTCACCATAGTGCTAATATCTCATGAAGAGATGCTAACTGCACTTATTACGAATACCTTGAAAAGTTCTGCACAAAATGGGTATGCATAATAAGTAAAAATTCATGTCCATTCACAAGATATTAGCCCTGTGGCAACAACTGGCATGCAGCAAGAACTAGTCTTCAGCAAGTACAATCCACAAATTAAAGTATCAACATTTAAGTAAGCAACAAATTTAAGTACCATTGTGTGCAAAACCATGAAAAAAATGTAGATCCAGAAAAATACAAATTCCCAGTAGTATATGATGGACAGATACATATAAAACGATATTCATCTTCAATACATCCAAACTTTTATTTCAGGCATAAATCGTTTAGAAGTGGTGGCCATATTTCATGGTGGCTGAGAGGCCTTGATGCTAGGATGCTTTCTGTTGAATTGCATTCTGTTAAGAGGTTTGTAAGAAGTCATTTAATGATTTTTCTATTTTTATTAATGGTGCCCATATTTGATAGTGAATCTGCATCATCTGAAGAAACTTGAAAGGCCTTGATGCCAGGATTCACCATTTACAATTTGGTGCAAAGTGGTCAAGCAGTTTTTAAGAAGTCAAAAGTAGAAAATGTGGACATAAGGATCATGGATGGAGCATAACACATGCTGGACACAATGCCATGCCATAAGTTAAAAAGGAAAATGTAGGGAAGGAAGAAACATGCATTGAATATATCTAATACTAAATTACTCACATATCCTGGTCTGTCTGTCCTATAGAAACCATACAGCCCAAGGATCGAGTAATTCTGCTATTTGGTCCAACTGTCTTTGATTTTTCTTGCCACTCCAACTGACCTGTAAGCACAATAATTTGTAACATAAGTTTTTCAACTGCTTGAACAAAATATTTCCCATGAACATCTGGATCTCTATGACCTAATTTTAATAGTAGTGCGCAGTGTATGACCGAAGGTGTGATAGGGTCCAAGAAATGGTTCTAACTGCCAACCCTATCAAGACCTTCTAAGCAAGAAAGTCATTATTATTCCTTAGGTTGGATCAATTTTAAGTAAGGTGTAATGAAATATCATGTACTGCTATTGTAAACTTGGAAAACATGCATTTGAAAAGTTCAGAAGTGTGATTTGATGCAGTGAAGGCAACATTATCATCAACAAAAAAGTTCATGAAGTACGAAGTACACTTTAATCTTAATGACGTCCAGTTCAGTTTCAGAAACTGCAGTTGCAAACCCTATGGTAGTTAATGGCTTCTTCTTAGATCTCTTAACTCAAAGTAATCTTTTTTTTTGTTTTTAAATTTTAATTTTACATGGCACGCCAATAATCTCACCCACCACAAGCAATACTCAAATCAACACTACATGATGTCATATAAATGAAGCTTGTTGCATTCATGTCTTTTTTTCTAAGAATGGCCAAGAATCTGAATAATCCTTTTTATACTTATGTGCTAATTGTTTGAACCTTTAAGAGGCTGTTTGTCCCTTTTGTCTTCAATGTGTTTTCATTTGTTGGATAACATTTCTAGATATTGCTATAACGTAAAAGCAAAAGCCTGATTATGCAGGTGTTTTGCATGAAAAACATGGGCAGATTAAAGTGTCTGAGGTACTCCTGTAAAGTTAATCTGGTTCCCTGATCAACTCCACCAAATCTAATATGAAAATCTGGATCCAGACCAAACCCAGACAAGCCAATATCCAGATGTGACAGCAAAGATCATACTATCACATTTTTTTTCTATTATTCCTCAAGTCCATAATTTAAGCGTCATTTCAGTATGACTTGCAGTTAAATTCTAAGGGTTGGCAGGTCTGTCACTGTGACCTACTTTTGGTACAAGCAAGCAACGTTCCTAAATATTAAAGCCTATATAAAGCTTTATAACATTAAATCTAAGTAACCAAGAAATAAAGCATAATGCAAAATCAAATAAGAGTACCATGAACAGCACATTATATGCTCACCCAATATTTAATATTCCTCTATGTAGGCATTAGTAAGGCATGGTTGACTCCGGAGACTATTGACCAATGGTATGACCTGGGCCTTTGGTCAAGGAATGCTATCTTCAACTAAACTTACTATGTAGAAACCATTATTTTCTTATCAAACTTACCATAAATGTGAACTCTGACCTTCAGACCCCCTAATCTATAGGTTTCTTTATTACCCAAGTGCAAGCCATCAACAAAGTTTGGTCAAGAAACTTCCTCTAAAACAAAAGCTACTCTGGAAAACCCAGTTTCTTTGAGCCACACTGACCTTGACCTTTGACATTTTGACCACAAAATCAATTGGCCTTTTAATGACCTTGACCTTTGACCTTTTGACCACAAAATTAATTGGAATTTTACATCATTTAATTGCATGCCTTCCATAAATTTTGGTCAAGATACATGGTATGGAACTAAAGTTATTATGGAAAAACCATTTTTCTTCTTTCAGTCAGTGACCTTGACCTTTTGACCCCAAATAGATTTCTTTGTTACCAAACATGCAAGTCTTCCACAAACCTTGTCAAAGGAACAAGTTCAAAAAATTTAATGTCAGCTCAAAAACCATTTTTCTTTTTTTAGTTTTAGTGACCTTGACCATTGAATTTTTAAAAACCCCAAATCAATAGGCTTCTTCCTTACCCCAAGTGCTAGCCATCCACATGTGTGACTGGATAGACAGAGGGACAAGCCCATGCACAATGTCTTGTATGGGGAATTCCATTTTAAACATTATAGACTAATATAGCTTTAATGTAATCAGTTCTTTTGTAAATTACTATCCAATGCAATTCTGAATTTGGTGCTATTTGCTATTCTTTATTATGGTTATTACTGTATGATTCTGACAGGTTTTAGATGGAGATTTCACTTTTAATCAAAGACAAGTAGCTCTTCCAAGGACATTAAACGCTTTCCATACTAAATGAAACAAAATGTGTGAATCTGTTATTTAAAATGAGTCTGGAAAAATTAAGTTTTCTGATCAATCTATGAAAATTAAGATTTCCTTTTGACAAAAAATCCAACTCACCACGCCAGATGATCTTTCGGTCACTAAGTTGATGGGCTCGGTTGGGGTCACCTACTAAATTCTGCTGCTGTTGTGGTTGACCAATCTGCTGCTGGATTCCACTAAGACCTCCTGGAGGCTGATTGCCTGGCAACATCTGACCCTGAAACTGACCTGCTGACATAGGAACCTGCGACATTTGACTCTGCTGTGACACTGGTATCCCTTGGTAACCAGAGGTCACAGTAGACTGGGGCACCATTCCAGTATGCTGAGGAATCTGACCTTGGTGTGAGCTCACAACCTGTGGTCCCATGGGTAATGTTTGGGGGGCTGAGGGACGTACTGAAACAGGAAAGAAAGTGTTAACAGCAGACACTCTATGTTGCACAAGTAACTATATGAAAAATACCTTTAAAGTGTGACTTTATAGTCAGAGGTACAAGCCCATGCACAAACAGATGTGACTGGATAGACAGAGGGACAAGCCCATGCACAAACAGATGTGACTGGATAGACAGTGGGACAAGCCCATGTACAAACAGGTGTGACTGGATAGACAGAGGGACAACCCCATGTACAAACAGATGGACAAGGTGATCCTTTATACCATCTACTTCTCCAACAAGACCAATTATAAAAATGTCCACATTGGATTGGCCTGAACTCAAACCCAAAGCTGTCTTGTTTCTGGATTCAGAGGCTGATACTCCACCTCAGAAAAGGTTCCACGCTGGACTCTAATCTTTGGGCAAAATGACTTTTCTCTCCAGCTAGAAGGGCAAAGTTTGCACAAATAGGGAAAAGTGAGTGTAGAATGTTCAAAGCAGTCACTTTAAACTTCTGTTTTTGCATATTTTCATGTCTGATGATGAAAATACTGATTAAATAATAATAACACTTTTAAAAATATTTAAACTTTTCTTATTTTACTTCACCACAGTTGTGTAAAATGGCATAGTCACTGTAGTTATTTACTGCATAAAACAGCAACCTCAAAAATAGGTTGCAGTTGCCAATCAGCAATTGTTTCCATAATAGAAGTCCTCTTTTCTTACCTGGATATGTCCACTAAGTCATAGTTCGCTTTCCAATTGGGCAATACAAATTCAATTTTTCACTTGTTTATTTCAAGGACCGTTTGTGCATTTTTTTAGCAGGAGTTTCATAGATCACATTGTAATTTCTGGCACTTATAATCATCAAATTAGCACCGAAATTGACTACAGAGCATAATATTTCTTTTTATAACTTTTCACCATCCTCTCTTAAGGAAAATATGTCACAAGTCAATGTTTTACTTTGATTATTAATGCATTTTTATTTGAGACACAGGAGATCAGGTAATAGCATGAAATTGACCCTTAGCATTGACCCTGAATATCATAGCTTCTTGTAAGCAAAGAGGTTAGGGTTCAAGGTGCAAATTTATAGTCCACTCAACAGTAAGAATTTGCCACAAAAAGAAATCAAAAGGTCTACATGACTGCAACGAAAAGGTAACATATAATAGTCCATTTTAAAGTCCATTTTTACTACTGTAAAATTCTACCGAGTTGCAGCAGAAATTAATTGTTAATTTTGTTTTAATGTTTATTTTTTTACAGCTTAGGATATGAAAGTAAATTTGAATAATAACAAACCATGCATACTGAATATGAAAGGATGACTAAGGTTGTATATGTATTTAAACCAACTGGAGTCAACATATTCTTGCATATCAATTAACAGGTGTCACCTTTTTTTGCATATCCATTTAATTCTAATTTATGGATATGCAAATAAATGTCAACTCTTGTTAATGAATATGTGAAAAAGAGTTGATTCTGGTAGATTTATCCACATATACAACTGGAGTTAACCCTTCCTCTCTTATCCAGTTTAATATGGGTGAAAAAAACATCTAAATGTTGATCTTTTTATTGTCCCCCACCTTTCAGGAAAAGTGAGGGACTAATAGTTCTGTTTCAACTAATAGTTCCATCCATCTGTCTATCCACACTTTTGTCAAGCACTTTTAAATCAAGGCAGGGCATTATAAATTCACTTTAAAGTCAGTCTCACATTTTCTTGTGCAGACTTGATAATGTGAACAGGGAATAAATATTTATACTTTAATGTATTAGTTACATTTTAATTGTAATATATGTAAGTATATGGGATTCTCCAACTTCCAAGTCCTAACCTAGCCACAGGCAGTTGTGAGTAGGATCCAAAATGAGCCAAACTTTCCAACTCTAAAAATCAGATTGTCAAAGACAGTTGTGATGCATGTCACCAATTACAAGGTGACTAGGTGATAATTATTAATAATATGTAATCAGATTTCTTTGTCAGCTATGTCTGGAAATAAAATACACTCATCTCTAATGATTAGCAATCTGGATTTCATTATAAACATGATCAATGTATCGAAAATCTAGCAATCAAAAAGCAGTGTTTATCATCTATTGTTTATGTAATAATTACAGGAGACTGATACATACTTACTGTTTGGTAATAATTTAATGGATATAAATAACTGTTCTCAAATCATTCTAAAAAGTGGTCTTGTCAAAAATTGTTTTGATCAATGTTGCCGATTTCAAGGTGGCAAAGATAATTGTTAAGTAAATGGATGAAAATAAGTGTTCTCAAATCATTCAGTTGTGGGTATAAATAAATCATTACAAAAAGTCTAGCTTTTATTATTGCTGATATAGTTGAAAAGATGAGTCTTGAGCATATCTAGGCAAAAAAAGGAAACTTTATATATTAAAACATAATTAAAATTAAGTTAACACAGTTCTGTTCTTGGTTATGTTTAATTTTTCAGATCATGGTCTTTTACATCTCTCTCTCTCTCTCTCTCTCTCTCTCTCTCTCTCTCTCTCTCTCAAATCTAGCTATGTCCAAAACACTTATCTATTTATCTATCTATATACATGTATATGTCCATCATTGTTCTTCCAACTTTATATGCATTCTAACCCTTCTTTTTTTCTCTTCTCATCTACATATCTATCTACATTATTTACATATATCTTTTCTGATAACTTTAATTATTGGCATATGTTTTAAGGTGCAAAGATAAAAAGAAAACAAAAGTTCTCTGTTTGTAAAAAAATATATAACGTGATGTCCAGAAAACATGCCATATTTTATTCTACCTTATATTTAATTTTCATTGTGATATTATGTTGTCATATTTTGGGGCAAGCCCAAATCTCACATGGGCAAGTTAAATTTTCCAGTCAGTTTGCTCTGGGGCAAATTAGTAAAGCCCTGAATATAGGAATGAAACCTAGTATACTTATAAATCATGATTAAGAAGAGTCTCCCACCACAATGGGCCTCCAATCTTCAAGGTGAAGGTCAGGACTCAATATCATTAGTTTTTCATCACACTTTCCTTCCCAGTCAACAACTTTCATGTTGTGCAAGATTAATGTGTGAGACTTGGTATACTTATGCATCATTATTAGGTGTGTCTCACACCAAATTGGGGATTCTATCTTCAAGATCACTGTCACAGCTAAACATTTTAGTTTCCTGTCACAATTTCATTTCTGCTTTATAACTTTCAAGTCGTTTATGATTAAGGAATGAAACTTTATATACTTATACATCATATCTAGAATGTGTGTCATGTACCCCAATGGGTCTCCTATCTTCAAGGTAAAGGTCAGGACTCTATATTTTAAGTTTTCCATCACATTTTTCTTTGTACTCAATAAACTTTCAAGCAGTCTGAGATTAAGGGATGAAACTTGGTACAGCTCTCCCTCATTATAATGCAGTAGTCAGGGGCCATAACCACCAACCGCGTTATGCACCAAACCGCTTTATATTGACAACCACAATATGTATGGAACTGTGATATTTTGAGAATAGTGTAATATATCTAATTGTGGTATAGTGGGCACTATCATAATTTGTTAAATAATGCATTTTGAAAAGGAAATGAAGCTATAGGACTAAGTTTCACCTTGTTTTCTTTCAACCATATTGTTATACATTGGTATGATTTGGTCATTGGGTCCATATTAGTATCGTGTTATATCTGGAATTGTGCTATAATGAGGTGCGTTATAACCTTGGACAGCTGTATACTTATACATCATGCTAGAAGGTGTATTGCAAACTACATTAGAGGTCCTATTTTTGATGTCAAGGTCACATGTTAATATTGGTAAATGTTTCTCTTCTGCTCTGTATTTTAATAGCTGTTTAAGATAAATGGATAAAATTCCACACTGAGGCATCCAATCTTCAAGGTCACATGTCAATATTATGATTTATTTTGTTTCTATCATACTGATCTGATCATAATACCTTAGGAGTACAATCACAACATTGCAAATCCAGCTCTCCCAAGTTAACTTTTCACTATACAAAATCCAAAAGTTGTCTGCCCACATAGCTGGGAGTCAGACTAGAATATACTTCCCAAGGATTTAGGGATTGGTGCCAAATCCTGTCCATACTTTAGTTACTACTGGAGCGAAACACATACTTGGCTAGTAGGATGCAACTGCGTGGGAGGTTCTGAGGGTGTTTCAGGTAAGTATTACCAGAGAAACATATTTTATTCCAAAAAGTTGGTTTCTTCTTAAATATGTTACCCAATCATAATGCCTGAGGGGAATAGGTAAGAGGTGGAGGAGTTACATCCCTTTATCACAGAGAAGGCCCATCTCTGGTTTCCCAAGATATATGAGGCAGCTTCCAACTGAAAAGAAGTATATAGGCTGAAGTAATGACTCCCTATTCCCCAGACATGGCTGACCATTACCCCCCCCCCCCCCTTTGCAAATCCAGCAGAAGTTGATAGGAAACGCCACTAAGAAGCTGCCAAACAACCTAGGAAGGTAGCCTGTTGCACTGCTGCTATAGGTCCCACAAGGTCAAACTGAGCCTTTGGGGATGAAAGATCTCAGAGGTAAAAACTAGTGTAAGTCATCTAGTGATGACAGAGATCTCACAACAAATGAGTCATTGCCAATGAACAGGAACCTATTCTTATCAATGAAAGCCAGGGCCACCATGAGAGAAATTGAACCATCACAACAGAACTGTACATAGTTTGAGTTGACTGATAATGCATGCATTTCACTGATTCTGCTTGCTGTAGCTACAGCAACTAGGCAGCAGGTTTTATAAGAGAGATGAGCCAATAATTCTTTACACAGTGGTTCAAATGGGGCTTTATTCAACTATATCTACCCATGGTAGATTCCGTTTAGCGCACAAATGCATGGCCTTTTGTCTTGATAGGTCAAAGTTTGAAACAAGTTCAGACAGGTCTTTGTTTTGTCCTATATCCTTCCTTCCATGATGACGAAACATGTTTGAGATTGTGGAACAGTAACCTTTTGTAGTGATGGGTGCTAACTTCTTTACCTCAAAAAAGCCACAGAAAAAAGTTAGCTAACTAGGGTAAAGATGCTTTAAGCAGCATAATGTGTTCCTGTTTGCACAACTGTGAGAAAACTTTCCTCTTACACTCAAACACTTTCAGAGTGGTAGACCTTCTCACCCGAGTGATTCTGTCCACCGCTTGTTCTTAGAAATGTCTGCCCCTGAGGACTTGTTTGATATCATCCACATGTCCAATAGATCTGGAATCAGATGAAATGCCTGCCATTGGCATTGTTTGAGCTTGTGAGGAAAGATCCCAATTATCCTTGGGATTTCCACTCTCAGGTTTAACATCTGAGGGGAGTAATCAAAATAAAGCAGCACTCAAATTCCCTCAATTTTTGCAGGGTCTTTTGAATTAAAGGTATTGGAGGATGAGCATATGCCTTCACACCATTCCAATCTATGGAGAGTGTTGACTGCCCAGATCTGAAACTGAAGAGACAAAGTTGAGAGTTTTGCATTTCACCTTGTTGCAAATAGATGCATGAGTGGTCAGCCCTGGTGGGTACAGACTCGACTTAATACCAAGGGGTCAATTGACCAGTTAATTTGGATGAGCAGATTCTGGCAGTACATCAAGTCCACCAATACACTGAACCTGCCCAGGATGTGATGGATTTTAATGTGGATTTTTCATTGATTACACCACCTGAGAAAATCCCAAACAAGGAGGTAGAGGTCTAGGGATTTGATCTTCCCTTGCCTTCTGAAATAATTCAACACAGTGGAGTTGTTGGATAGAATGAGTATGCCCTTTCCACTATGGCATTCATCTCTAGTAAATTGATATGCAAAAGTCAGTCTTAATGAGGCCACAACCTGCTGGTTTCCTGAAATGATGGCAACAGGTGTACACCCCAGCCCTCTGTGCTGGCATCCATACAAATTATGATTCCCAGAGGCTTGACCTGCAAGGGAACACTCACTGCAAACCAAGTGAGGTTCTCCCATTTGCTGAGATTTGTTGTCATATAATCAGATACTAGGACTGTTTGCTCCAGTGTACAAAACTTTAGTCACCACTAGGACAACAGAATTATCTGCAATGGTCTCATGTACATGCAACCCATTGAGGAGAGAAAGTAGTCAGAAACATTCTCTGGCTGAGATGCAATTATTTGTTTGTATTGAAGACACTTGTTCCTGAGAGAGACAGACCCTGTAAACATGCATTTGGAACTCAATCCCTATGTCGGTGAAATATAGAGATGGTTGAGATGGGATGGTGTCAGATTTGTCCTTGTTGACAAGGAATCCAAGGTTGGGTAGAAGTGACACAAGGGAATTCATGTTTTGACTTGAAATATCACTCACTTGGCATTTTTGGGGTATATTTGTCCAGGTAGCTGGATGTCACAGATGTGGAGATGGTCTTGAAGTGAGACACTATTATATCCATTACTCTTGTGAAGACCTAGGGGCTTATGCTAAACCCAAAAGGGAGTGCCCTGAACTGGAATACTGTATCCCTGAAAGTGAATCTCAGGAATATCCTGGAAGACTTTGTGTACTGGAACATGGAGGTACCCATCTTGCAGATCTAGACTTCTTGTGAAGTCTCTCTCCTAAAGAGTGTTTAGAACCAGTCTCAACATCTCCATTCTGAACCATGATGCCTGAATAAAAAGGTTGAGGGAGTTCAAGTCTAAGACTGTCCACAGTGTGCCACTGGCCACTGGCCTTTGGCATTAGGAAGAGTGTTCAATAAAAACCCAGCGACTTTCTGTTTTGTACAATCTCTACTGCCCTTTTCCTGAGAAGACCGTCTATTTCCTGTTGCAGAACATTGGCCCTTACAGGATCTTTTGAGATGTCTGTTGTAGTGGAGGCCCTGGATTATTGGGGAATGTGATCTTGCACCCTTCCAAGACAACTTGCAGGATTCATGGATCATCAGGGCAGAGTCTTTCCCCCCCACCCACAGGATATATGACAAGGGTGGCATGAGCCTGTCTTCAGAGAAGGAGGCTGGCATCAAGAGAAACTAGGGCAAAAAGATTCCTCTCTCAATTTCTTGTCTTCATTGTCCCTCGAAAACTGTCTTGCTTTTGAATGAATATAGGGCCTATAAGGCTGTTTCCCTGTTGAGCATTAATGGGGTGGAATGGGGTCCTTCCTGTTTCTCTGCTCCCCATTCTGGAAAGGTCGCTGAGGTCTCTGTCGTTGGACCTGTGTGAGATTTGTCTCCTATAAGGCCTAGCTATAGACTTCCTCCACTTGACCTGTGAAGAGCAGGTTCAATGACAATGGCTGCGATTTGAGAGCGGCCTTGTGATGTTGGAAAGTGGCAGTGGAAAGCCACACATCTCTTTCCACAATTTGTAGATTCACTGCCAATGTCATGGTTTTGTCAATTGTGTTTTATGCAGCCCTGTTCAGCACTCACGCCATTCACAAAACTGATTCCCAAGCATGGCCAGCGGGCATAATGGTGGATGAATCTGTTTATTACAACAAGATTCCGAACTAACTGTTGAGTGTCAAAAAAGTGTTTCCAGTCCATCCATATTGAAGGTCTTGACATCCCCAGCCTTGCTATGTCTCTGTTGAAAGCTGGGATTTTAGTATGAAACACAAGCGTATACTATATTATGCTTGTTGAAATTGGATGGTGGTCATTGTGAATAGAAGGACTGTTGATACATGGGTCTTGTCATTGCCACTCTAAACAATGCAGTAAGTTCACCACTCTACCAGATAATAACAACTAATGCTGAGACTTTATACACCTCTGTTGTTGGAACAGGAGCAGGTGGGGAAAATTCAGTCAGTAGCAGGCGAAAAACTTCCTTGATTGATGCAGGTGGAGAAAATTCAGTCAGTAGCAGGCAAAAAACTTCCCTGATTGATGCAGGTGGGGAAAATTCAGTCAGTGGCAGGCAAAAACTTCCTTGATTGATGCACGGAAGGCTGAGTCTTCTCTAATCATAGTTGGGTCAAGTAAAGATGATGGAGCTTGTGAGTGTCATACTATAAAGAGTGGGATGACACAGATGTCTCCAGTGACAACTGAGATGGTGCCAGCAAAGCTTGCTAAGACTGACTGTGAACCATACTTAAAGTCTGTATAGATTTGGATATCATAACTTTAAGAGGATCGCTGACTGTATCTTGTATCATCCGAGCATGCATTTCGGGCATCAAGGACTGAAATGTTACCATAGCCAGTACAGTACTAATAAGTAATTACAGACCATCCTGTGGCTGTTTGATGTTGGTCAATGATGGCACTGGTATGAGCTGCATCTGTAATGGCACCAGGCCAACTTGGATCTATCACAGGTATTGACCGCTTCATAACTATAGACTGCTCTTGGTCCGTCATAGAAACCAGGCATCATGGCACTAAACTGGCCATAGTGTAACATCAGTCTTTCATGGTACTATACTGGGTGGGTTTTACCTTGTGAGTGTGAAAATACTGCTGCCGAGATGAGACAAGTGATATTGGATCACCATGAGTAGTCTCCTCTGGCATCGATTTAGGCTTGATTGGCTTCAGTATTGACCATGAATGATCTGTATCTGTGCCAGGTCCATGATGTTGCAACAGGTTGGGGGATACTGGATCCCTGTAACAGGAATGGTCTTATCTGAGCTGGTGCTGGCCGCTGTAGGAAGTGTTAAAGGGCTGCTGTACCTATTTGGTATCAGACCTAAGGGTACCGCTGACAACACCTATTGCTTGGGTTGAGGAGGTAAAGGAGGACTAGGTCTGTATGTGATGCCTTGGTCTGCCTCCTTTTCTTTTCTGCCAGCACACTCTCTACTTCCATAAGGAAATTACTCACTGAGGTGGCATCAACAACTATGCTAATGATGTCCTCCTTCCTCTTTGATCATGCATTGATTCACCTTAGATCATGTTTACCTGGACAAAACTAAAGCCCATTCCATTCAGCATGTGCAAATTTCACACATGTATGGCCTGAGTCACATCCAACACATTCCAGGCATGTCATGTGAGTATCGTCCGCCAGTTTTAACTGCTATCACTCAGTGCATTTTGCACGGTCAATTGCTGACACCTGAAAATACAGAGAGCTAACAGATAACATATTATACAAGTGAAATCAGCCAAGCGTCTCTAACTTACCAAGAAGTGGATGCTAGTGAACAATATGGTCCATAATTACTGAGTCAGTGATCAAACTGTCACATAAACTTACCGTGAAGCACACACTAATACACAAATAAATGTATATTGGAATTGTCTACACAGGCTTTCTGGTCTGTTAATTCTCAGTCAGTGAATGCAAACATATAATAGGTCAGTACACATTACTGAATGAACGTAGTAGTGACCAGGGCAGGTTAGAACAAAATGGTGCAGACATGTATCTCATAGGATGAAATTGTTGTTCTAATAAAGTTAGAACAACTTCATCTTAGAAAGAAAAGAGCAAGGAATAGTTAGAAATATAAAGCAGATCGCTTGATACAGGATTTTTTGCGAGGTCTCTAAAAGAGAGTGCTTCCTAGCATCAGCAGAAGTAGTAACTGAAGTATGGATGGAATTAGGTGCCAATCTCAATATCTAAAAGGAAATCACTCTAGTCTGACTCCCACCTATGTTAGCAGACAAGCTTAGGCTTTTTATAAACTATACATTAACTTAGCAGGGCTAGATGTGCGAGGTAGTGGTAATAGTGGCTAGATGTGCGAGGTAGTGGTCATAGTGGCTAGATGTGCGAGGTAATGGTCATAGTGGCTAGATGTGCAAGGTAGTGGTCATAGTGGCTAGATGTGCGAGGTAGTAGTCATAGTGGCTAGATGTGCGAGGTAGTGGTCATAGTGGCTAGATGTGCGAGGTAATGGTCATAGTGGCTAGATGTGCGAGGTAGTGGTCATAGTGGCTAGATGTGCGAGGTAATGGTCATAGTGGCTAGATGTGCGAGGTAGTGGTCATAGTGGCTAGATGTGCGAGGTAGTGGTAATAGTGGCTAGATGTGCGAGGTAGTGGTCATAGTGGCTAGATGTGCGAGGTAGTGGTCATAGTGGCTAGATGTGCGAGGTAGTGGTCATAGTGGCTAGACGTGCGAGGTAGTGGTCATAGTGGCTAGATGTGCGAGGTAGTGGTCATAGTGGCTAGATGTGCGAGGTAGTGGTAATAGTGGCTAGATGTGCGAGGTAGTGGTAATAGTGGCTAGATGTGAGAGGTAATGGTCATTCTCCTAAGCTATTATGATTAAGTAAATTATTTGAAGAAGAAATTAGAAACTGAATAACTCTTAATGATTAACTTGCAAATCACTGAAATTTAAATTGGCCCCCTCCCCCACAATGTGATTTCGTTAAACAATAATTCCCATTAAAAAAGAAAAACTCTCACTGTAATACTTACTGGACATGATGGAATCTGAGAATAAGTCCATCTGAAATAAAAGTGTCATAATTAGAAAATGTAGGCAAAGTAAGTACTGAAACTTATTTTATTGAAGTGTTTACAATTACTCAAGAAAAAAATTGCTTGTTGTCATGCTTGCTTTTATTATTTCATTTTACCATACCATTTCATTCTTAAATATCATATGATCTCCTCTAAAAATTTTATTTGGTGAAATATATAGCAAGAGAAAAATGATTAATTTCCTGATACAATACAAAATACATTATACCTCTCTAACAATCTTCAAAATATAGGGTTTTTGGAACACTACCCCTTGCAATAGTTAAGACAGGTAAATGCCTTCTTTTTTAGAAACTCATGAAGTGTGTTCATTCAGCTCAGAGTTAGCCAATATCTACTTATTATAAGTAGTGTAGAGACTTAAGACAATTTCAAAACTGTATATGGGGGGGGGGGGGGAGGAGGGGAAAAAATAATTTTAATGATGTAATACTTACCTGTTGCTACTGCGTAGTTCAATCTTTTCCAGACGGAAAATAACCTCGACCTTGGTGACTCTGCATGAAAACTTGTCATTGCAGAGAGACTGAGATGAGCCAAGCATGAAGGTGGAGAATCTGCAGGCTGTTGTGTAGAAGAGAGCCTCTGTGCTGCAACAGGAGGTCCCTCCTCTGAGGTAATGTCCTGGCATGGTCTACCAGCAGGTCAGAAGATCGTTGAACCACGATCATTGGGGCCACAATGGGGCTATGAAAATGAGTTGAACAGTTGAGATCCTTACTTTTTGAAGTACTTGTGGGATCATCCTGAAGGGTGGGAAGACATAAGCAAACAGAGAATCCCACTTCAGGCTGAAAGCGTCCACTGCCCAGGTAAACTGATTGGAAACTGGGGAAATGTAAAAGGGGAGTTTGTGGTTTAGCCTTGTCACAAACAAGTCCACCAAGGGTCTCCCCCAAATTCTGAACAATGAATCTGCTATGGATTGATGTAGAGACCATTCTGTGAGAACTATCTTGCCCCTCCTGGACAGACTGTCTGCCAAAATATTCTTTTTGCCAGGAATGTGGTGAACTTTAGGGGGGGGGGGGATAATCCCTTCTGAGGTTGCCCAGTGAAGGAGGTTCCAAACCTCCACACAGAGACAAGGGGCATGTGTGCCTCCTTGTCACCTGACGTATGCTACAGCCAACATGTTGTTTGTTGGAGAAGACCATCAGGCAGTGACCTCTTATTTGTCAATACACCCTTGAAGGGCTAAGAACACTGCCCTTTTTTCCAAATTGTTAATGTGACCATGAACCCTGAAGAATCAGTGCCTCCAGCTCCAGATGAGTGCCCCACTCAGAATCAGAAATGTCTGCAAACAGATAGGAGTGGGGTTTGGGGGGCATGCATGGGGACTCTGGCCAAAAACGGTCCCAATTTGTCCACCAAATCAGATGGTGGAAATCTGGACTGAGAGAAATCTGGGCATTCAGAGGGTCCCTGTGCAGTTTCCAGTTAGTCAGAAGGAGAAACTGGAGAAGGCACAAGTGCAATCTGCCTAGGGGAACCAGGTCTGCTGTTGTGTTCAAGGTCCCCAGAAGAGAAAGCAATAGACAAGCTTACAATGTGGTCTTGGATCTCAGAGCCTCCCAAAAGTCAGGATCTTGTCCACTCTAATCCTCTGTTTGTGAGGAAATTTTTCCCGACAAAGACAAAATCTTGAGATGGAGTAAGCTCAGATTTCTCTAGATTAGGTAAAAGACTCAGCCTGGTCACAATGGACCAACAGCGAAACAGATTCAGTCTGAGGGACTCTAGCCGGCCATTGTGGATCAACCAATCATTGAAATATTGTAGGATAGGGATCCTTAGTGTCCTTAAGTGGACTGCTACTACTCCCATGACACTGGTAAAAGCTCTGGTGTGGAGGCTAAGCCAAATGGCAGAGCGCGAAATTGGAAGACCTTCCCTTCAAGCAAAACTGAAGGTACTTCCTGTGAGACGGAAAGATGGGGATGTGAAGGTATGCACCCTGAAGATCAATGGAGACTGCCCAGTCGCTGGGTCTTATGGCATTCCTGACTGAGGCTGTGGTCTCCATATTGCAAGGTTCCTCCAGCAGAAACCTGTTTAAGGAGGAAAGGTCTATAATTAATCGAAACTTTCCCCCTATTTTTGGTACCAGGACAATCCAGGAGTAGAAGACTGGAGATTGGTCACTGAACACCCTCTCTACTGCACCTTTCTGAAGAAGGGAGCATACCACTTCCTTTATTCACACCAGAATCAACTGGTGGAAGCACATGGGGAGAAGCTCCGCTGATAAACCCATGGACAAGGATAATGCATGCCTAGATGTTTTGGCCACTGCTTCCAAAAATTACTGAAGGGCAGTTGGCAACAGAGATTCCTCCTTCAGTAGGCTGAAAGTGGCTGCCAAAAAGAGGTCAGAATGTAACACTATAGTCACTAATGAGCTAGCCTTTAGTTCTAAAGCCTCCAGTGTTTTAACTGGAAGGAGAGCCCAGGTCCCTGTGGAAATACTCATTTGTGCCACTCCAGTGTTCAGAATGGGAGGTTTAAGGGTCCAAGAAGGGGTGTGAATCCTATAAATAGCTGTGGAGACCAATGGTCTCAATGTAGAGGGGTGGACAGACCACCCCTTACACTGTCAAGCAAACTCCTGGCCCTTACTAAACCTTTATCATGAGTCAGGGAGCAACAAGAGATCTAGAACAGAGGTAGCCCCAGAGAGTTTCTCCAAGCTAGAGATAATTTTAGTGTCCTCTGGGCCTGAAGGATTTTGACACTGATCACAGGTAAAAGATGGTAAACCTCGTTAACCGCTTTATCAAAAGACCAGATCTCTTCTTTCTCTGCCGCCTTGACCAACGGTTGGGAGGAAGCAGGGTACTCCAAAGGAGGAGGTGCCACCTTGACTTGTTCTGCATGAAACTCATGAGAATCTAGGAGGACAGACAGGATGTCTTCATCCTGCTCTCGCTCCTGGGAGGCAGGACTCTCTAATCCAAAACCTCTTTGTTGTGGTGGCGACTGGGGCTAAGGGGGACCTCAACCCATAACTCCTCTCGTGGAGTGAAGGGACTATTCATAGTGGCAGACTCGGCAGGTGGGTGAGAGCAACTCTCAACTCTGCTGGGGTGTTTGGGGGAAGAAGGTCTGCCACTCCCCCTCCTTTCTGTCCCTGCTTGATACGAGGAAGATGTCAGTCCACAGACTGCATCATCAACCTCTCTACCATGGGGCCAAAGCCTTAACTCCATGACCGCATGCAGAGGAAGAGCCAATCACTTCCCTGTGGTAGAAGGCCCCACATCCCGTAGGATTTAGTGGGATTATAGGAAAGAGGGGATACCGTTCCAACCCTCTTCCCTCAACTGGTGTCTGTACATGGATTCCACTGACCAGTGACTGGTCAACAACCTGTCAGGTGACTCCGATCTGTAGGAAAACCTTCCTCAGACCTGATAGACTTATATCACAGCTCTCCCCTTACTGGTTGGCTCAATCCTGTTGCTGACAACAGTCCCCAGAGACTGAAAGGGGTGCTGCTCTCTCCTCATGGGAGGGGGCATGACTCACTCTCTGCCAGCACTGAGCTGTGGGCTAGTAGAGGGTTCTGCTTCTCCATCACAGAAGGGTACGACTCAATCTTCACCCTCTTATTTCCTCCCTTGGGAGGGGACCCAAGAACATTAAACATCTCTGAAGAGACTTTACTAATCCTCCACTGAGACCCTAGGGACTCAGAGAAGGAAAATCCCAAAAATTCTGATGAAGAAGACGAAAGCATTTTCTTCCTTCCTTTGTAAGTTCATCTGCATTCAGAGAGGTCCCAGACCTTGTCCGACCATAGACAGCAAAAGGAACAACCATCTGTCATTTTGCAGTCCGCACATGCTAGGCAGGTGGGGTGGGTGTCCCAGGGGGCTTTCTTGTGCCCACAACCTTCTTAGACATTGCAGCACGAAAATGCTGAAAACATGATTTACAAAAAACTTCTATGTAAGTATTACGTAAATGTGTGATGTATTTGTGTGTATGTGGGTGGACTAGGTCAACAACAGCAAGAATTCATCCTTTCCAGATGTTGTCCAATTAAAGAATTAAAACAATCACTTATGTTTTAATACAAAAGGTCAACAAAGTTAAGTTGAGCACTGGATTAAAAGAATTAAAACAACCAATAATGCTTAAGTTTTAATCAACCATACTTATTTGAGTACTTGAGATGAATAATTGGCAAAAAGCTTGGTATGATTGCTAAAAATAGTATAATAATAAAAATGATGATTCATACTGTTCTAAAACAAACAAAACAGAATCAATATGAGGCCGCAGAGCTAGAAAAGGAATAAAATAATTCTCAACGACAATAAACCCTGCGTGTGTGTGCGTGTGTGTGTGTGTATGTGCATGTGTGTGTTGTTTTGTTTTTTTTGGGGGGGGGGGGGGGTAACCTAAACACAAGGTTATGAAAAACGTAACCAAGAAATGCCAATGACTCAAGAGAGAGAGATAATTTCACACAGGATTAATACTAAATTTTAGGATAATATCACACTGTAAAAACAATAAATGTACATAATGAAAATGCTCAATCTGCAACATATCCTCTAAGTGAAGGTAATTTTCTATGAATAGTGATTTAATCCAACTTAAACCTGGAAGTAGTCCGAAAAAGAAGCTACAGGTTGGATTTCAATAACCAGTTTTATACCTGATGCATCGATTGAAGGACAACTTGCATTGGTCCATTAAAATATGGCAAAAATGTATTGTGTGAAAAAAGCCCTCCCCATTTAAATTTTGTTTAGTTTAATACCATACCAGCTGCAGTTACTATGTATGCTGTCTGACCATTGGTCATCTGAGGCTGGCCTTGCTGGTTCATCATGTACATCAAGAGCCAGGTAACTGGAGGTGGCTGCTTCTCCTGCTTGTAATTGGACCAGATGGGGTTGAGATCAGAGTTGCAGTGGTATGGTTGGGGAGGCTGTTTAGGATTACTTGCCCAGCTGTGGTAGCTTTTAATGCAATCTGACTTCTGGTGATCTGGTTCTGACCATACTTAGTGATCATGGACATCTGGGGCTGGCATGACAGGATAATTCTATTGTTGCCTTGTAAATAGCTAGACTGGATTGGTGAAGGTTAAAGGGCTCATAAGCTGGTCAAGCGGTGGTCACTGTCTGTGCAATCTGAAGACTGGTCACCTAAAGATGACCGTGATGATTCATCATTTGCTAAGGGGCACATGGAGACAAGACATTGGTGTAGGGATGGTGGGGGTGGGTGCAATGTCTGATAATAATTGCCTAACAAGCTATGAATGCTATCTGTGCTATTTGATTCCTAACTTCTGCTTATAAACAGGCAATATAGTGTTGAGATGGTAGGGGAAGGGAAATAGCTGATAAGGATTACTTTACCTGCTGTGTTAGCTATCTGATTGCTGATCGTCTGGAGCTGATATATCATTGGCACAGAGTACTTACAGAGAGGGGTGTTGACTGCTGCTTGTAAAAAGGTGACATGGAGTTGAGATGGTGTGGGTAGGGAGATTGACTGATAAGGATAACCTGACAAGCTGTGATTGCTATCTGAATGTTGGTCATCTGGAGCTGACCGTACTGATTCATTTTGGACGCTAGGCATGAGAGATAAGAATCTGCTACTACTGCTTGTTGGATGGTGGGGATGGGGGTTGGGGGAATGGCTGATAAAGGTATCTGACCAGCTGTGGTAGCTATCCATGCTATCTGACAAATTATTATTTGGCACTGACTGTACTGATAAATATGGAAATCTTGGTAGGAGAGACAAGATTCTGCTAGCACTGCTAGTAAACAGTCAATAAGGGTTTGGGATGGTAGAGGGAGGGACTGGCTGATAAGGGTTACCTGACCAGTTGTGGTAGCTATCCATGCTATCTGACTGCTGGTCATCTGAAGCTGACAGATCACAGGTATAGAGGGCAAAGAGACAGAGGCAGTGACTGCTGCCTGTAAAAAACCAGGATGGGATTGGAGCAGGGATGGAGGTCAGATGATGGCAGTTCAAGTTTACCTGATTGGCTGTGCTTGATATCTGTGACATCTGACCACTGGTCATCTGAGGCTGACCATATTGGTTCATCATGGACACTGGAGGCTGGGAGACCTGAGGCTGCTGCTGCTGCTGCTGTTTTTGGAGCATGTTCAGTTGCTGTAGACGTTCCATAGGCCTCTGTAAATTAAAGGAAAAATTCAACTTCAAAATCTGAGAGTGAAACCTCACTTCCTCCAACATGTTTCACTCCAAAATCCTGGATTGCTCAAACTATTTCTGAAGTCATTGCAAGATGTCTATAAATTTTATGTAATATTCTAAGCGATAAATTGAACGGGTCATCCTTGAATTCTCCAACTTAATCAGCAATCCCCAGCTTTGTCTTTTAATATGAATGAAATTCAACTGCAATTGAATTACAGACAAAAATTTGCATGTTGCATATTTTCTTTCACCTGTAAGATAAAAGAAAAGTAATATATAAATCAGACACAATATTAGGATCTTAGCGAACACTTGGGTTGAGATCCTTTGTAAATATAAGGCCAAGACATTTCTCTTGTGCCTTGGCTTGCTCCAGTCAACTTAGCTGAAATGGATATGAGAGTCTAATGGACTGGATTAACTTTTGATATACTGGCTTTCCATCCAGAGAAATCATGCACTCTAAGTAAGCATGGAAACTGAAATAAGTTCCAGTATTATCAGCAAGCATTCTTGGGAAAACTGACCTTAGTTGTGATTTTAATGATTGGAAAAAATATATATATTTATCTTATATTATAGATACCTATTATGAAGATGCATGTCATAAATACTCCAGGGTGGCACTATGATTTTCCAAATAGATTGCCAAATTATGCCCTGAAAAATCTGACTGATGATTATCTAGTGTACTAGAAAAGGGCAGAACTACAAAAGTTTCTGTTCTGGACATAACTCATTACCCATTATTAGCTTGTAATTTATTTCATACTTCCCTTCTTTTCTGAATTTTTTTTCTTTTCAAACAATAAAAGTTTAATTTATTGATGAATAATGCATTTCTGCATATTTCTTGAAGAAATTTTGTCCCTTACATCATTCATACAACCTCAAAAATACATTACACTAGTGAATAGCAACCATTTCAAGACAAAAATCTCCATACAACAGAACAAGCCACAATATTTTCAATAACCAAAAATGTTGTTTCTATTGAAATAAATTGATTTCAGAGAATAATAATCACCACTGGCAATTTTGGTGATCGCTAACGCCAACATAGATGGTAATGCTCAGTATAACATAACCGTGCAACATGATCAAAGAAGCGCACAGCCAAAGGTTAAGCAAGACCCTCAGGTGCTGTAGTAAGAAGTGCATATCCAATGGTTGAGCAAGATGCTAACATGCTGTATTATGTGCACGGCCAATGGTTGAGCAAGATACTCACATGCTGCATTAAGTGCACATCCAATGGTTGAGCAAGATGCTCACATGCTGTATTAAGTGCACGGCCAATGGTTGAGCAAGATATTCACATGCTGAAATAAGAAGTGCACAGCCAATGGTTTAGCAAGATGCTCACATGCTAAAGAACTATGTCAATAGAGTGCAATAACTGCATACACTTTGAAATCATGTTAAGTTTTCATGTCAAAATCAAAATAAAGCAGTATTTATTTCTAAAGATAAATACCTGTTTTCAATGTTTCAATTTTTTACATAATCTATGAGCAAACCAGCTCAGTTTAGTGACTATGTGCATCTTGTTCAACAACTGGCTGTACACTCCTGGGATGACATCACAATGTTACATTGTATAGAGTATTACTGTTGGTGACATTCAACTATGAAAGTGGAATCTATTGTACAAGATAAATATCTTTTCTCTCCAGGCATAATAAAGGGAGATTAAATGGGTTCATGTTAGAATTATTACTATTAACCTTCTTCTTTCGCATTCAATTTATTTTTGCAGAGTTTACAGAAGGATCTCAGCTGCAAGAATTAAACAATAGCAAATACACATTTTAAGGAAATTAGGTAGACAAACAGCAACAGAACTGCTGCAAAATTGTACGACATCCGTAAACCACTAAAATAAGTATTGTAGCTGCAAAAAAAGTAGATTTACAGTTGTCCAAAGCCTACTGTAGACAAATACTGCTGTTTACCGGTGGTTGAGCAGCATGCTGATGTAGTTGCTGTTGCTGCTGCTGTTGTAGCTGTGCTTGATTCAGCTGCTGCTGTTGCTGCTGTTGCTGTAGCTGTGCTTGATTCAGCTGCTGCTGTTGCTGCTGTTGTTGTAGCTGTGCTTGATTCAGCTGCTGCAGTTGTGGTTGGCCCACTTGTAGCTGTGGTTGATTCCCTTGTAAGGGCACCTGACTGTTCTGAAATGTGGCTTGGTTGGGCTGGCTGGTTTGATGCTGTGCTAACTGACCCTGGGAGAAGGGAGGGGGCTGTTGGGGTTGGTGGTGGGGTGGGGGTGGCTGTCCCTGAGGGGGAGGGGGACCAGTGCCTGTGTTAGACTGGCTTACATGTGTACCTGGAAAAAAAAGTGTTATAATAAATTGGCAGCATCTGATTTGCAACTTGTTTACTGCTAGAAAAAGAAAATAAAAGAAATAGTGTCATTCACTAAGTACTTTTACAATGAGATGTCTATGAATAACATATTTTCAAGATTATTCACACCTAATTTCAGGTCTGAAATTTCAACCCAACTGGCGATTTTTCTGTCTAAAAGTGTTCAATTAGATAATATTAATCAAATACAAACCCCTGATCTTACTATCTTTATTCTTAATTAACATCGACCACCATTCAATATTCTCTATTTGAGCTCATGACCAGGAATCCCGAATTCTCCTCGCCCTTATCTGACATTTTTTTTCTTCTGAAAAAGAACACTGCCGCCAGATATTTATGAAATTTTATACTTTAAGACACACCTTTAGTTGTAATAAATAAAAGTTAAAAAACACTGATATACCGCATTATTAAATGAACCTACAATGTGCCATTTCCCTTCCTGGTTTGCAATTGCTTCAGTTTTAGTATTATTCTTCCATGCTTCACTTTTTTTCCCTCTCGAATTATTTATTTAAAAAGACAATTCTACTAGATATATAGAATTTCAACCAACAGCACTGTTAACAAGTAGGTTTACAACCTATAACAGAACAATGCATTTGAATGACAATCATATACAGTCAAGTTCAATGGTAAAACTTTATTTGATTAGGTCCAGAAACAAGTCCTAGAGGATGCTGATCAAGGTTAGTTATTTTACTAGTATCATTATTCTTTAGTTTTAATAAGGGCCTAGGTTATTTATATTATTGTAAAGATCTGGTATGTGCTGACACACTGCCACACAATCAGCCTATGAATCACATGATGTGAAAAATTGATGGTTTAGTCAGCTCACAGAGCCCGAAGGATTTTTATAAGGCCAGGATATATGCTTTCACATCTCTATTGTCTTATGCTTTGTGGCTATAAAGATTTTAAACAACTGGAAAAACATAATGACCAAACAAATGATTGCATGAGATAATAATGAGCACTGTATGTCAAATGTCCGACATGCCAAGTTAGCAACCTGTCATTGTAGCTCATTGGTCAGATATGTCCAGCCGATATAGCCGTTTTGAAATCGTATTTGTTACGACTCTATGGTCTAAGAAAAATGTAACAGAAAGAAAGTGAAACCAACAAATCAAGTAAAAATCAACAAGCAATTTATTACTAGATAATTAAAATGAAAAATCAAAAAGTCACTTACAGTAATGTGTTTTGAAATCCTAATAATCCAATAAGAATGATTGTTCTAATCACAAGTCCTAAATATAGAATGTTCCGAATTCACGGCTGTGTCTTGAATGTTATGATGTGCTAATGGTCTCCAAAGTCCTGATGTACTAGTAATCTTGATGTGCTGATGTCAAAATGAAGTATTCCAAAATCTCTGAATCAGTTCACTTAAATTCCAAAATTGTCAATTAAAAATCCAAAATCCAAAAGTTTATGAGCACTGTTATAATCCAATGAATATTTAAAATAATTCCTCTCTCAGAATTTGGAATGAATTTTCACAACTGTAATAGCTCTTTACAAGACTGATGGTAATGTCAAAACTGAATAAATGTCCACCAAACATGGTATATATAAAGATTGGTCACATGACAGAATGTTCTAGAATATGAGTCATCTTAATGGAATTCTAACTGTAAACAAAATTCAACCTTGACCTTCAAATTGAGAAAACATATTGATCAAAACAACCTAATTCAAGGACATTAGTTAAACATGTTTTTCCTGATAACATTAAGATTTAAGCAAATATTAAAGTGAAGAAACATTTATAATTTCCTAAAATATTTATAATATTATATAAACATCATACATAACACCTCCCCTCATAAAGAAAAAGAAAGATTTATGTAATAAAGCTTTCTTTTGAATATACATCTAATACTATAATAACCAAAATTACATAAGAACATGTTTTATGATACTGGACTTAATTACATCAAGCAATATTACATTTCTAGGCACGTGAGAGTGCATCTGCAATCACATTGTCTTTTCCCCTGATGTGTTTGATGTCAATGTTATATTCTTGCAATATCAAACTCCATCTCAACAATCTCCGATTTGTATCTTTCATTTTGTTGATGAAAGTAAGGGGATTGTGATCACTGTACACAATAATTGGAGAAAGAGCTGAGATAACATACACTTCAAAATGCTGTAAAGCCAATATCAAAGCCAAACATTCCTTCTCAATTGTGGAATAATTTTTCTGGTGCTTGTGTAGTTTTTTAGAAAAATAACACACAGGGTGATCCACACCACTTTTGTCTTCCTGAATCAATACTCCACCAACCCCTACATCACTTGCATCAACAGATAATTTAAATGATTGGCTAAAATTTGGTGCAGAAAGAACTGGTGCATTCTTAAGCATGGCCTTTAACTTGTCAAAAGATTGCTGACACTTGTCAGACCAATGAAATTTGGTTTTCTTACTCAATAAACTTGTCAAAGGTTCAGCAATTTTGGAAAAATTGGAACAAAATTTCCGATAATATCCAGCCATACCTAGAAATTGCATCAGTTGCTTTTTACAAATTGGAACTTGAAATTCAGAGATAGCTTTGACCTTAGCTTCAATAGGTTTAACTTGACCTTGTCCCACAATATGTCCTAAAAATGTGACACAAGCATGGCAAAACTCACTTTTGCTCAAATTAATTGTCAGATTCGCATCGCTGAGTCGATCAAAGAATTTTCGAATGGTTTCCAAATGATCTTCCCAGGTGTTGTTGTAGATAATGACGTCATCGATATAAGCGTCACAATTATCAAGACCAAATGTTATCATGTTCATCAGACGTTGAAACGTTGCAGGCAAATTTTTCATTCCAAACGGCATGACTTTATATTGATAAAGTCCATCTGGAGTTGCAAATGCTGAAATTTCTTTTGCCCTTTCCGTCAATGGAATTTGCCAGAATCCTTTTAAAAGGTCAAACTTGGTGACATATTCCGCATTTCCAATTTTATCAATGCAATCGTCCATTCTTGGGATTGGAAATGAATCAGTTTTGGTAACACTGTTGACTTTTCTATAGTCAGTACACATACGGAATGTATTATCTGGCTTGGGAACAAGAATACATGGTGAACTCCAGTTACTTTTACTTGGTTCTATGAAATCATTCTCCAGTAAATACTGAATTTCTTTCTTCAGATAGTTCTGTTTGAGAGGATTCATCCTATAAGGATGCTGTTTCACAGGCGCAGAATCTACAATGTCAACGTCATGATAAATTTTACTTGTTCGTGTTGGAACATCAGGAAACAAGTGCTCATATTCATGTAATAGCTGTTTTAGTTCATTTCTTTCCTGTTGTTGTAGATGTGAAAGTTTCTGGTCTAGGTTGTTCAATATTTCTGAATTCCGAAGATTAGTTATACCAGAGTCACTATAGTCTGATTGTATTCCATCGTTGATATCTTCACTGTGTGGGACAGGTACAACTAAACTAACAGAATAATTAGCTGGGCTATCTCTGTCAAAATATTCCTTTAACATATTTATATGACAAAGTTGTTTCTGTTTCCGTCTCCCAGGAGTGTTAATGATATAATTTAAGTCATTTACTTTCTTTGCAACGGTATAAGGACCATAAAATTTAGCCTGAAGAGGATTTTGAGGTATGGGAAAGAGAGCCAGAACTTTGTCACCAGATTCAAAACTCCTTTCCTGTGTATTTCTGTCATACCTTAATTTCATTTTTGACTGGGTAGTGTGAAGATTAGTTCTTGCTACTTCACAGGCCTTTGACAACTTGTATTTGAAATCAGAGACATAATCAAGAAGATTAATCTTTGAATCTTCATTTGAAAGAAGTTTCTCTTTCAATAATTTCAATGGTCCACAGACAGTATGACCAAAAACTAGTTCAAAGGGACTAAAACCCAACGACTCTTGAACTGATTCCCTAACAGCAAACAACAACAAATGAACACCCTCATCCCAATCCTTTTCTGTATCAAAGCAATATGATCGAATCATATTCTTCAAAGTTTGATGAAATCTTTCCAAAGCACCTTGACTTTCAGTGTGATAGGCAGAAGATTGAAACTGTTGGATGCCTAATTCATGCATAACTTGTTGGAAAATTCCAGACATAAAATTTGACCCTTGATCTGACTGGACAGATTTGGGAAGGCCAACAAGTGTAAAAAACTTCACCAAAGCTTTCACAATAGTTTTAGTTTTTATATTTCTCAGAAGAATTGCCTCTGGAAATATTGTAGATGCACACATGATGGTCAACAAGTATTGGTTGCCTGACTTGGTTTTAGGTAAAGGACCAACACAGTCTACTATTATTCTACTAAATGGTTCATCAAATGCAGGAATAGGTTGCAGATGAGCCTTAGGTATCTTCTGATTGGGTTTTCCTACCATTTGACAAGTGTGACAAGATCTGCAGTATTTAGAAACATCACTTTTTAGTTTCGGCCAATAAAAATGATTCAAGATCTTGTGATAAGTCTTACGGACTCCTAAATGACCAGCCAAAGGAGTTTCATGGGCTAAATTAAGAATTTCCTGTCTATATGACTTAGGAACAACAATTTGATAGCTCACTGACCACTCGTCACCAGCGGGTACATCAGGTGGTCTCCATTTCCTCATAAGGACCCCATTTTTCACAAAGTAACACACCGGAACTTGTGTGGCTTCAGTTTCACTAATAGCCCTCTGAAACAAACAAGATATCTCGGGATCTTGCTCCTGTTCAACGACAAGAGATTGTCGTTTGTCATCCTGATTAGAACAAAGAGAATGAGTTGCCAAAAGAGGATCACTGTGATCAATACCATTTGATTGATCAATACCTGAGGAAAAAGTGACCTCATCAAAAGACTGACCAATACATGTGTCAGCTAAAGGAATAATATCCTGATCAACATCACTCTCAAGAGCTCTTTTTGCCATAGCTCTAGTAACTGCACAAGCAGGGTACAAATCAGGGATTTCAGTTTCGACAGGATCAACTTTCTGATCCAAACAAGGCTTGTCAGTTACAAGTGGATTAACCACAACCTTATCTCCAGCTAGGTCATTGCCTAGTAATAAATGAACACCCTCTATGGGTAAAGAAGTCACTGCCCCAACAGTCACAGGTCCAGAAACTAAGTCTGATGCCAAATTTACACAATGAAGAGGAACATTTACAAAGCCGCACTCTACTCCCTGAACAAGAACACTTTCACTTGAAGACTCCTCAGACAAAGGCAAAGTACCTGATAATAAAAGACTCTGAGAAGCTCCAGTGTCCCTTAATATTTTAATTGGGATAGGTTTGGCAGAATCACCAATAAGTGATATAGAACCTTCTGACATGAATGGTTCATAAGCCTCTAAAATAGAATCAGACTGGGGTTTGTTTGACCCAACAAATGTATTGCTTTCAATACAAGACCGTGACCTTGACCTCGTAGAAATAAGAGCATTTGGAAAAGCTCTGTCTTTTCTCTGTTGCTTATTTTTCAACTTGAAGCAATCAGAAATAACGTGCCCTTTCTTTTTACAATAAGTGCACATAGGAAGAGATAAGGATTTCTGATCAGTCTTATCAGATGTTTGATTCCTAACAGTTGTGCTGTTGTGAAATTTGGAAGTACTCGAATGAGATTGAAATGGTTTTTTACCAGAAAACTGCTGAGAGGACGACCTATTGCCAAATGAAATTTTGTGAGTCAAGGAAAATTCATCAGCCATACGAGCAGCATTTTCCAAAGTTTCCACATTCTGCTCGTCAAGATAGGTTTTAACATCACTATGGATGCACCTCTTGAACTCTTCAATTAACTTTCTCATGCACTCTATCCCCTCCTGGATAGGTTTTGAAATCAAATTCTGAACATTAGATGCCATAGTAAATGCTTGTTGGTTTCACACAAAAAAATTTCTCTATTTAAAAATCTTTGCCAAAGACAAAAAAAAATTCAGAGACAAAATCAATATGAATTTCAAAGATAAATTTAATATCTCTAATATGCTTTAAAGAAATTCAATCCCGGAACGACGAGCCCTCAATTTCTGTTACGACTCTATGGTCTAAGAAAAATGTAACAGAAAGAAAGTGAAACCAACAAATCAAGTAAAAATCAACAAGCAATTTATTACTAGATAATTAAAATGAAAAATCAAAAAGTCACTTACAGTAATGTGTTTTGAAATCCTAATAATCCAATAAGAATGATTGTTCTAATCACAAGTCCTAAATATAGAATGTTCCAAATTCACGGCTGTGTCCTTGAATGTTATGATGTGCTAATGGTCTCCAAAGTCCTGATGTACTAGTAATCTTGATGTGCTGATGTCAAAATGAAGTATTCCAAAATCTCTGAATAAGTTCACTTAAATTCCAAAATTGTCAATTTAAAATCCAAAATCCAAAAGTTTATGAGCACTGTTATAATCCAATGAATATTTAAAGTAATTCCTCTCTTAGAATTTGGAATGAATTTTCACAACTGTAATAGCTCTTTACAAGACTGATGGTAATGTCAAAACTGAATAAATGTCCACCAAACATGGTATATATAAAGATTGGTCACATGACAGAATGTTCTAGAATATGAGTCATCTTAATGGAATTCTAACTGTAAACAAAATTCAACCTTGACCTTCAAATTGAGCAAACATATTGATCAAAACAACCTAATTCAAGGACACTAGTTAAACATGTTTTTCCTGATAACATTAAGATTTAAGCAAATATTAAAGTGAAGAAACATTTATAATTTCCTAAAATATTTATAATATTATATAAACATCATACACAACATATTCACTACAATCTATTTGTCTCCTCTTCTCTGAATAATAGACAAGTAGAAAAGAGCAATAACTGACAAATGTAAGCATGTATATGTATGTTTCAACATGCAAAATAACATTTTAAATGGACCAAAAAATGAGGTATACCTTAAAAAAAAAAAACAATGAAACAATGACAAAACATGTTCGCCTGATGTAAATAATGTCTACTAAGATACAGGCCAATTCATCAAAAGCTGTGGAACTAGTTGCCCATACAAGTATTCTCATATACAGAGTTCACTTAATTTTGGAAGCCCCTAAAAATTGACAAGATTTCTTTTGGCTCCTTTCTTCTGTAGAATACACTTTGTTTATAACTGCAGGATATAACCATTCAATATCTGAAGGCAATGTTTGCATCCATGACAACATAAAGTTGCACTAAAAGAACATGAGGAATGTTCATTAGGTGACATGTATATAAACCTTTATGTCTGCATGATCTTTCAATCACCCAACAATTATGTGAAGTGTGTTTGTCCTTTATTCCAATAACAATCAATAAAATGTAGAAAATTCTTTTAAATTTGTATGGCAATAATCAAAGTAATTGACAACTGATGCAGACTACCTAAGTGATTTTTACTTCAGTATACAATAACCAGAGAAATGAAATGTCCAAAAGGGCTTTTGCTATGATAATTTTTTTGAGGCTATCTGCTATGATATTTGTTTGAGGCTAGTGTGACCTCCTGAATATTTTTTTTTCAATGGGTAAGTAAGGCTGCAACATTTATTATATTTCTAAACATGTACATGGTTTAAAACAACCTAAATGATGCTGTTAAATAAAAACGATTAAAAACTCAAATGTTTCCACTATCTAACCATTAGGCACAGAGCTGACAGCTAACATAATGTGCATGCCATATCTTGCTCAACTTTCATTTGTTTCATTTGTTGTACATCTTTTACCTCTTATTATTTATAGGTTACTGCATTTGTATGGGAAAATATGAACAAGTTTTCTGAGCTATACTGCACGACGTCAGGAGTGCAGTATAGCTCAGAAAAAACGAGTTCATATTTTCCCATACAAATGCAGTAACCTTTTTATTATATACTCATTTTGCTTTTCTACCTAAGGCTGAATAATAAAAAGAACACACTACAAGAAACAAAGTAACTGAATTTCTGCTTTATTCTAAAGTAAATACACAACCGAGGTTAAACCAATACACAGTAACAGTATTCATGCGCACATGGCACCGCCCAGTGACCTTTGAACTTGGTAGAGTACCGTGCGCTCAGTCATTCGTTTCAAAAAGAAATCTCATTTTTGTCTACTTAAAATTGAAATTTTGAGTCATATTGTGAATGACTGCGCCTTGGAACAACTTTCCCAGTTGATCTGGAATGGAGGGATTTGATTTTTCTGTCGGTTCAACTAAATTCTGCTCTTTTAGATTCGGATAGACTTGCATTATTAGCTGGGTCTATTACGTACGATGTACATGTAGCTAGAGGGACTAGCCTCGACAGCAAGCTACACATGTGTTACTGTCCTGCCATTGATAGTTTGGAATCATAAGGTGGACAAAATATGAAATTCTTTTAACTGAAATTCTCAAGAAAATGCAGGATTCAATATTTTTGTTAGGGAATATCAAATTCATTTCGGTTTGGAGTGCAGTAAATTCTCCTTTGGAATGTGATTTCTGTTGGAAATGTAGTCTAGATTGCAGTGCAATTTCGTGCTGTGGATCAGAAGGTACATTTTGAAGAAATTCAAGATGCAGAAAAGTAAGTACATTTATTGCCATTCTTATTACCAGCTAAAGATGACATATCTATATGTACTGTCACTATAAATCCAAACAATTTCTCCCAAAAAAAAAAAAAGAAAAAAAAAAACAGGCAAAATTGCAAAGCGGCTGGGGTATTTCGTCAGCGGAAAATAAGGCTTCTTCGTTATCGTGGCTTCTTGGCTCCAAGGCACTTGCTTTTATAATAAAACCCGCCTTCTTTAGTTGTATTTTTTTTAATTTAGTGCTTGGACTGACTTGTAAAATTGGCGGTCTCTGATGCCTTTTTGTGCTATTTTTTTATAGACTCTAGAGAGCAGATTCATAGTCTGAACCATCGGTTAAATAAGTGTTTAAATGATCAGAATGATATTTTCAATACTGCATGCCTCGTGTTTGTTGTCATAAAGCCACCTCTGTGCATTGTGAATATCACGTTCAGTCACTTGCTTGGCTGAAAGATTCTTTTGTGACTCAATGAATTCATCCACATCGTCAGCTTTATCATCTCTACTCTCAAACAGCTTGTTTAGTTCATCTGCAGACAAATCTAATAAAGCAAAAGCTCCGGTGTCTGCTACATTTGCGTACATTGTTTGTTTACAATAAAAAGTAGTTCCTAACACTCGATACTATTTTTAGACACACGTGTCGTGCAGTATGAAGCCGTGCAGTATGGAGAAATACTGCACAATTTTGACAATGCAAAGGTAATGGAGAAAAAAATGAGTATATAATAAAACATGATTCAGCTTGTAAAAGATGTCTTGATTGAATACATATGACAGCTTGTAAAAGATATCTTGATTGAATATATCTGACAGCTGGTAAAATATGTCTTGATTGAATATATATGATGGCTTGTAAAACATGTCTTGATTGAATATATCTGACAGCTTGTAAAACATGTCTTGATTGAATATATGACAGCTTGTAAAAGATGTCTTGATTGAATATATCTGACAGCTTGTAAAACATGTCTTGATTGAATATATATGACAGTTTGTAAAATATGTCTTGACTGAATGTATCTGACAGCTTGTACAAGATGTCTTGATTGAATACATATGACAGCTTGTAAAACATGTCTTGATTGAATATATAAGACAGCTGGTAAAATATGTCTTGATTGAATATATATGACAGCTTGTAAAACATGTCTTGATTGAATATATCTGACAGCTTGTAAAACATGTCTTGACTGAATATATGACAGCTTGTAAAAGATGTCTTGATTGAATATATCTGACAGCTTGTAAAACACGTCTTGATTGTGTTATGTATGATGTTTATATAATATTATAAATATTTTAGGAAATTATAAATGTTTCTTCACTTTAATATTTGCTTAAATCTTAATGTTATCAGGAAAAACATGTTAAACTAGTGTCCTTGAATTAGGTTGTTTTGATCAATATGTTTTCTCAATTTGAAGGTCAAGGTTGAATTTTGTTTACAAGTAAAATTCCATTAAGATGACACACATTCTAGAACATTGTCATGTGACCAATCTTTATATATGCCATGTTTGGTGGACATTTATTCAGTTTTGACATTACCATCAGTCTTGTAAAGAGCTATTACAGTTGTGAAAATTCATTCCAAATTCTAAGAGAGGAATTATTTTAAATATTCATTGGATTATAACAGTGCTCATAAACTTTTGGATTTTGGATTTTTAATTAATGATTTTGGAATTTAACTGAACTTATTCAGAGATTTTGGAATACTTCATTCTGACATCAGCACATCAAGATTTCTAGTACATCAGGACTTTGGACATCATTAGCACATCATAACATTCAAGGACACAGCCGTGAATTCGGAACATTCTATATTTAGGACTTGTGATTAGAACAATCATTCTTATTGGATTATTAGGATTTCAAAACACATTACTGTAAGTGACTTTTTGATTTTTCATTTTAATTATCTAGTAATAAATTGCTTGTTGATTTTTTACTTGATTTGTTGGTTTCACTTTCTTTCTGTTACATTTTTCTTAGACCATAGAGTCGTAACAATTGAATATATATGACAGTTTGTAAAACATGTCTTGACTGAATGTATCTGACAGCTTGTACAAGATGTCTTGATTGAATATATATGACAGCCTGTAAAAGATGTCTTGATTGAATATATCTGACAGCTTGTAAAAGATGTCTTGATTGAATATATATGACAGTTTGTAAAACATGTCTTGATTGAATGTATCTGACAGTTTCAGTAAAACATCCATGGGATTGTTGTGATACTGTTTTCTACAGTTACAGATATGTACATGATGCAAAATTGATAATGAAACTGGACGTACTCCCAAACATGTGCATATTGAATTTACAATAACTAAGAACCTATGGAGTGGCTTACAAACTTGAAACGGTGTTTCTTTAAAATAAAATGTTACTAAATAAAGTTCTGTTAACAAGTATGTTGTTTAATGGTAAATACTGTAGTTTAAAGTAATTTGTATCAGCATTATCAGTAAATCAATCTGATATGTAATGTTGTGTAATGTGTGCTATAAGCAATTCTCATCTACTTGTGCCTTTTTCCTAGCGCTGTCACATTTGATATGAAGATATATAATTTAGTTGGAATGGGTAGTTCCTGTGTCAATGACAGCCACATGCAGGCTCGTTTACACGTTTACTGATTTAGTAAACATTTATTGGCAGTAAACTAAACTAAGCTGTTTACGCGTGTAAATGTTGCAGCCTTATGGGTAAGAGAGGAAAAGTAGAGGATCAAAATGGGGAAAGTAGAAAGTCAGATATTATTGACGGTTACAAACTACATCAAAAAAGCACATTGCTATAAAATATTACTGTAAAAAAAAGAAAATGAAATACAATTCTGTAACATTGTCTTATATATTATTTGGTGATCCAGAAAAGAAAATTTCTGTTTCAGATCTTGCTCTCGTTGAAACCCATCAACTACTGTTGTTTTTCATAATTCTCACATCCTCCCATTCATGATTTTTTCAATGTATATATATCTTAGTGTTTTACAGCAACTTAGCACAATAGTGACTATATGATGCCAACAGGTAAAGTTTGAAAAATTGCACACAAATTTCGGAAGATAAACCCTAACAAATAAAAGTAAATATGAAGTACTACATGATAAAATATAAAACGTGAAGATGTCAAAATTCTGTTTAATGTATACAAAAATAAAAGACAAATGTAACAAATATAAAATCCTTGGAACAAATGGTCAAAATTTGTTATAAAACTGCATTCCCTCACAAAGTCCAAGACTTTGCCAGGTGGTACATCATCATACAGTTTCTTCATACAGTTTCGTCTTTCAATGGGTAAGTCTACACACTTGACAAGAATGTTTCCACTGACAGTGAACACTGGACTGGTAAGCACTCTGGTCAAGGTTCACCCCTCAGAAGGTATGCATGAGTCAGGTATGTATGTCTGATACACGATAAGGTATGCATGAGTCAGGTATGTATGTCTGATACACGATAAGGTATGCACGAGTCAGGTATGTATGTTTGATACACAATAAGGTATGCATGAGTTAGATATGTATGTCTGATACACAATAAGGTATGCATAAGTTAGGTATGTATGTCTGATACACAATAAGGTATGCATGAGTTAGGTATGTATGTCTGATACACAATAAGGTATGCACGAGTCAGGTATGTATGTCTGATACACGATAAGGTGTGCATGAGTCAGGTAGGTATGTCTGATACACACTGATACATGATAAGGTATGCATGAGTCAGGTATGTATGTCTGATACACACTGATACACAATAAGGTATGCATGAGTCAGGTATGTATGTCTGATACACAATAAGGTATGCAAGAGTCAGGTATGTATGTCTGATACACGACTGGCACAATGCTACCTCATCTGTCCAATTTGTCTATATAAGGGATGCCACTCTCCAATAGTGGACTTAATGTTCTGAAGTTTGTCTGGTGTTTTCATTCTACAAATAACATGTATTTAATATTCTATTTATTGCTAATATGTATATTTGTGCAACTTGTTTTCTTCAGAAATTTAGTCCTTGTATCATCAATACAACCTCTAAAATATGTTACAATAGTAGAGTAATCATATAATAATAGCATGTCTTAATTTTCTCATTAATGTGGTCAACTGGAATTTTAAACAGCAAAAATATTAGAATCTGCTGACAAAAGGAAAATACTGCAAATTTTCAGTTGCCAAATTTGTTGCTGTTGTTCTATTTTTTAAAATTAAAATGTCATTTGATCACTTTCGCTGATTGCGGTAAATGTTAGTACCAACAGACCATTGGCCTATCTCTGAAATTGATGAAAACTATCAGCTGCACAACTCAAAACACAAGTTCATAAGTCTCTTTCTATGTTCGAATATAGTTAGGAGCCACAGTGACTCAGTGGTTAGCTGCTGGACTCGCACCCAATTGGTTGTAGGTTAGAATTCAAACAATGGATCAGCTTGCGTTGGCTACCATGCTGTGTCCTTGGGCAAGCAACTTTACTCCACCTGCCTTGGCACTAAATAAGCTACTTGTGTCAGTGTTCTGTAAAAACACCAAACCAAACCAAACCAAATCCAACATAGTTAAACTTTAAATTCAGTTTTATGACACGGATTAGGAATCCATATAACACCTAACTTAACAGCACATTTTTACATGTAGTTGTTTATATTATCTGGGTGGTGTCAAGAAATGAATGCAGAGTCTATGTTCAGCAGAACAAATTAGTGCAGAATTTACTTGCATTTCAGAAAATGAAAACCAGTCTTTCAAAAGACATCAGAGGTCAACATTTCTATTCAATCCACACATGTTCCACCTGACAGCCTATAATCTTCAAATTAAACTTAACTTAGGATATCATCTGTTGACAAATGTGGTCCTGTTGGGATAATTAATGTCAGTCAATACGTGACAACAATTAAAGATGCTGATTTCAATAGGTTAGAATGAAAGAGTTTTGCATCGGAATGACACAGTACATTGTATTTACAGGATCAGTAAGCCATAAAAGTGTCATTTACAGCATAGACATTGTGTAAACAAAACCCCTGATTCAAATTGGAAAGTACAAGATGAGAATGAGGGGTAAAAAAATCCACTAACATACTGCAAACAGTCACTAACTCATGATGCATGTAAATTAGGTATTTTTATTCTTGTAAAGAACATTTTTAACATAACAATGTACTTTGTTGCTTGATAACATCTACCAAAGAAGTTCTCTAAAAGAAGGAGAAAGAATCATCATGTCAGACTCTCCTATTGAATCACTGGATCTATTCATCCAATCAGGAATAAGATCTGGGCAAAAACTGACAATTGTGAAAGTGATGTCCAAGTCAACTACTGAATTTTATGACTCCTTGAGTAACTATTACAAGGAATTAGAGAATGTCTTTTCCTCAGTATGCAATATCAAATCAAATGTCAATATCTTTGATGATGTAGATAGTACCTTTTTTTGCAAATAGTAATATGCCACAATAACCTAATGATTTAAGCCCTTATACAAGGGGGCCTCCAAATTTAATTAGGTGGACAGACATGCATAAAATACAAACATTTAACACAAAAAAGTGGCATAACTCTGGAAGCATCATCAAAGTGTGACAACTGAATGACAGACACATGTTCACTTAAGTCAATAACTTCTGCCAAGTCTCAGGCAATTCATAAAAAGTAGTGGGATGATTTTGCACACATAAAAGTAGTGGGATGATTTTGCACACATAAAAGTAGTGGGATGATTTTGCACACATAAAAGTTAACTTCCATGCTAAGGACACAAAAAATGTCTGCCAAGATTCAGTGCAATTAATCAAAAGCTGTGGGACAAGCTGAATACACAAAAATTGTCATATATAGCATGTATATGTATATTTAACACCAAAAAGGGGCATAACTCTAGAAAAACACATCAGTGCATGATTACAATGATATGCTCATAATGACTGCATGTAAATAATATCTGCCAAGTTTCAACACATTCTGTAGAAAGATGCAGTAATAGCTGCATATCCATAAGTTTGGGACCTAGGTAAGCACATGTAGAGTAGAGGGACAAGCCTAACACTTTATGCCCCTGCCATAATCATGATGGAGGCATAAAAGAAGGTGACAAAAATCTGGAAATCTGTCTACAACTGATGGTACTGATCTACAATGATGACTGTTTATACCTATCTGGGTACTTTGTTGTCAGAGAACAAAAATCTTGACCAGTTCAGAACTAGAAATGAATCAACACGATATGGATCCCCCCCACCAATATGATGCAATTAAAGGGTAAAGTTTTAAATAAAATATGGGGGCCGTAACTGTAAAACATTGTTAAATAATAGTGAACACTGAACTTGACCGATGTCTCTTTAATGAAGAGACTCATACCAAATTTGGTTTCAGTGCATGGCAGAAGAAACAGAATGTTGATGCAACTGAAAGGCAAAGTGATACATCAAACAGGGGCAATGACTCCATTAAATTTTGTTGGAAAATTATGAAAATCAAACTTGTCCTACTAGGTCTTTTTTTATGGAAAGCCTCATACCAAATTTAATTTAAATCCACAATGTCATTCAAAAGTTACTAGGCAAAAGCAAAATTATAATACAATAGAGGGACAAAGTTACAAGTCAAACAGGGGCCATAACTCTGTTACATTTTGTTATAAAAATGGTTAAAACCAAAACTGACATAGATCTTCTTAATCTAAAGTCCCATACCAAATTTGGTTTGAACTGATGAAGTTGTTCAAAAGTTACTAAGCAGAAACAAAATCTGTTACATGATGCAACATGGTGTGATGGACAAACATGGGCAACACTTGATGCCACATCCTTACATATGACAAAGGGCATAAAAACCCTGAAATCAGCCTGTGGCTGCCTATGTAGTCCTACCTTGTATATGGTGCATTCCTGTCTGTTGGCCACCTTGTTGTTGTTGTTGTTGTTGTTGTTGTAGTAGTAGTTGTTGTTGTTGCTGCTGCTGCTGCTGCTGTTGCTGCTGCTGCTGCTGCTGTTGCTGCTGCTGCTGCTGTTGTTGTTGTTGTTGCTGCTGCTGTTGTTGTTGTAGTTGTTGTTGTTGTTGTTGCTGTTGGCTGACTGGTGAAGGCTGGGATGTTTGCAGAGACTGCGGAGAAGGTTGCTGCTGTGGCAACATTGATGAAAGTGCTAAAAATAGTAATTAATATATGCATGCACAAAAGAGAAGCAACTAAAATACATGTATTTTGCCAGGCACTGATAATTGGCACTAAGATTGTCTCCTCATAACTGGAAGATAAATCAACTCTATAATTTATATATGTAAATCACATTTACCAGAAAATGACTTTCATAATTTCTTATAATTTGGCTCAGTGAATTACAAAAGATAATTTACTAGCAAATCATCTGTCACATGACAGCCATCACAGCTACATATGTTCTGTCACGAGATTTTAGAAAAGATGCTGAAAACAGCAAATGTTAAAGGATGCACAATGGACAAAACATGACAGATGTTTAGATTTACCTTATGCATTCATGTATACATGTCCTTACAACTTGCTGGGCTATAGAAATAAATAAAAAAGATCACCTAAAAGCCAAATGAAAAGAAGTTGTCCAAATTCTGTTAAGCTGTTTTTCTGAAGTTGTTAAAAGGTTTGTCTGTTTTTAGTAATGAAGGATCAGCATCATTTGTATAATTTTGAAAGCCCTTTATGTCAGGATGCTCTCTGCAAAAAGTTTTAAAAACTGACCTAGTTGTTTTTGAGATGTTTCAAATAGCAATTGTTGACAGACACACAACATACAGCAGATGATGGATGACACACAATGGATACACGCCATGCCTCAAGCTCCACTTGGCCTTATGGCCAGATAAGCTAAAACAACATGAGCTGTAAAACACTATATCTTGCATATGAACCACACTGTGACAATGGCTCTATCTGCTAACTGAGACAAGACATATAATGGCATATCAGTGTACACAATTTTGGCATACAGTAATACCAAGGTTTCAGATGAATATAACAACAAATTAATGTGTAACTTGAATCATAAGGTTTAATATCAAATTCTTGTCAATGCTGGAAAAACAAGAAGATATTGTCATCTATATCCTCTACCAAGCCAATACGCCTGCTAGGAGAGAGAAGGATTTGTCAAAGATTTCATACATAGCTTGTAAAGCCAATATGACTGCTAGGAGAGAGAAGGATTTGTCAAAGATTTCATACATAGTTTGTAAAGCCAATATGACTGCTAGCAGAGAGAAGGATTTGTCAAAGATTTCATACATAGTTTGTATTTTTATCAATTATACAGGAAAATGATAGGCATCATGAGTTTTGCTCTGAAAATGAATGTGTGAATGGAGGAAGGATGGATGGAGAGTGTTATGTATATTGAATTTTTAATATGTTTCCATGAGGTAAGTTGTACTTTAAGTCATTTTGTAAACAACATATTTACTGCATTTGAGTTCAAGGTCAGACTTGTTTACATAGCATTTAGTACATAGATTGGAATTTTCCATGGCTTGTGTGATAAAAGTCACGTACACAGAGGAAATTTTCTATTTGAGTTACTCATATTGTAGAACATTCTGTCACATGACTTATGTTTATACATAGAGATTTTAGTGGACAATGATTCATTTTTGTTCAAATGGTCAGTCCATGAAGAAACATTTTAGTAATCAGATGTTTATAGTTGTGTTGTGAAAATTCAGAGTAAATTCAGAGAGAGGAATTATTTATTTGATATATTCATTGGAATTACCAAAAGTGCACATTCTCATATTGGATTAATACTTGACTTTGGGATTTATGTGAATTTATTCAAAGATATTCTGGATTACATCATTCAAGCATATCAGAACATTCAAGACTACCAACACATCAAGACATTCAAGGCTACTGAAATTCATTCGGAACATTCTATATTTAGGACTTGTGATTAGGACACTTAGGATTATTGGATTATTTGGATTTTAATTCACGTTACTGTAAGTGTCTTTTGAGTTTTCAATTTATTTGTTTACAAACAAATTACTTGTTTATTTTACTAATTTTGTTTGGGGGAAAGTTGTTGAAACAATAATTTAAAAAAATGGAATATATTAGTCTGAGGTATTCATGCAGCATAATCTAGAAACCAGGTCAGTGTAGATGGCTGCATAGAACCATCATATATGGACTGAGTGTTGTGATGCAAGTTGCCAAATTTGGCCTAAGTCTCTGGGTTTAAAGGGCACATGTCAGATTTAGAAATTTCTGAAAACTTGGAAGACGACAGCTTGGGTAGCTGACTAAAAAAAGGTGATTCGGTTAAAGATTCATGCTGGATTGGTCTGATACCTGTCTGAAAGTGACAATGAATGATCAAGCGACCTACATATTTAATATTTTTCTTTCTAAATGGAGGTAAGCCCTTAAAAACACTGCCCATCAAAAACACTGGCAAATTTCTTGGAAATTGAAAGTAACAGCCAAATAATACAATGAATTCAAAGTGAGAGAAAACTCAGTCTAACTGTAGTGGAGATTTAAAATCTATCCCAAAAGGATAAAAACTTTGTCTCAATTGGATCTGAAAAGACAAAACCTTTAAAAAGACACATCTACAAGTAATAGGCAATTATTCACTTAACAAATGGCACCAAATTATGTGTAAGGGTTGCAAAGCTATGGTGAACAGGATTTTCAAATAGGAGTCCAGGCCCATAAAACTTGATCTGACTCTAAATCTTACTTGAAAATATGTTGACCCATCAGAAGCCTAACGTTGTTGATTTTGATTTTTAAGTCTGGAGTAACATTTCTTACTCAGGGCTGTTCCAGTAAAACATACTGGAGTAACATTTCTTACTCAGGGCTGTTCCAGTAAAACATACTTGGGACCTTGGGAAGGCACTTTCAATATGGAGTGGTCACCCATAGATGCAGTTTAGAATTTTGTATAATTTTCATATGAACTTAGGATAATCTGAGTACCCTGGCATATATTGTTTAAAAACTGCCTTCCCTGGGTACCATGTATGTTTAAATGGAACAGACCGAGAAATGTTGAGTGAGGTTTTCTGACGGAGAGGCCAAATCTATCAACTCCCAGAACTTGAGAATCCCCTACAATTTTCTTAAAGTCACAACACCAATCATGAGAGTCGCAACTTCGCTAATGCCTTCTTGTAAACTTGTTGTTTCTTCATTTTTTGATTTACTAATTAATCATTTATGATTGATAGACAGATAGATAGATAGATACACAGATAGATACATAGATAGTTTTTGTTGGTTTAAAAAACAGCACTTTTAATACATTATTGGCTATATCATGTAGAGGAAATGGGAGCTAAATGCCTTTCCCACGGACACACCAAGACAGTCAACCTGGGCTGGTCTGGTTGTGTATTGAACCCACAACCCTTGGATTACGAGTTCAACACTCAACCAAGTGAGCTACTGCAGCTCCCTCAATAAATAAACAGATAGACAGACAGATAGACAGACAGATAGACAGACAGATAGACAGATAAATCAGGTAGTCAAAGCAACATGTATCCTAGAATGGTGAATCACATACATGTACACCACACACATACCCATGACATTGAAAGAGTCTTAAAGACAATTACATTTTTTTAATGTAAATATTCTTAAAAAAAAATTTTTTAATGTAATGAATGTAAGAACTCATTGTGCTTAAAAGATTTAAGTGTAACTTATTCATTAAAATAATTTCCTGTACAACTTCAATAGAAATCTTGACTGAGGATTTGTTAATAAAACAATAACTCAAAATGAAAGTATCTGCACTAATTTTGCATTCATTTCCTTAAAAAATTCCATATAAATAACACAAAATTTTCATATAATATATATCTAAAGTTTAATGATATTATAATATGGAAAAGTTTAATGACAATAAAGTATTATAATGAAAACTTTATACAAATACACTTTGTATTTCATGTGAGAGTGCAGAAGTGCCTTTTAAAACTAACTGAAAAAACACACACTTCAGAAATATAACATGTAGAAAAGTAGTTACATGTAACCGATGACATTTAAGGAAATGGTACCGCAAGGCTAAGTAGTTCTATTAACATGCATACTCTCTATACCTGATGTTATGTCAATGAGCCCCATCTTGCGGGAGTGCTCACAAGACCTCTCATGTTACAACCACACCATACTGCCCATAGGACAATCAACTAACCAGTCAAGTGAGACATCAGCCAGTTCATTTAAGTAGGAATTAAAGTCACACTGGCCATATATTTATCTATGATATCCTAATATGGCCCTGGGAGGTCAACTGTCCATTCAAGTGAGACATCAGCCAGTTCATTTAGTTATGGATTAATGTCACACTGGCTGCATGTTTGTATATGCTATCCTTGTATACAAATATCAAAAGATATGCATCCAGGTGAAACTGAGGCACGTCACAGGGGCACATGATTAAGAATAACTGAGTAACCTCTGAAAATCTTATGCTTATTTGAGGTGGGACCTTGGGTCCTTGAGAGTCCTGAAGAAGTATGAACTGATGGATAGATGGATTGGTAGAAAAGGTGACTACCGAAGTAGGGTTCAATGTGGGCCTTAATTACACTTATGTCTTGCAATCTACTTATTACTATAGGGCTCAATGTGGGCCATAATTACACATATGTCTTGCTATCTACTTATTACTATAGGGCTCAATGTGGGCCTTAATTACACTTATGTCTTGCCATCGACTTATTACCATAGGACTCAATGTGGGCCATAATTACACTTATGTCTTGCTATCTACTTATTACTATAGGGCTCAGTGTGGGCCATAATTACACTTATGTCTTGCTATCTACTTATTACTATAGGGCTCAATGTGGGCCATAATTACACTTATGTCTTGCTATCTACTTATTACCATAGGGCTCAATGTGGGCCATAATTACACTTATGTCTTGCTATCTACTTATTACTATAGGGTTCAATGTGGGCCTTAATTACACTTATGTCTTACTATCTACTTATTACTATAGGGCTCAATGTGGGCCTTAATTACACTTATGTCTTGCTATCTACTTAAAACTGGCTAAGCCAATGCTGAGTGATGAATATCTGCAAAGTGGACAATACAGGATAACAAAAAATACCAGATGGTGCTGTGCTAGGAACTTTGAATTCTGTCATCGAGGCAGGTGCTGGTGCTGGTGAAAGGGTTTTCAATGGTGGACTTGCTGTAATTAAACAGAGTGACATGAGATCATAGCACCACCAATGGTGTGATGGCTGAATTTCATAGAACACTTCTATCTGAATCATGCAGTATTCATAATGACACAACTACCATATAATGAGATATTTCTACAGGGTTTATTTTTTGGAATTTTGCAACTTGGTCTCAGATTACACAAATTCCACATTGCAAAATGGAATGATATAATTAGACAATTACAGAATCACGAAAAGTAAACACACGGTTTTTAAAATCAGAATTTCGTGAACATTTCACATTGCAGAAATTTCCCCCATATCATATACATATTAAGTCACATGACTCTGCTGGCATTAATTGATGGATCGTCAATTCTGCCCACCTGTCCATCAAAAGTTAATTGATTGCAACAACAGCTTGCTGGCCACTGTTATTATTGGCTAGGTGCTTGCTACCTGGCTTGTTGATGCAGCTCTGTCACCTCCGCCATTGCCACTACATGACATAGAAAAATACAAACAATCATAACTTCAAAGTTTCTCATCCAAATTTCATTAAACTTTCAGTATATACTGAAAATTCATTTGACTTTCTATTGAATATTCTGTCTGATAAAGACTTTGAATTTTACATAAACTGCAAAGTTAATGAGTAGACATAACTATCTCTGCTCTTGTGATCTATCAATTAGTGTCTAACAAAATAAGATTAATGCAGAATCTAGTGCAAATGACTAGATATGTCATAGTGACCCAATTTCATATTAATTGTGTAATACTTCTCATGATGCAGCTACAAAAAACTTACATGAAGCAATACTGTCGGAATAATTGTGCTATAAAACAAACATTAAGTAATGTATTGACACTGGATAGATAAATAATCTGTGATGGGCAAACATCATCAATCCATAAGCTCAAACTGCTCTGTGATCTGGTCAAGCGTCATTAGACTCTAATTAGTCTTGCTGATGTTGGATTTAAATACATATTCTCTTGTATTAAACAATTGAACAATGGATCTTTCTTTGGTAACAAGCTCTGCCAATCAGCTGTCAGATCATGTCCTTTTGATGCACAGATTTTCTCATAATAAAAATCATAGATGTTGTGTTATGTATGATGTTTATATAATATTATAAATATTTTAGGAAATTATAAATGTTTCTTCACTTTAATATTTGCTTAGATCTTAATGTTATCAGGAAAAACATGTTTAACTAATGTCCTTGAATTAGGTTGTTTTGATCAATATGTTTTCTCAATTTGAAGGTCAAGGTTGAATTTTGTTTACAAGTAAAATTCCATTAAGATGACACATGTTCTAGAACATTCTGTCATGTGACCAATCTTTATATATACCATGTTTGGTGGACATTTTTTCAGTTTTGACATTACCATCAGTCTTGTAAAGAGCTATTACAGTTGTGAAAATTCATTCCAAATTCTAAGAGAGGAATTATTTTAAATATTCATTGGATTATAACAGTGCTCACAAACTTTTGGATTTTGGATTTTTAATTAATGATTTTGGAATTTAACTGAACTTATTCAGAGATTTTGGAGTACTTCATTTTGACATCAGCACATCAAGATTTCTAGTACATCAGGACTTTGGAGACCATTAGCACATCATAACATTCAAGGACACAGCCGTGAATTCGGAACATTCTATATTTAGGACTTGTGGTTAGAACAATCATTCTTATTGGATTATTAGGATTTCAAAACACATTACTGTAAGTGACTTTTTGATTTTTCATTTTAATTATCTAGTAATAAATTGCTTGTTGATTTTTACTTGATTTGTTGGTTTCACTTTCTTTCTGTTACATTTTTCTTAGACCATAGAGTCGTAACAGTTGATAAATTTAGCATACAAGCCCTACATACTGTACCAAGTGTTATTAAATTCACTTCAAAACTACAGCTACTAGCATGTTTACATGCCAGGCCAATCAAATGGCAAATCACCTTATTATAATGTTCAGATACAGGGCTCGAAATTAGCCATAGTCTGAGCCTGAAGCTAGTAAATTCCTGTTGGACTAGTAGTTTTCATAATTTCAACAGTCCAAAGGCTAGTTAATCTCAATATGTGTCTGGCATTGTTTTGTGGGAAGTACTAGTGAAGATTCAGCAGGACTAGTAAATTTCTCGATCTACTAGTCCTTCTGTTTACAAAGAAATTTATGTTAAATGCTAGGTTTGCAATATAACTAATATAATCAAATATTTCAAAGTTACGTTTACATACAATGTTTGATCAAAATCCATTCAGAAATACAGTCTCAAGGCTGGTAAAAAAACTAGGCTAATCAGATCCCGTAAATTACGTATTTTTCATGGGGTACCAACTTTTGTGGATTTCATGGTTGCTACAAACAACAAATTTAAAAACAAACAAACTGATCTTCCAGTGGAAACAATAGGACCACTTCTCCAACCTAGGAAATAAAGTATCAATAGAAATGTCAATTTTCTTCAAAACCATGAAAATGAATGCCCACAAAAATAAATCAATTTATACTACTATATGACCTCAATGATATGTAAAGATGTCACTCATGACTCATTTTTAGACCACATAAGCTTGCATACCAAGTTTCATCAAATCTAGATATATACAGTCAATAGAGTGGTAAAAAAAAAAGTGAATGTTGGCTGATACATAAAAGCATCATGTACAACAAATCGTGGATGCAAGATAATGCAACAAACTCACTTAATCTTCGTCAAGGACAGCTTAAGATTTTATCAAATTTGGAAAGTAAGTTACCGTATATACTCACATATAAGCTAATACCAATTGCAAACTGCATAGACCAAGATCTGCCATCACATAATGCACCAGCAGATCTTGGTCTATGCAGTTTGTAAGGACTAATCAGTAGAACAAACAACATAGACCCTGATCTGCCAGTGCATTATGTGATGACAGATCAGGGTCTATGTTGTTTGCATTTGGACTTAACTTATACGCGAGTAAATACAACCAGAGCTACATACATGCCTTGTCATTGCAAATTCCTGTGCTTTTTATTACATATTACATATTAAACACACTTGGCTCTCCAATTAAATACTAACCTTTAGTAGCCATAGGGTGACATACTTGAAAATTTTAGTGGCCATTTCAAATTTAAAGTCACCAAGCCACAATAATTTGGTCACTACAGACATTGAGAACAGAAATCAATTTAATTGGTAGACAGTGATCAAAGTGAAGGTTTTAGTTATGGCAAATTAAAGAGTAATTATAAAAAACATAAGGTTATTTGTAATAGTACATCTAGATCTGTCTGAAAGAACTTTCAACAGTCATCATCTGCTTTAACCTCAAGCCAGCCAATGAAATTTATGATTTTGAGTTCTCAAAACAATCTCTGTACTAAAAGGCTGGCCTAAAATTCACAGATAAACAGATAAAGGCCTTTACCTTAACTTTATTCTGATGCTAGTTTATATTAATAAACCCTTAGCCATATCTGCATTTATGGTAGTTCAACTGAGAGTAGATTACTCTTTCCATACTTGTTTCCATATAGACATTTATCTAGATTTGTACCATCAGCTGTGATTGATTGCAGAGGTTGTGTATTACAATGGTCAATCACCAGTGTGAGCCAGACCTGCCACATATAATAATGGCTCCTTAATGAAGAAATTGGCAGTCTCACAATAAAAACGGGATTACACTTGGAATTACAACGCCCGTGCTGTTTTCAGAGCAAAACATGGCATATACTTGTAATTAGAAATTGTTTATGTCATTTTCAAGTTGCTACATCATGATTCTTCATGTTGGTAGATGGCAACCATTTGTCAATTTTCACTTGCAAATGCTAATTTTTAGTCACAAATGCAACCATTTTACTTGCAACTATAGAGCACTACCCGATGCTTACCCCACTTTCCAACCATGATTCAGGGGTCATAACTCAAAATACATTAAAATCCCCCTCTCACTGATGGTTATCACATGAGCAACCTTTGAACATGTACCAAGTCTTGTAAATGTCCATGCAGCAGTTTAGGTGATACAGTTATGGACAGAAGGACGGACAGACAGAGGGTAGCAAAATCTCTTTCACAATTTACAAAATAAAGTGTGGGTATAATAAAATATTGTTATGTTCGAATAGATCTATGTAAATTACTGCAATGTTAAGTTCGAATAGATCCATGTAAATTACTGCTATGTTAAGTTTTAATAGATCTATGTAAATTACTGCTACATTAAGTTTGAATAAATCTATGTAAATTACTGCTACATTAAGTTTGAATAGATCTATGTAAATTACTGCTATGTTAAGTTCGAATAGATCTATGTAAATTACTGCTATTTTAAGTTTAATAGATCTATGTAAATTACTGCTATGTTAAGTTTGAATAGATCTATGTAAATTACTGCTATATTAAGTTTGAACAGATCTATGTAAATTACTGCTACATTAAGTTTGAATAGATGTATGTAAATTACTGCTACATTAGGTTTAAATAGATCTATGTAAATTACTGCTACATTAAGTTTGAAAAGATCTATGTAAATTACTGCTACATTAAGTTTGAATAGATCTATGTAAATTACTGCTACATTAAGTTTGAACAGATCTATGTAAATTACTGCTACATTAAGTTTGAATAGATCTATGTAAATTACTGCTACATTAAGTTCAAAGAGATCTATGTAAATTCCTGCTACATTAAGTTCAATAACCATTATAACAAAATCTGAGCTCATGCAACTGAATCCAAACTTTGCCAAAGCTTCATCTTGCTAACTTTTGGAAATTACATTCTCACAAAAAGTTTTTCAGTTTGTTAAAATATTATTATTAAGCCTACTTGAACATGCAGCTACCTAATGGTGCTGATTAAGAATATCAAACTTTTTCACAGCCATAAAAAAAACTATTTCACAGCCATTATATTTTGCAGATCTGCTTCTACTTGGTGATATTTTTTTTTTTTTAGGAAACTGCAGTTACAGATGAAATTCAAAAAGTTGAAGCACTGTTGGCCCAAATTTTTGTTTTGAGTTTCAGGTAGTTATAACTTTCCCCAGATTGCTGACACGAGAACATGTTACACAAAAACGAAGCAAGTCAATCAAGTGATACCAAGTATCTGAGTGATTGATGTTTAAATTATCAATATTTTACTGTTATTTATTTTCAAATATAAATTCCCCATCCAAATTCTGTGAAAATAACAAGAATAAAAATAATGCAAATTTAATGTATTGTGCTTTCAAGTACAAAATTTCATGTACAACAATGCTATCTAAATAAATAATCAATAAAAAGTGTTCAGCTGAAATAAATTCTGTTTTTTATCAACAACTTACTTGGTGTTTTATGTCAATCATTAGTACCAAGTTATTTTCTGCAAATGAGGGTTATGAATGATTACATGGATAGATAGGTTGAGATGGAAAGATAGGTACATAAAAGATAGGGACAGAATCTTCAAACAAAATTACCTTTGCCATCATCTGGTACTGGAGAGTGTGCTCTTTCTGCAAGTATATAAGACATTGACAAAACCTTGACTTGTGCGAGTAAAACATCATCCCTATCAATGTGACTGATTAAATGCATCTCAAGCAAGTTTGAAATTATAGAATCTAAATTAAATTGCACAAATGTATGAAAGATATAATGCAATGTGATTTACTGCATTCTAATTATCATCTCCAAACAGCTGTACCCTATTTATAAAATCTAATGACTCATGAATAGATTGATAAATATTGATTTTCCTTTCACATTAGAAAGGTAGAACTCTCTCCTGCTCATATATGTTATTTACACTTATACCACCGTCAACTTGACAGCAAACTAGTAAGGTACTTAATACAGTCCAACAACTTAATAGGAACCTTCTGAAGGTGGTCTTTATAGACAGATGGTCTTTATAAAGAGGTAAGAGTAGTGTTGGTAGATTGAAAGACAGTGCAGGATAAAGTCATATACATGAGATAGATTGACAGACAGACAGACTGATGGATAGATAAAAGATAGGTAAGTAGATAGGCTAAGTTATGGTACTTTGTCTGTAGAAAGATACATCAGACAAAAGCCTTAATGACTGCAAGTTGCTATACACAGTACATCACAAGTCATGTAACTGAAAAACTTTTCTCCAGACAAAAAGTCTTAATGACTGCAAGTTGCTATACACAGTACATCACAAGTCATGTAACTGAAAAAAGTGGTCTCCAGTCATATTGGGCAGATGATTGCTATATACTGACAAAATATATTGAAAAACTCAAGGGAACTGAAAAACTAGAGTCACTATTAAGAGGTGGTCACTATATCCACAGGTCTGGTTGTTAGACCAAGTTTGACTGTATTTAAACTAAAAAGCTGCAGAAAGTGGCATATTTCTGCACCTATTTCAGTTTTCTATCTGCTGAAACCAGAATTTTATAAAACATCATGACATACCTTCTGCTTAAAGGTCAAATATGGAGAAAGTCTTTAGAGTGTACATTTGACATGGTTTTGTAGAAAAATATAAGTAAATTAAAAAAAAATATACTTTTTTGGTAAAACTGAGAGCATTTCCTAAATTTACCACAACAATTATCATAGAGCTAAAGCGTTCAAAATTACTAACTGCATTACCTCCCTTGACTCAGGCTCAGTTTGCTGTTATGTGTGACATCATTCCAGAATGAGTCAACCATCCATTATTATATCAGTGTATTCATTCAGTGGTCATTTCAAGTAAAAATAACAATTTATGTTCAGCAAATGGTGACAACTTATCATCCACAAGAATACCATAAACAGCACATTATATACCCGCCCCGTGTTTAATAGATAATTCAAAGTTTGTGCAGAAACTATTTTTCTTCTTTCAGTCACAGTCACCCTACCTTTTGAGCTTTTGACCCCAAAATCGATAGATTTCTTCCTTACTGCAAGTGCAAGCAATCCACAAATTTTGGTTCAAGTCTGTGATGTAGAATTAACGTTATTGTGTGGAAACCATTTTTCTTTTTCAGTCACAGTGATCTTGACCTTTGAGCTTTTGACTCCAAAATTGATGGTTCTTCTTTACCCCATGTGCAAGCCATCAATAAAGTTTGGTAACTGTAAATGGTGGACAACTCAAGTTATTGTACGGAAATGAAATTAACAGACTGATAGATGTATGGACAGATGGACATCATAACATAATATGCGCTGCCTTATGAAAAGCATTAAAAAAAACAGAAAAAAGGGCAATTGTTACCTTTTCCTAATTTCTAAAGCACAAAAGATATTATGAATCTACAGTATCACAAAGCGCTATGCAAGTACTTCTACATTTTTTTTCAAGCATACTAAATGAAATTATTGTATATATGTATTAGCACTGATTAGACCTTAGACCTCAATTGAATAGGTCATTCATTATGCTGTACTTCCATGTGGTATCTTAAGCTTTCTCCAAGTCAAAAAAGCTGGCAGCTGTAATTTTTTTGTTTATAAAAGCTTCTCTAGCAAATGCTTCAAGTCTGACTAGATGGTCTATTGTGCATCTCTGGCATCTGAATCCACACTGATGGTCTGATAGTAGTTTGTTGTACTAGAGATACCAGAAGAGTCTGTCATTTATCATCCATTCCATGGTTTTGCAAATACAGCTTGTCAGTGATATGGGACAATAGTTGGAAGGGCCAGTATGGTCCTTTCCAGGTTTAGATATGGGAGTAGTTGAAAGGGCCAGTATGGTTCTTTCCAGGTTTAGATATGGGACAATAGTTGGAAGGGCCAGTATGGTCCTTTCCAGGTTTAGATATGGGACAATAGTTGAAATGGCCAGTATGGTCCTTTCCAGGTTTAGACATGGGACAATAGTTGGAAGGGCCAGTATGGTCCTTTCCAGGCTTAAATATGGGACAATAGTTGGAAGGACCAGTATGGTCCTTTCCAGGCTTAAATACTGGTATCACTGTTGCTTTTATTTTTGCCAATGATTTTTGTACCATATTCCATACTGATTTAATAGAGCAAGAGTTCAACATAGAAACATTGAATCTCCAGGTTTTCTTCTTCTAATGGTACAATGAACTTTAGCTTGGTATATATGGTATTTATTCTGATTTTAAGCTGTTGGATTGGCATTGAAATTTTAAGGACCTTTTTCCATTCCACTATGGCATGACACCATGGTTTGCTGACACATTTATGAATTCCCAAAGTTCCTGGACATTCTGGAGTATCTTTGTAAATTGGGGTCTTGGATCCACTATGTTGTCAAACCAACCAAGTGTCAATTTGATTCACAAGAGTGAAACATTTCCCAATCTGCATTGTTTAATTTCCATCTCTGACCTAACCCATGAGGTTTGGGAATATCATTTAAGTATATTTGACAGTGGTCACTACCACAGAGGATGGATCACAGGTGGTAGGATCTTAGGATGAGTAGAATCCTATGACAGAATGCAGTTAGGTATACGACTTGTCATTAAAAAGATAAAGATTGCGTTTTGAAACAAATTCTATTTTCTTTCCTCTCTAGTTGATATCTTTGCAGCCCCAATGGGTATGGTGGCCATTAAAGTCGGTAACTGTTCAATTAGATGGTCAAGATCAGACTGACTGATTGGCATACTTGGAGGAAGATATATTGAGCAAAGTGTAAGAGTTATGTGTATGGACATGGTCTGCTACAGCTTGTAATGTAGTTTTCAGATTAATATGGCTGTGAAGAATTTTGTTATTTATGATGATGGACACTCCACCAGCCTTATCAGTATTTTTTGAAAACTTGTGGTAGGCCATGAAATTCTTTAGATTAACTCTTTTCTTTTCAAAAGGTCTCCTGAAGGCAGACATCTATCGGCTAATGTTCTTTTAAGTGGAAGACTTATTTGATCAATGTTTGTCTTTAAACCTTGTTAATTACACTGTATTATGGTGTCATATTTATTTACAGAAGTGGTGGAAGAACATGGCTTCTGTGAGGTTTCATATGGCATGTTATCAGGGAGCTCTCCAATGTCCATACTTTACAGACTTTAAAACTTATTGAAGAACATGATAGGATATTCAATCCCTTTGGAAGTCTAGTCAATTCTTCAATTCACTCTTTGTTTAGTTTTGAGCATGCATTACCACTGGCGCCGGAGAATTGCTGCTCTATTTGTAGGTTGGACTGAACCAGTTTTGAGCTAGTAGTGTTGGATTTTTTATTTGTCACAATGTTACACTGACCACTGAAGCCAGTGGTTTTCGGCTCTTTTCATGGGCTGGATTTAGCTGCTTTTCTGCTCTTTTTGTGCACTGGATTAGCTGGTTTTTGCTTGTAGCATTGGGAGTCTTATTTGTCATATTGTTTCACATATAACAAGTGCCTTTTCATCTTCACTCTCAGTTTAGGTGGTTGGTTGCACAGGTATTGGAGAAGTCAAGACTGTAAACTTTGTCTCACCTTGTGGCCAGGTAATGTCTGTCTGAGCATAGACAGAATTTGTGGAAGGTTTCTACTCCACTTTAGCTGTGCTGGCTTATGATTTGCCAGCAGTGGTTTGTGAAGCTGTGCCTTCCCCAAGTTTTCTGGCTTCAGTAAAGTCCTATCTTTCTCCTGTTGGATCTCCTCCTCGAGTTTCACTTAGGGCAGTTTCTACATTATGAGAAGTGGTCTCCCTGATAATTTGCACAGTAGATTTTCTCTTGGTATAGCAATCCATCATTGCCCTCCTGTCCACACCTGGGGCAGACTGGCTTTTTTAATGGTGATCATACTTCTGCAGCTGAAGCACCACAAAGGATTTGGGATTAAAGGGTCCACTGGGATGTTCTGGAATCCAGTCCTGATCAGTGCAGGTAAAGTAGCGCAGTCAAACATAAGTAAATAAGCATTGGTGTAAATCAACCAGCCAATAAGGCAAATGTTGATTTGCTTCACTTGCAAGATGTTCTGAGTTCTGAAATTTCTAAGCATCTCAGTCTCACTGCATCCATCTAAATCCCTAAATTACATGACACATCTACGTGTGTCAAGAAATTTGTGTGGTGTTACCTAAATGGGTATCTCTTTGAACTGCTTGGAGCGAAGCAGGTTATAAGAGTGAACTTTGGAGCTGCACTCTACAAGCAATTGGCACTTGCTAATTTTTTTACACCTTTTGGTTCTCCAGCCAAACTTTGAAGTGTTTTTTCCATGACATACAGTGTTAGCTTTGTTAGCCACTGATTCTCATCAGTTGACTCAGCAGTGAGAAAATGAGGCCAATTTCCCTGACCCAAAACAGTTTATTCTTCCAAGTCATTCATTGAAAAGTTCCTGATCCATTTGAGAACAGGTCTTCCACTACTGGTTACATTTTGTGTGTGTCTTTTCCCATACTGGAAGAACATTATTTCATCACCTGTGTTTGCCATCCACCTCTGAGCTCAAAATGGGACAGAGTTTTATGCTGATTAGTTATGGTTCTCAGGTCAGGGTTTCACAGAGCCATATACTCTGGTAAATTGAATCTTTACCTGATTGACCCTTGCCACCACACTCAGAGTCCATATCTTAAGTAAGGTTCCAAGCACAACAGCATGTCTGTTTAATTACAATGGTGAAATTTAAAAGAATGGAGATCAGTGAAACTGAATGTCCTTAACAAAGCCCCTGAAGCTTAACATGAATTGTCAATTGATCAGACCAAGCCCTTCTGACCACTTGCCTAGATGAAGGTGAGGCCGAAGTAGTGTGTTGCATTAGAGAGGCAACAACTAGCCTCTCCTCTGCTCAACTAACGGGATCCTCTCCTCCAATAACATGGGACACAACCCATGACAAACAGGTTTACCTCCACTTAGTTGCCTCTTATGATATGCAGAAGGATACAATGTGCCTACTCTACATCACTAAGCCTGCAGGGGGAAAAAAAAGAAATCAAATCATCACAAAAAGATTTAGACATAATTCATGCAATCATTGGGGAAAAATGAGAGAGAGGGAGAATTCAGAATAATGACAAATATGTTATTCCCTTTAATTAGGTACAGAAATTTAAATGAAAACACATATCTTTTATTGTAACTTTTATTTTACTTACTGACAATGGAGAAAAAAGAACAACAAACATCAAGCAGAACATGATGAATGATTATCTTGGGAGATAAGGATGACATTTAAAATGAGGTGTTCCTCTTTTACCAGCTTACCAGCACAGTATATTTGTGAAGAGTTATTTTTGATAATTTTGACCAAAAATAGACATTTGAGATATTTATTTTCTCTTTGTTGGTTATATAATATAGAGGTTAGAAAATACACCCCAAAAAGCCATAACTCATTGGAATGTACTTTATTTTTGTAATTCTTCCAAACAAATGTCATCATGGAAGTGTTCTTTTCTTTCCCTCTATCTATCAATGATTATATTAACTACATTAATCATTTCTGATATCTTTAATTTTATAACATATCACAAATTCCCTGCACTGTAATCTCTACTTTAGCGAGTTCTTTGTTAAAGTGATACATCACTTCTGCATACGTATCAGGGCAGGTAATTCTTTTGTGAGAGTCACGCTTTTAAATGTAGTAATATATAAACTACGCAATAGAATATTATAAGAACAATTGATATGGGGTTTTCAGACATAGAAGATTCAAAAACGAGTTTAAAAGGAAACCTTTATATTTGACCTAAAAACGACACTAGAGCAAGAAAAGTATGTCAATGTGTCCTACTCTTTAAATGTCATTATTATCACCCTGAATGTATTTATCAAGTTTGATGACTCCATATGCAACAGATTCAGAGAAATGGAGCCAAATGCATCAACTCAATGAAATCGCTAAAGTATGAGAAGTGGGTCATTCTGACCTACTTCACATCACACACTAGAAGTACACAGACCTTTTCACACAAAAACTTGGGACGAGGAAGAAATGAAATGGTTGAGGAAAAGAATCTTCCCTACATCTAAATAGGCATAATATGGCTAAATCTAACCCATTGACCATTAAGATGTGTGTGAGACTTGGCAAGCCATCATACCTGGCACAAATCTTATCCCCTGAGTAATATCTTCTTTCTCCTGCTTACATACAGGGAAAATTTTACAAGTCTAGCATATGATTCACAGGTTAATTGGACATGATTCACAGGCTAACTGGATATGATTCAAATTTAATTGGATATTATTCACAGGTTAATTTGAGACCAAATACAATCTTAGTATCTTTGAATTTGTTTTCTTGTCTGCACTGAATGCTGATTCTGACTTTGACCTTGAAACCCTACAATTAAATCAGTTGTCTGGCATCCATTTTATACAGAATCCACTGATGCTAAGAGAAAATAGAGCCATTTTAACCATAAATTTGTCCTTTAACTTGGATGCCTCCTGTGCCACTGAAGAAAGGCTAGTTCAAGGAAACAAGGAAATCTCTGTCTCAGCAGAGCCTTGCAGAAGACAAATAATGTAAACCCCCTCAGTGCCAACCTGAACACAGTCTCTCACTATCTGCAAATAAAGGCGAAACAAAATAGCACTAACAAAGTTCTAATCGATAAACTTTATATACCAATATACAATCTGTGGCCTTTATCAAATTTCAACTTAAAAAAATCCCCCCATCTTCAATGCCTACCATCATGCCGAAATTCTAACACAACACACCAGCCAATGAAAATGTATTTCTTATTGTCAAAATGAACCATCTAAACCATCAAAATTTGTGATATTATATCAAAGATATACGGTCCAAAACTTTGATAGCATTACGATGTCACAAAATTGTTGATGTTATATCAAAGATATACAGTCCAAAACTTTGATACCATTATGATGTCATTTCCAAAACTTTGATAGCATTATGATGTCACAAAATTGTTGATGTTATATCAAAGATATACGGTCCAAAACTTTGATACCATTATGATGTCACAAAATCTGTGATGTTATACCAAAGATATATAGTCCAAAACTTTGATACCATTATGATGTAATTTCCAAAACTATGATACCATTATGATGTCACTGCTCCCCCTGTTATGTAATGCCATGGAGAATTGTATTTTCTTCAATTGTTCTAATAAAAGTTTCAGAATGTGTTAAAATGGGGATAACAGTCTTGTGTTTAGAGGATATGAGGACATTAGTGGTGGTTCTAATGTTGCAAATATCTATTTTAGTCATTTAGTGACAGTAAAAACATCACAAACATCCTCAAATATGAGATTGTTTTCCCTTAATTCCATCTCTATAGGTATACATTTTTGCATATGTATAGAATTTGATGTCATAAAATTTGAGTTACATCTCCGACTAACTTTTGTTTAAATTTCAGAGTTATTATAACTTGTCCAAGTTACATAATTAAAAAACACCTGATAATGGGTTATTTATTTTTGTATGAAAGGTTGAACAAAAGATGTAACGCAAGACATCAATGAGATCTTTTTCAAACAATTTCAACATTATCATTGAAAATTATCTAAATGATGTTGTGATTGTGCAATTACAGAGAATGCAAAGAACAAATCTTAGTTCTTATATTTAACATATAGGTCAGGATATGGAAACTGTAGCCATTAATATGTTGCAGATGTAACAGGATGCCATTTTTGCTTTTTCACAATGATTGTGAAATACATCAGATGGCTATCCAAATGAATGATAATCAATTTGAAACAATGAAGTTGACATAAATCTTTCACATCATTTTATTTCGCAATTTTAGAGGTTTATTACTCTTAAATTTGTTAGATGGCATTTTGGTGTCCCAGTTACATCCAAGACAGGAGCTTTTCATTCCTTTTTGGTCATTTGAAATGCTTATGGTCTCATGACATCATCCCTTATCATCCAACAATGTAAGCTGGATAATTTTTAACCACTTTCTGTTATTCTTGCAGATGTCTCATTAATACACATTGTGTTTCTGATGAGAAATGTCATGTCAAACCCACTTATACTTCACAGATCTCTACTATAATGTACAGAATGATCTTAATATTTAGATAAAATGAATGTAGTCTACTTTAATAGACGTATTTGCCCAACAACTAAAGAGAATGTGTAAACAGCCACCAAAGGGACCAAAATTTTAGGCTGCATGGTTAATTATCCAGAATACTCAGTGGCTAATCAATGATAAAGGGGGCCAGAGTAAACTCATTTTTTGTGCCACAGTTGCCAAGGATAAAAAAAACTCATGGTCTAGATTATACAGGTTCCACTTTTATATGAACTTTAGGATGTCTTTGGTTTGTTTGTTTGCTTTGGTGCTTTATGGCACAGCAACACAAGTAATTTATTTAGTGCCGAGGCAATTGGAGTAAAGTGCCTTGCCCAAGGACACACCACGGTAGCTGACCCAGGCTGGTCCAATGGTAGGATTCAAACCCACATCCTTTTCGGTCATGAATCCGCTTCAGGATGTCAACTGTCTTTCTTGTTACTGGTACAGGAAACCTTATGTTAGTGACACATAAGAAGAACCTTAAAATCATAGTTGTCATATTATTGTCACCAATAATATCCACAAATACAACAGCTTTCCATATTTTAAAGTAATTTTGTTTTCTTGTGCATTTCTTATGTTCAAGTGGTATCAAAGCATAAATTCTGCAAATGTTATTTAATACACAGAAAAAATCACTGTCAAAATGTGTTTTCAGATCAGTTTGTGATGCTTTATTATTATTCTACTTCCTGAAGATCTGTGCATCATTAGTTCTGCATGTTTTATTCACTGGCACAATATCTGTGCTTGTGTGCATGTCTTTGTGTTTTTACACTGTACTGTGTTGCATTTTCAAATAGCAAAAATGCACTAGAACTTAACCACACCTGCATGTAGTGTACTTTCATTTTGTTTTAACTATGCATGTAGTGCATGGCAGCTTGACTGTATTGAGCTTGTGTAATTTTATCTTTGGCGCTAAAATTTGCTGCTTCCAGTTTTAACATGTATATTTAGCAAATCCTTTAGATATCTGTGAATGTGCCCATAACCCATTACCTACCCTCTGTGTATGTGCCCATAACCCATTACCTACCCTCTGTGTATGTGCCCATAACCCATTACCTACCCTCTGTCATGTGCTGTGGTGTACATAACATGATGACACAGTAAATGGTGGTTGGGTTTCTTTTGTGTAGATGAATCTATAGTATGCTTTGCTTTTTACCTAAATTTTTCTAGCTATCATCTTTACTATGCTGGTGTAGTAACATATGATCATTTACTTTACTAACCATTTCACCCACACAGAGTTTTCATTAATACAATCAGAAAGAAAAAAAGTCAAGAGTAACTAAGAAAGCATACATTTTATATTTACAACATAACATTTGTATGTGTTACATTACAAATTCTATTCCAAAACTTTAATACTCTGAAATTTAAACTTTAAATTTGATACATTTTTAAAATTTAGAATCGAGATGATCCTTAAAATTGTGCTTAATGAAAGCATTGTGCACATAAATGTATTACCTAGGTTCCAAATTCAGTTGTTTGCTTAGGTACATATTTTGCAAAAGCTTTCAAAATTGGGTTGTATAACCACTATTTACTATTCATTCTTGAATGCATGCTTTGGGTGCACAGGCCTAAAAATGGTGAATAGTGTATGTGTGCACCCCAATATTTGGAACCCTGATGCCACAATATATTTTTCCATCAACACAAAAACCCACAACTTTGCACATAACTGTATTGGGTTGGAATAAGACCAACAGAATGTGGACTGTAAATGCAAATGGTGTTACATTATGTTGGACTTATCTCTTAGTCATTCTGTTTTCAGCTAATAAAAATACTATTTAGCCAGGAAACCATAGTGCAATGGGACCTGGAAATCAGCGTGAAGTTTTACTCATATTGATAAAACATGACACTATCTTCTCTTTTTCCTTAAAGAATTACTTTTACAAAATCATCCCCAAACCAATGATAAAGAATGTTATTTAAATTTAAAAAATCTTACTAACAAAACATGGACACAAAATTAGAAGATTTTAAATGAGGTACATGTGACATCTCCACTATCTAATTTGAAATCAGCGTGAAGTTTTACTCATGTTGACTAAATGTGGCAACAATCTTCTCTTTTTCCTTAAAGAATTACTCTTAAAAAATCATCCCCAAACCAATATAAAAGAATGCTATGGGCATTTGCAAATCTAATGAATATGTAACAATGGATGCAAACATCCAGCATCAGTAGCAGATGGAAAAAAATTAATTTCTTGAAAATAATTAGCAAAATTCAAGTTGTTTCCAAACAAATTTCAGGTAAAATGCTAAGTAATTTAAATCCTTCACCAGTGTATGACTAAAAATGCTAATTTCCATCTGTCTTCAATACTGAAACAGTTATCTAGAGATATGTAACAGTGGTAACAAAAATACACCTACATCCCACTTGTGGATGTTTTTCCAAACAATTGCTTTGTACACAATGTGAAGCTATCGTAAATGAGTCATATATACATTGTAAAAAAAAAACAAGGCTTGATTAAGATAAAGTCATCCTTTTTTCCAGTTCCTATTAATATCTTATACGAATCCGAAATGTAATATTCTGACACCAAACCAATTTACATAATTGTGAAAAAGAAATCTATTGGTGATTTCTTTTGGCGACTTTTACCATGAATGACAACACCAATTCATCATTTCTGCTGAAGATGAAACATGATCTGGACCTGACAATTTGGAATAACTTTGTCCTGCTTTTGGAACGTAACAGTTTATGATGCCATGTTACGTATGAGACATGGTGACAAATAATTTTTAAGTTGATGATTTCTTTCATTCTGGGGATGTTTTTTTATGAATTTGAATGTGTATTTTCAATGTCAATGACCAGTTACTTTTTGAGAAGCCTGGCATTGTGACGTCAATTAATTATGACACCCTCACCACAGACATGATAAAAACCTGAGAATGTCCTTAACATTTCTCTTGAAAATTTCAAGTGTTGAATTCATTTTACTTGTGATCAATTAAAGATATATGTTACCTCTCTATTGTTGACTTCAAATGGCATAAGCACCAGCTTTAAGTTTTGTTGACTACTTCAGGAAATACTGCCATCTTTTAGAGACGTAATAATTATTTTATGCCATCAAATTCTGTACCATATTTGACTAATATGCAAGTTGACAGGCACACAAATGCACAGACACTGATTGAAATTCTTCTCACCTTGTAGCTGGAATCCATGAAGCAGAATCTGATGCCGGGGGTCTAATGTGAAATCTTTACTGGTCACTGGAATTTCTGTTGTTGTTGACTGGAAAAAAAGAAATAAACCATATGATACTAGATCTGCCAATAAGCAAGCACTTACTGAATATATCTGCTACTATATCTGTCAGAAAGCAAGTGCTTGTGGTATACACCTGCTGCTAGATCTGTCAGAAAGCAAGTGCTTTCAGAATACATCTACTGCTAGATCTGTCAGAAAGCAAGTGCTTACAGAATATGTCTACTACTAGTTCTGTCAGAAAGCAAATGCTTGCAGAATATATCTACTACTAGATCTGTCAGAAAGCAAGTGCTTTCAGAATATATCTACTACTAGAGCTGTCAGAAAGCAGGTGCTTGCAGAATATATCTACAACTAGGTCTGTCAGAAAGCAAATGCTTGTGGAATATATCTGCTACTAGGTCTGTCAGAAAGCAAGTGCTTGCAGAATATATCTGCTACTAGATCTGTTAGAAAGCAAGTGCTTGCAGAATATATCTGCTACTAGATCTGTTAGAAAGCAAGTGCTTGCAGAATATATCTACTACTAGAGCTGTCAGAAAGCAGGTGCTTGCAGAATATATCTGCTACTACGTCTGTCAGAAAGCAAATGCTTGTGGAATATATCTGCTACTAGATCTGTCAGAAAGCAAGTGCTTGCAGAATATATCTGCTACTAGGTCTGTCAGAAAGCAAGTGCTTGTGAAATATATCTGCTACTAGATCGGTCAGAAAGCAAGTGCTTGCAGAATATATCTGCTACTAGGTCTGTCAGAAAGCAAGTGCTTGTGAAATATATCTGCTACTAGATCGGTCAGAAAGCAAGTGCTTGCAGAATATGCCCCACAAGATTTGAGGTGTAAATACAATTTTCAAAAAATGTGGAGATAATTCTGAAAGTACTATGGTAATCTGACAAATCCAACTCTTAAACGGGACAAACTCTTCTCATGATACAAATGCATAGCGAGTTTCATGAAAATATCTAAAATGGTTCAGGAGATATTAACCAGACATGAGTGTGATGAATGGAGAGACACAATTTGCAATACAAATTGGGTTAACTCTTAAACTGCTCATCAAACAGACCCCATTCTTTTACAGGGCACAATGTCAAGTCATGATATAAAAGCATACAAAGTTTCATGATATCTCAAAGGATCCAGGACATATTAAGTAAATAAAAGTGTGGCAGACAGATAAATCAACTCCATTATACCCCTACAAACTTCATTTTGCCAAGGGCACAATTAAAAAAATTGCAATATTTTTTAAAACTGGTCCCATAATAACGTAACTTTCCAAGCACATAAACTTAACAATGACTCACGACTCCATAATCTGAAAACAACTTACAGCTCTTTGGCATCAGTGAAACTTTGCAGTACAGTAAGGTGTACTGACCATTTTCCACTCAAACCTACATAACTTCCACTAATATTCACTCCTTACACAATCAGGGTTTATTCTAGAATGGACAATTTATGAGGGAAATTCTGCCCTCCATTTGTAAAAAGAAAAGGGCAATTATCTGAATACAGGAGGGATTTAATGAAGAAATAAAGGTTGGGCTTGAAAATATTACAAGCAATGTTCACATATTTGGTTGATTTTTCAGTGTGATTTCTTACAAATAGGCACAAATCCTGCAACTGTATTTTCTAGAATAGCCCCCGTACTATGTAATATCCAGGTGTCTTAGGTGTGGCTAGGTCCAGAATTCACTATGTAATATCCAGGTGTTACAGGTGTGGCTAGGTCCAGGTTGCACTATGTAATATCCAGGTGTTATAGGTGTGGATTGTGTCAGGTTACACTATGTAATATCTGGTTGTTATGGGTGTGGCTAGGCCCAAATTACACTGTGCTTTGGGATGTTAGAGCTGATCAATTTATGACCAATGGAGTTACAACCTGCTGCGAGTTAAATTTAATATGAGGTAAGCCACAAACTGGTCCATTCCACCAGCATATGCCATTAAACTCCACTCAACATCATCATACACCTGCACAAATGTTACATGGTGAATCACTTTTTTATGTACTGTATGCAAAGAGAATACAATTAAGCTAGTTCTGAAAGTTAAGTTATTCTACATTATATGAATGTTGAAATTTCATCATTTTTAGTCCGAGTTCAAATTTCATGACTACATGACCTGGCCATGTACTTCCTATTTGTGTTCTATAAGTTACCTATCTTTTAAACAATATAAATAAAGATTTAACGTGTCCAGTATGTATTGCCTGGCAAAATAATCATTATGGGGAGCTAATTCCTCAACAGAATGGGATGCAACCTATATGTTACTAAAAGAGTCAGTTCTCAGGCATTTTTCTGCAAAAAACTTCAATCACTTTTATAAAACTTCATTTTGACTAAGGTTATAATCATTGAATGTGAAGATTTTTCTTAACTTTGGATTTTAACTTCACCTACAAATTTTAGTGAAAAAAGTATAAAAATTAATGTACCCATCTGATGAAAAAAAATAATTGAAGTCTTTAAAGATATTAAACACAAAGAGTTTAAATACATCCATACTTATTAATGAAATGTTTAAAAATTTTACAAATAAACTGATCAAAATTAGGAAAGAACACTGAACAAAAAATCAAAATTTTCTATTATCAACTATGTGCTGAAGTATTGTTGTTCAAAGAAAATGGAAGGAAAAAAAAAAGCAAAATATGTGATTAGCTTTTATTAACATCTATAAAGCTGGCATCTCTATCATAAATGCAAAAATAGCCATCAGAAAAATGTCTTATCCCCCTGACTGACCTTAGCTATTACAATTGTAAAATTAACATAATTTTGTAATCTGACATCCAGTGACCTTGACCTATGATCTAACAATCACAGACTCAATAGGAAGCTGCCCTTCCTCAAATGTAATGCAACTATGAATCTGATAAAAATTGGAAACAGGAACTTCTGAAAAGTGGTCTTATCATGTGGAACCCAAAATGACAATATAAGCTCCTGTGATCCTGACCTTTTACCTCTAGGCTTGAGAATCAACAGGGAGGTGCCTCTGTTTAAAAATGGATCCATAAAACAGGACTCATTGACACATCATACATAAACTAGGACTCATTGACACATCTTACATAAACTTGACACATCATACATAAACTAGGACTCATTGACACATCTTACATAAACTATCTCCCAAACTTTATATCATGTCAATTTTACCTATTTTAATATAGAGTAATCAAAATTCTTTTCAAAGATAAAGGTTCAATTATTATGCATAGTCTCTTGCCCATAATCAAAGTCCTCCAAGATCTTTAAACGCTACGTTTGTGGTTTTCAGAGTCACGTGGCTTTCACATGATTGAAATTATAATTCACATTTTTTTTAAAAGCCCATGGGTTTCTTTACACTTGGCAATTAAACCTGGCAGTGTTTCAGTATAACATATTAGGGTATTTTTCTGTATATTAAAAGCTAAAATACAATATACATTTTAAATAATTTGTGAGTAATGGCACTGAAATATGCACAGAACAAATATAATGACAACTATTTCAGTTACTTTAACATGGCAATACCAAATTGTAATAATTTAAAATGTGGTAAAATGTTTTTGAAATAATTCTCTGTATATAAATCTATAAACTCTGACATGGCTTTTAGAAGAAACCAATTTTTTTTAGTAAAATATGTCTCTTTGATAATACTTATTCGATCATAATACCTTAGGAGTACTACCACTACCTTGCAAATCCAGCCCTCCCAGTTAAAATTGTTAGCTATGGGAGCTAATGCTGTCTGGCCATATATGTGGCAGCCAGATAATCTCCCCTTGATATAGGGATTGGCGCCTAATCCTGTGTGTGCCTCAGTTACTACTGGAGCGGAATGCACGCTCTCCTAGTAGGATGTAACTGCGGGGAGGCTGAGAGGATGTATTGTTATTATGATTGGATAAGTATTATCAAAGAAACATTTAACTAGAAAAATTGGTTTCTTCTTCAACTACGTTACCCAATCATAATACCTTAGGAGAACAGGTAAGAGGTGGGGGGAGTTGCAACCTTTTACATCTCCAGTCCCATAAGGTATGTGAGGCAGCTTCTAGATTAAGACTCCAGATGGAGCACTGACTCCATTTGCCAAGGTGCAGCTTTAAGAAAAGGGAAAACTTTTCTCTCTTGCAAATCCAGTGGAAGTCGCCATGATGCATCCTTAGGAAGCTGCCAAACAACCTGGAAAGGTAACCTGTTGCACTGCAGTGATAGGTCCCACCAGATCTAATTAAGTCTTCTGGGATGAAAGATCTCAGAGATAGAAGCTAGAGAAGATGCCTCCAACATCCATCCCACAGTTTGTATAATGTCAGCTAGAGAAAAGTTTTGCTTGAATGCAATACTTGCTTCAGCCAGCCTAACTTCATGATAGACAGGATCTCCCTCTTCACACCAGCTCAGTTCTTTTCAGGTACCACTTCAAAGCTCTCACCAGGTCCTGTAGATGATCTTGAGTCGAAGGATCCAGGCCAGAAAGAGGTTTCACCACAAAAGACTGCTTGCCCATGAGCAGTGGCCTGTTCTTGGCAATAAAAGCAGGTGCCATCATGAATGACACTGACCCATCCATCAGAATTGCAAGAAGTTTGGGTGAACTGACAAAGCATGTACTACTCAGATTCTGCCTGCTGTAGCTAATTCAATTAGAAAGCAAGTCTTGTATGAGAGGTGAACCAATGAAGCTCTTGAGAGTGATTCAAACAGTGCCTTATTCAGCTAGATTACCACCCATGATAGATTCCACTTTGGGCACAGAGCCAATGCCTTTGGGCATGTGAAATCAAAATTCAACAGAAGATCGGAGAGGTCTTTGTTTTGTCCTATATCCTCTCTTCCATGATGATGCAGCATGTCAGAGATTGTGGAATGGTAGTTTTTTTTTTTTACTGGAACGAAACATTTCGCTTTAAAGGGCCAAGGTAGGAACTTAACTATTTGGGGTATTGATGCCTTAAGTGGAGAAATGTGTTCATACTCACACCCTTGTGAGAAAATTCTCCACTGCCCCTCAACACTTTCAAAGTAGAGGGCCTTCTCACTCAAGCGATTGTCTCCACCACTTGTTGTGAGGACAATATGATCTTAAGGGTTTGTTTAATATGATCCATTCATGCAGGTTTAACAGCTCTGGATTTGGATAAAATGCCTGCCAATTTGGTTGCTTGAGCAGATGAGGAAATATCTCTTTTTCCTTGGGGTTTACACTGCAAGATTTATAAAGTTATTTATCCATGATTTTTTCTATTCGAGGGGAACAATAAGGATGATGTGACACTCCGATTCTCTTGGTTTTTGTAGCACCTTTGGAATCAGAGGTGTTGGATGGTAAGGATATACATCCATGCCATTCCAATCCAAGAGCGTCAACTGTCCAGGTCTTCGGATCTGTGACTGGTGAGACAAAGGCTGGGAGTTTTGCATTCCACCTTGTTGCAAAAAGATCCACCTTTGGTCTATCCCAGCAGGTACATATGCAACTGAAAACAGGGATAAAGCAACCATTCTGTTTGTTTTAGTTTATTATTTTGGGACAGCAATTCCACTAATACATTTAGTCTGCCCAGAAATGTATGTGTATTTGTCATTGATGACACCACCTTAGAAAATCCCAAACAAGAATGCAAAGGTCTGGGAATCTTGTTCCCCTTGCCTTCTGATATAATTTACCACAGTAGAGTTGTCAGACAGAATAAAAAGGCTCTTTCCATGTAGCTTCCCCTGCCTCCAATGAAAAGCTTTCAGTATGACTTTCATCTCTAGGATACTGATATGCAACAGACAACCGTGAGTGAAACACTGGCCTCCTGGAATGATGAAAAGAGATGTGCACCCCAGCCCACTGTGGTAGCATATATACGAATCGTTATCTTTGGAGACTGTACATGCAAGAGAACCCCCGGCGTAAGCCAAGTGAGGTTCTCCCATTTTCTGAGATGGGAACTCATATGAATGGAAACTAGTATTGTTTCTTCCAATGGGCAAAGTTTAGACCTCTATTGGGACAACAGTATCATTTGTAATGGTCTCATAAATAGGCGACCCAGGGCAATGAGGTCCACTGCCACACTGAGTAAACCCAGAAGGTGAAGAATTTTCGGGCCAAGAGATGGTTCTTTGTAATAACTGAAGCCCCCGTTAAAACAATTTCAATGCACATTCCTGCAGAAGACATACTCTGTTCAGGAAGAATTCTCGGGCTGAGTGCAATTCTTGCATGAACTGAAGCCAGCTTTGAAATGATTGGCACTTAGATACTGTGGCACTCTACTGACCATAGACCATAAAGGGTTCAATACTGAGTAGAGACCATGTGACTGCAATATGGAAGCCCATGTTATGGTGCTGGGGAGGAATATGGGACATTGGATCTGCGTCACCCATTACTTGGGCATAAGAAAAGGCTGTTTCAGAATCTGTGGTGGCCATACATGATCCACATCAGATGGCAAAGTTCAGTCTTGATGAAACAGCGTGATCGTTTCCTTCTTTCAGAGCCAGGTTCATAATACTTAACGATAATTGAGTAATTCCAGGTCTGGGACTCTGGGACTGAAATGTCGCTGTAGTGGGTACTGGAAATAAGCCATGACAGACAATCCTGTAGCCATTCAACATTGGACCAAGATGAATCTGTAAGGCACCAGGCCTACAGGTATCCATAATATATATGGCCTATAGGCTGCCCTGGGTCTATAATAGCGCCTGGGCACAAAGACACTAAACTGGCCATAGAGTGGCATGGAACCATCATGAAACTATAAAGTATGTCTCCACTAACTGGATGTCTCTTCCCAGTGTCTGTGTACAGATGCAGGGATGGAATATGTGATATTAGATCATTGCAATCAGTCCCCTCAGGCATATCTGAAGGCTAGATCGGATTTGGTATTGACCATGAGCACACTATATATGACTGCAAGGAGAGAAATTGGGGTAGAAACAATCCCCTTCTCTCTGCTTTTATCCACATTGATTCTCAAGAACAGTAGCTTTGAATATGCATCGGATCTGCAGGACTGTTTCCCCCAAGAAGAATCCATATCAACTAGCCTGAGCAATGTGACTAAAGAATCTTGCATAAGGACACAACATGGCAGCCAACCCAGCCTGACCTAGGAATCGATCCCAGGTACTGGCCATCGAGCAAGCTGGGTGAATTGTGGCACTATAATGGGTAGTCTGATCCCTCTGAGATCAAGTGCTTTGATATGCAGATGGCATATGAGATACTGAACAGCATAAGCGGGCCCATCATTCAATTGTATAGGCAAGATCAGCTTTGGTATGGATCTGGTGGGATCTGATTTGGATGGCAGAGTCCGATCGTGACAGAACAATGCTATCTTATCCTCCGTAACTATGTCAATTTCCTTATGCTAGAGCGGATTATAGGATCTGTGATCCACAAAAACAGTACCATTTTATCTTCAATGATGATGCCGAGTTCTTTATGCTGTGATGGGTTTTGGGATATCGGATCCACAGCCCTTACTTACATCATGTGAGACAGTAACTGAATTGGCTTGATTTGATTTCAATCTCACTCATATGTAGCTGGTAGAGATGACTGGCCGTCGAACCCATGAAGTATCAGGTCTATTGGTTCTGCCAAAAATAGTTTGTCAAAATGAGGCGAGAGTGGGGCTGTAGCGGTTGCCAAAAGGGATCTCCTGGATCACTTGTTTGGTTGCGACACTCATTCAACAGGAAATTATTGATAGAGATTATGTCAGCATCAATGCTAACTGCATCCTCGTCTCTCAGAGTGCATTTCTGTGCTTTCCCTTCTGTTTTTATCTTGTGCTCCCATTACTGAAGTCCACTGACTTACAGTCCAAAAAAGCTCATATTGACAAGTATTTCACACATGCAAGACATGTACTATGGTTGTCATGCACACCTTTCCACTGTTTACATTATCTGCACTTAGTCCGGCCCATTGTCTAAATCTGTAACAAGAATTAGAGTAGACAATATTATACAGGTGTAGCCAGCCATGTGTCCTGTTTTATGAACCCAAGAAGTGGACGTTACTGGGTTACTACACTATACTGTGTAAATTTACCTGTGAGAAAGGGTCCACATGACAGTCTATACAGGTAAAGATACTGAAGCGTTGCTTTCAATAACTATGAAGTGGACTCTATTATAAAATATAAGGTGTAAACTTACCTGTTGGAAAAGCAAAAGAGACCACCTATACAGATAAAGTCATTGAAGCATCACTTTTAATAACTACAAAGTGGACACTATGACAAAAAATTATCTACAGAAAACTTGCCAACGGAAGCGGAAATTATACAGCAATACACGTGCTGCATCAACTTAAATAACTGCTGCAACCCTAATTTTTCTATAGCATAAACATTACCTGCACAACAAATGATGTCATCTTTTGATGTTAATAACAGTGTTAAGGAAAGTGATTGTAAGTTTCAGTGAAACCTGTCTACAAAGGACATACAAGGAACAACTTGAATTTGTCCTTTACGGACAGATGTAGTTATATAACTCCAAAAAGTTCAAAAATAAGTAACAAATGGAACAAGAGTCCCTCAAAAGGACTGATGCTCTACTGTGCGAAAAGAATTTCCAGGAATTCAAGATAAGACCATTTCTTCCTTTTAACTGTTGAGTGTTGAAACCATCTCTGATATTCTTCAGCAATAACAAGATTTTCAAATTAGCTGTGGTGGTACACATATTGGATGTCAGCTTGGCACCATTTTCATTTAGGACAAAGTGGACATCATTAGAAGTCTTTTGGTGAAAACCCTTATGTCATAAATAATGATCATCCATTCGAGGGGAGTAGTGACAACAAGATTTTTAAGATTGTCGTCATGTCAGCCATATTGGATGTATGACTGGCACTATTTTCATTTAGGACCAACTAGGTATCATAAGAAGTCTGTTGGTGAAAACCCCATGTTGATATAGCCATTGATTTGGAGTAGAGATAACAATATTTTCAGGATATGACTTTCCATTCAGGAGTTGCAATAACAAGATTTTCAAGATGGTTCCTGGGAAGTTTCACTGTTTTATTCTCAGCCAAACGTTTAAATAAACACAACTTTTCCTTTAATTTTATTCATTAAATCCTGATTAAACAAATTTAAACAAATTATATGACACATTTTGAGCAGATCAGATATGTTTGTTATGTGGTCTTTGACACAAAGGAACTAAAGATCCTGGTGGACACCATCAACTTTAAATGGACAATTATCTAACCTTCCAAATACCTGAAATATGATCAAACCCAGGACTAAAGAGGTACAAAGCATGTGCATAACCACTGCAGTTTCCAAACCCCATAACAAAATTGCTAAACTTTACTTAGGTCATGTAGATGAATTCTTGTATATGAAAATACAATAATTTTATAAAGATCTTGAAAAAAAAATTAAAATCTGATCTTTCTTATCACCAGCAACCAACCAATCAATTATTCAATGAATTCATCAATCAATTTATATCAACATACCTCTTCATAAAGTTTCTGTAAAGCAGGAATTTTTCTTGGGGACATGATGGACAAGTAGATTCCTCGCTGTAAAAGATCAATATTTTTTTTCTATATACAGTTTCCAACAAGTCTTCAACATATACAATAGTTTCTGTAATAAATGGTTTCAGAGATTACTGAAATGGAAAACAAAAAGGTATTAAAAAACAGCATAATAAATGGAGGATATTACATTAAAGTATTACATTAGACTCAGTTTAAAAGAAATGTATGCAATGAGTTGCAAGTTTTATCAACAAGTATCATAAATTTCATCTTAAGTGAGCACATATTTAATATTTTATTTCTCACATAACTCCAAACATTGATTTTATTCATTAAGAAACTAAAAATTATTATTGTGAAATGACCATGAATTACATTTAAATGCTTCAAACATGATGCCTCTCTATTATATGACATTATTACCCCATATTTTATCACGATGCCTCTCTATTATATGACATTATGACCCCATAATTTATCATGATGCCTCTCTATTATATGACATTATGACCCCATATTTTATCATGATGCCTCTCTATTATATGACATTATGACCCCATATTTTATCATGATGCCTCTCTATTATATGACATTATGACCCCATATTTTATCATGATGCCTCTCTATTATATGACATTATGACCCCATATTTTATCATGATGCCTCTCTATTATATGACATTATGACCCCATATTTTATCATGATGCCTCTCTATTATATGACATTATGACCCCATATTTTATCACGATGCCTCTCTATTATATGACATTATGACCCCATATTTTATCATGATGCCTCTCTATTATATGACATTATGACCCCATATTTTATCATGATGTCTCTCTATTATATGACATTATGACCTCATATTTTATCATGATGCCTCTCTATTATATGACATTATGACCCCATATTTTATCATGATGTCTCTCTATTATATGACATTATGACCCCATATTTTATCATGATGCCTCTCTATTATATGACATTATGACCCCATATTTTATCATGATGCCTCTCTATTATATGACATTATGACCCCATATTTTATCATGATGTCTCTCTATTATATGACATTATGACCCCATATTTTATCATGATGTCTCTCTATTATATGACATTATGACCCTATATTTTATCATGATGTCTCTCTATTATATGACATTATGACCCCATATTTTATCATGATGTCTCTCTATTATATGACATTATGACCCCATATTTTATCATGATGCCTCTCTATTATATGACATTATGACCCCATATTTTATCACGATAAATATAACAAGAGTACTGCAAATAGCATATGATACCCCACCACCGTATGGTTCGTTGTCTGAATTTTATTTTTTTAGAATACTGCAAGTACACATGAAAAGACATGTGACATGTACAGACATGGTTCCAACAGTACACCTAGGTCAATCTTCACCCATTTGGAATTTATTTTTGGCCTAAAATTTCCCAAAAAACTGACATATTATTCTGTATGTAGCTACATTTGTAGCAGACATAGTTATAAGTAAAGGTATGCAGTATACTTATATAGAAATAAAGGATAAAATGCACTTTTTTTAGTAGCAGCAACCTTGGTCCTGGAGGTACCCCCTCGCCCAATCAACAGGGGTCTTTCTTAGGCAGAGGTGAACATATTTATAAAGTTTAGTACAGATGCATTGTGTAGTGATCACGAATTTAACAGAGCTATGGGAAACAAATGTATTACATTTTGCTGAATTCTGTTCACTAAAACTTAATTTATCATCTGGAAATGAAATGCATTGGCAAAATCTATTTTTAGTAACAGTGGCCTTGCCCAGGGCTCTCAAAAACCATAGTTTCCAGGTCAAATACACATGAAATTCTCTGAGGACACAACCTTCCTCCATGTAATGATCCTCATGACGCACCTTGCGTTTTTACCCGTGTCACCCCCCTTTTTATATTTTTGGTCAGCCATGGCCAATCTGTGGAATAGCTAATGGCTAGACTTAAGTAAGCTGGCAAGAAGCAATTGTGACTAATTAACAGTTATTTCTTCACTGACGTGATGGCTTAAAGAAACCAATGTTCTATTGAATGTGTATGTAAGCATCTGCAATTATATGGCAAACAAGTGATGCCCTTTGTTGTTTTAACTGGTGATGACACATATATAAATCATAAAAGTAATCAAAGCTTTCTCTGAGTTTGAGTTGGACAATACTGTTAAATCATAATAATAATAATAATAATAAAAATAATAATAATAATAATAATAGCAATAATAACTGCTAATTCAACATGTGTGATTTAGACTAGGGCACTACAGTATCAATAGACACTTTTTAAAGGAGTCCATAAAAGTACTTTAACTTGTAAAAGCGAGTCAGCAAAATCTGTTTTCATTTGTCAGAGTAACAGACTTTCAATGAAAATGACACTAATGCTAATAGAAGGCAAAAAATAGATGAAAGTGAGAGCAAAATTGAATACAACAAAGAGAACTCAAAGTCTAAATGCATAATTAATGCTGACTCCGTCTCAACTATGGTGAAGGATGCTGATAAAAATAGCAGCAGAACTACAAACGTGAAAACGAGAGACCTGAGTGAGAGAAGCTGTTCTCATGGTTGAAAAAAGTGGAATCAGATGGTACATTAAAAGCAATTTGTGAGTGGTGTAAGACTGCTGGAAAGCAAAATCTTTTCACTCAAAATAGAAATACTAACTTGCTGTTCAGAAAACTCAAAATTAGTGTGAAAAATGATGATTACAAAGCAGCACAGTTCAGTACAATGAAACAATGAGTAAATTATTCAGAATAATGGAGGAGCATTCTTTACTAAAAGACTTTGATAACCAGAACGCCATACATACACTTGTTAAGGGGCCATCCATATATGACATCACACAATTTTGGTTGATTTTTTACCTCCCTCCCCCATTCATCACAAAAACTCAGACCCTCTCATATATGACATCACAAAGGTTTGCCCCCCCCCCCAAAAAAAAAAAAAAAAAATTAAAAAGAAAAATTGGTTTGAAATCACTTTGTATTAGAAAAACACACAACAATGCAACAATTAGTTCTGAATTAATTTTTACTTAAAAAAATATCTTGATCAATCCAGGTTTAGTCCTCTGGAAACCTACACTAAAGAGAAAAATTATGGTTATATTTATGTGACGTCACATTTTTCAAAACTCCCCTAACCCCCATCGTCACAAAAGTCGACCCCCCCCCTCGGCGCATGACATTATATATGGACGGCCCCTAAGTCAATGAACATGAAAAATTAAAGAAACTAACTCTTTTAAAATCTGGTTTGCAGATGGTGGAGTGCAGTACGATGTTAAGTTTTTTTACCAATAATGAAATATAGTTTCTCTCTAATGTGATCTTATGAGGCTGAGAATTTAATCCAGATATAGAATAAAATAATGATCATGTACTTTTTCATTTTCCTTTCTGTCCTTTTGAAAGTGAGGGACTTGTGAGTTTATGCCAGGGACTCTCAGAAATAGGCTTGGGACTCCTGAGTTTCACAACTGAAAAGTTTAGGACTCTTCATCCTGAAGCTCTGTTGAGAGCCCTGCTTGCCCTTGGGGTGACTGACCAACAAAATTAGGATTCTTCCTGAGCCTCAGGGGAACAAATGTGTGAAATTTTGCTGAATTCTGTTATTTAGAACTTAAGTTATCTTCCATAAATGAAATGCATAGCAACAGTCACCTTGACCTTGGAGCTACTGATTCCAAAATGAATAGGATTCTTCCCTGAACTAAGGGAAACATATGTACCATGCTGCATTGAAATTTGTTTGCTAGAACTTAAGTTATCATCCGGAAAGAGTAAAAATAAAAATCATCAACCAATTTTGTAAAGGAACATTTTTTCCTAGACTCTGAGTCTCACTTTTCTAAAAAATTAGATGATTTATTTTTGCCTCCAAATGTATAACATTTGCATATTTCATCAAAGAGGCTAAAAGTCCAAACACCATGTCTGGAATGGCACAGAACTCAATGTTTACCTAAATCTATCACAAAAATTGTAAATAATTAATTAGTCTTTCCACTTAAAGTGACCAGTGCTTGACAAAATGAATTAACATGAACAGCACCAAGCAAGACAAAAAGTTTAATATGTACATGGACATACCTTAGCCAGCATGTTTGCTAATTGGTCACAGTAATACCCTATGTACCGACACCCTTCACTGCTTTGGAGTTGATATGGTGGAGAATTACATACCAAGATACAGTGTCTCTCTGGTGTCAACCTATAATAAAGGAAAAAAACTACATCCTTTAGAGAGCATTAAAGATGCCACCTATTTGAGTAACTACCAGTATCCAGAACCTCCATGACATATTTTAATAAAACAAAGTTTCTTCAGTTGAAATTATCATGTTTAAAGTCAAAGGAATTCATAAATGCATAAATTTAGCATCTCACCAATGATATAATTGGAGCACTAATAACACATGACTAACCTCTAGCAACCTTGACCTCTGACCTTTCACCCACTCCTTCCTCTTTTAATATGTAACAAATCTGATACCAACACATGTATGGAAACAAAAGATTTAATCCCTTTATACAGCTCTTAACAATTTAAACCAAAAAAAAACTTACTAACAATTTACGATGTGATCTTGACCTTTGATGCCCAGATCCAGCAGCCCCAAGATGTGCCATTTACAATTGTGAATCTGTTTAATGTCTAATGATTATCCATATACACATGATATAAGTTTGTTTTTTCTCCCAAAAAAGAATCTATGAAAATGACCACTGTGACATTCACCCCTTTACCATCTGAACTACACACCAGTTGTGATATTTATATTCCACAGTAAACATCTCTACTTTAATAACAATTCATCCACGGCAATAACAGACAGTAATGCCAGATCCAAAAACTTTAACCCACCTAAAAAAAAAAAAAAATGCTCCTGTCCTGTGACCTTCACTTCTGGCTTCCTTGACCTTGAATCTCTAGGGATATCCTCCCCCCCACCCCAATCCCCCAATGGATTTGTGGGCAAAGACTGATGATGATCCAATGGTGAAAATAGAAGATATTTCCCTTTAAAGAAACTTTAACCAAAAGTTGATGCAGGGGGATGCACATTGTGACTGCTCTGTCTCACCTTTTGCAGACCTGTTTACCCTGACAGCTGACAAATGTCAATCAGCAGTTTGGCAAAGTCTTCTCCATATTTTCAGTAACCTGTCTGTATTATGTCCTCATAAACCTGACAGCTGGTCTAACATTACATATTTGCCAAACCTCAAAAAGCATATGTGTGGCTCTTTCTACCACAGCTGATTGTCTATCAGCTGAGCCACACACACACACACCGGTGCACACCTTCATTTCTTAGAAAACCATCTCGTCTGTTACTCAGAATGATCTTAAATCCCTCGATTTGATTTTACCTCTCAACAGTTTATTCACAATATCAAAAACTGCGGGCATGACCTCACTCATAATCCTACAGATGCTTGAAGGCAGTGCAATAGAGCATTCTCAAACACTTCAATGACTGAGTTAAAGAGCCTAATATATGCATAATATTATGGCATATCACATGTTTGCTAGCATTTCTGCAAAATTTCCATAGAAACTATGTTGAAATCATAGCAGTTAACAGCTCTACTTTTGCAAAAACTGTCTCAAGTGAGACCATGATTCATACAGCCCCTGAGAGTTGCTTTTCAAGGACTTCCAAAAGTTTTCAAGGAGTATTTTATCTTACAGTAACTGGACTTCCTCTTTGTTGCTTTGTTTGTTTTTAACTGCATATATAGGTACAATAGTAGAAGAAAAATATCAACAGCTCAACTAACTAATTAGCATGCCACTACAGCTAAACCATGCTACATCTGGTAACTATCCACAGCATTTGTCATTTATTATTCATTAATTTTTGAAAATACAAAAATTACAAATAATCTGAAAAGTGACATATTTTGTTCAGTTTTACATTTTGTATTCTCTCATATTAATTCAAAGAATTTTGGGAAAAATTCAAGGACTTTTCAAACACGAAGCTAACTCTTTTAAAATTCAAGGAGTTTTCAAGGCAATGCCTCAAGTTCAAGGAGTTTTCTAGGCTGTACAAACCATGGAGACAAAACTGAACTACAATTTTTGTGTAAAAATCTGAAAATTGTGGAATTAGAATGAGAATATGAGAAACTGGGGGAACTGTCACAGGGTTCATCTAGGCTGAGCCATTGTGCTAAATGACCCTTATTTTTCATCTTTGGTGCACTAAAGTTTCCTCCATGATGTTTGTAGGGTGCATACAAATAAAGATAAAAGATCGTTGTGGTTGACTTGTGACTGAAACGAGCATATCCCAGGCTTATTGAATAGAGTGCACTCATTGCCAAAGAAGCATAAGATGATCAATTTCATTGGCTATCAGAAATGTCTTACCAAGATTGATCTGCTTGGGAACCAACTGAGTACATTGTGGATCACAGTTAGAATATGTCAAGAAGAGAAGATGAAATCTTCAGTGAAAACAGTGCTGCATTTATTTTACAGAGAAGACAAAAATGCAGACTCAAATGTCCGAAATAAATTATAGAGAGGAATGGCTACTCTAGCATGAGGAATTCAAATCCCAGTATGGATGTTTCGAGAAAGGGGAGGCTGATAATGATCACAGGCACTTGGAATTTATTAATATCTACAAAATATAATCACTTTTGCAGTATTATATACTTTGAATCAGTCATTGTTGAGTCAGACTAAAGTACAGTTTGTTATAGTTTCCTTGTCCACTAAAATAAACATGTCCTGAACTGTGAACACAGTTATTTTAGTGGACAAGGAAATTGTAGAAAATCATGTTATAGTCCAATTCTAAAACTACTGATTCAAATCATATAATGCTGGACAACTGAATATTGATTGCCAAAAGTAATAAATCCACAATGCGAGTACATGTGACAATGATATGTTTTTGAATTTCTTCAATAAACAAGAAACAGGTATGGGTATTGCAACCTGTTATTTTTCTAAATGACCCCACTTTTTGACCTGGTAGTGGCCGGTGGACCCTATTTTTTCCATTTCTGGAATGGACATTGCTGTCACAAATCTGATTGTTGCTCAGGATATACCTAAAAAGGAGAGGGAACAAGCTAATTAAAACATCTATTTGGAATAAAGTGCCTTGGAGGAATTTCCAAGGTTTTCTGAATTGGCACCGAGGTCCATGGAATTAGTTAAAATTGCCTATAACTATCGTAAACTAGTTTTACAGATAAAAGAGTGTAAAGACAGTGTCTCCTATGGTTTAACTCTATTTTTAAATATAATTTTGTATGTTTTGATATAAGTTTAAAAGCATTCCAAGTCAGGTGTTATTTAAGTGTCTAACTATGCCTGACTAATTTGACAATTTTGAGAATAAAATGGTTAAACACAGATTATATCAGTCCTGGAAATAAAGCCTGTATTAGATCACAAAGTGCTGAATAAAACAACTGCCTTCCTTTTCATTTCCATTCCATCTCAAATTCTCAATTACATTTTAGTCTTTTTTCTTAAAGAACAACTAAACGTAAGGTAAATTATTTAGGTATAATGAACCTGTCATTGTTTCGTCTTTCCTTAATGTCATCAAACACATGCAGTGCTGTTCTTAGGCCCTCTGCAATATGACTGTACCCCTCTCCACAGCCACCAATAAAGCTGAAACAGAAGACAAAAATCTGGGTCAAGTTAAAACAATAACAAGAGTCCTTCTGTGATATGACAACACCTCTCCTCAGCCAGCAAAAATAAACTAAAAAAAAGAAGAAGAAACTCTGGGTAAAGTTTAATTATTTATAAGAGTCCCTCTGCAAAATGATTGAATCCCTCTCCACAGCCACCAAACAAGGTGAAACGCAAGTAGAAAATCTGGGTCAAGTTAAAGCAATAAAACTGCAGTGGTGAGGCAGTTACTTTACATGTTTTGGGTGCTTGGTTCGATTTTCTTGGATTCATATATACAAGTCAATTCTTACATTACATGCTTCATTTCTAGTTCAGACTTAAAACCAACATCACTTCATGGTCGTTGCAAGTTTTAAGCAGCTGCTATTAGTATGCAGACATGTTTTTTTTTTTAAATCCTGAATTCATATAAATTTTGAATCATGCAGTGATACAGACTCTCTTCACATTAACATATGTACTCTGGCAAACCTTACACTGTGGCAGGGGTTAAAATTAGCGCTAATCTGCTATCCCATAATTAGTGATTTTGACGATGGATCACTAAATCCCAGCAGTCACTAATCCATTGGAGCAATGAAATTTACTGCCAGGGTTGCTATCATAACAGTGAAGGAGTAGTCTTGTGTCAGTTGTATCAAATAAAAGGTGAGTCAGCATTCCCTTAATGGTTAATTGATCTGTTTATTGTGGTATTTGAGTACCTACCAACATCTGGCACTTGATGAGGTACAATAAATGCTCGCAGCGCCAATGGACAGGTGTTAAACCACTCACCCACTCATCTAGTAAATTAGTGTGAATTTTGTCAAAGCAGTCTTTGCACAGGTGGAACTAGACTTGTGTACTTCCACCAAGCACTGATTTTATTACTGATCAAAACAAACGGTATAGAGTCTCAGGCTAGTATTGACCAATCAGAAAAGGTCATTTCACCAACTCAACAAATAATCCAGAATTAAACCTAACCATGCATTTTAATGTTAATATCATTGTTGAGAAACATTTAATGCATTGTGCAGTGACAATTGTAAACATATGTAAGTATTTCCGAGATGTACAGCTGCCACCAAAACAGCAGAAATTAGATGATGACAAGAGAGCGCAATCACCAATATGATCAAGTGAAGAGACTAAGAAAGTACCAGAAATGCTGGGAAAATGAACACATATGGCTGAAGTATGACCCAGGAGAGGCTGTGATGTTGTGCACTTTCTGCACTGAGTATTCAGAAAAATACGAAAGTACGTAGAATACTTCATTTGTTTACAGGTGTAAAAAGTTTTATAAATCATCCATGGAATCACACAATGCAAGCTCCCTACACATAATAACAGATAGATATGTGAAATAAAAACAGAAAGTTGGTTCCTCAAAAGCAGTAGTGTTATAATAGCAATTCTGTAGTTTTGTTGCTGGTCTAGGTCAAAGCCTTCTACCCCCGATGACTTTTCCTCATATCACACGCGCACGCCCATGTGTGAAAGTTACCAACATGCACACATGTAAGAGGACAGTCATGTAGGATAGAAGACTTAACCAAGATCAGTAACCAACAAAACCACTATTATAACACTACTATATATACACGTCTTTGAGATTGTGACAGGTCAAGTACATGTACAATTACATTCATAATTGTTTATTATGATTATGATTTGCATCAATGCTTGCATGGTATTATTGAAAATGTAACAGACACAACCTTTGCACATAAGTGTATTTCAGACCCAGCCTATGCACATGAGATAGTTTCTGACCCAGCCTATGCACATGAGATAGTTTCAGACCCAGCCTATGCACATGAGATAGTTTCAGACCCAGCCTATGCACATGAGATAGTTTCAGACCCAGCCTATGCACATGAGATAGTTTCAGACCCAGCCTATGCATATGAGATAGTTTCCAGTTATTAGTGCAGCAGTTGCCAAGCAGCAAACCGATCAATATTTAGACCTGCTATAAAAGCTCTCTGTTCTGCATTAGTTAGTCAGGCTGATTCTTGTATAAAGATGTATTAAGTCAAGAAAAATAGCTTATTCTGCATGCGTATCTCAAAGAGAAATAATGATTTCTTGACTTAATCAAGCAATGTAGTATTTCTGGTATGCTATATCTCAAACTGAATTTGACATTTCTTATCTTCGTACAATAGTTACATAGGTTTAACATAGGGGAGAGTGTGCGCACATGTTTTCTCACCAGCCTGTTAACTTCAAGTATGAGTTCTTTCATTAACTTCTTAAGTGCTCTGGTGGCTGAGTTAGCGTGCTATACTTTCAATCATGACATTACATGTTCAAGTCACACTCATGGAAAATGGTATTTTTCTTAATAATTGAGGAGACGTTGATGCTTAGGTTAGTTGTACATTAAAAATGAAAGTCAATTTGATGGTGTAAGGTTGATGTTAATTACAACTACGAAGCACGCATAATTCCTTGAGATGTACTTTGGTTTGAAACAACCTCTGAGCCTTCTAGTCGGTTGTTTGGCAAGCTAGGGGTTCATCTGGGGTTGCAAATTCAAATCGCCTGTAATTAATATGGACTACATACATCAGTTGATTGTAAGAACTTTAAGGAAGACAGCTTAAAATAGACAGCATGTTTATAATCTCAAAGAAATACCTGTTGACAAGCACAACCGATACTTTTTGACCTGGAAGTCTGGGCTTCGTCTTATACTCCGAATCGACTTATATATGGATTATGTCATTGAAATTGCTTTACCGTATGTTAATGTAATTTTTCGATAGTGAAAAAAAAGAAAAAATTACAAAATTTAAAAGTACGAAAAGTATAGTGTAAAAAAATAATTATCATTTTGGGCTTCGTCTTATACTCCGCATCGACTTATATATGGATGAAGGATTGAAAATTGACGAAATTAGCGAATTCGACTTATATTCCGCATCGACTTATAGGCAGGCAAATACGGTAATGGCAAAAAGTACACAAATAGATATGTATAGTATTTTGAAAGGATTTATGGATATATCCAATGCTGGCATCATTTTACCAGAACAGTGGAGTGTTTCTAACGTTACATAAAGAGGCTCAAAAGATGTACGATTTTTCAAATACGTATCTGGAGCATCTTGATAAATTAATTGATTTAGGAATCATCTTGGAATCGCAGCAACGTAAGCTTGGTGAAGAACCCAACAAAAAACATGAAATGTCATTATTTGATATTGTTCAAGAAAAGTTTAAGACGGTGATGATAACCGAGTTGTTAGTGATCAAACCTAGTGACAAAACAGTGTATAGTGTCACTGACAATGACAGTGAACAAATCAATTATAAAGATACTTTTAGTATTAATAAAACGATGGCATCTACACTCACCAACCTTCAGTGGATATACAAAACGAAATACAATGCTGCAGAAGTGGAGCAGGGCAAGCACTGGGAAAAGTTCTCACAAGCTTGTCAAAAACAATGAAACAAAAACTATCGATAAAATTTACAAGCACTCCAAAATGTTTAACATTCTTGGATACAAACATACAAAGACTGGTTGTATTGGAGTTCGTGCAGTACTCACTGATAGGTTATTTGAGCTCACTTGGGCCAACACCATCTTGGAAGATAGTCTATTCAGGCTTGCAACGGAATTTTATGATGATTCCAAAAAGAACAAGCCTGTTTATTTACAAAATCCTGATTTGCAATTTTGAATTACCTTAACACAAAAATATTGACATCGCTTGATGGACTCCATTAAATTTTAATCTATCTATCATTTGGATTATGATCTAAATATCCATTTACCACCATATGCACAGGAGGAGATAAAAAGCGGCAACTGGAAAAATCAATCAATTAGATAAACTTTTGCATATATATAAAAAGTTCAATGACATTAGGAGATAATCATTGCAAAGGTGTATGCCTTGGAAAACATGAGCTATGTGACAGAACACGTCTTTACGAATACTCTAAATAACATTTATTCACATTATGTCTTGATCTAGGTGCTCAGCCATGTCTTAAATGTGGTATCGGAGTCAAGTCGCATAATCAGCTTTGCTAACCATGTGGATCTGTTCGCGAGTATTATTGCACACATAGGCGAAGACTCACTATCACTGCTGTTATGGAACCTAAGATTGTAGAAACACCCGACAATGTCACTGTTGAAAATGATACAGAAGTAAATTAAATAAAAGCCAGGATTGAAGAGATTGCAGTTTCTGACCCTGGTAAAGTAAAAACAATACTAAAAAAAATTCTCAATTAGATAATGATTTTCTTTATATATAATAAGCATGCCAACTGTGATTCAACTTAGGCAGAGCATGGGATACAAATACCAAGCAGTATGAGAAAAGATGATATACTTGTAATGTTCGGACTTTCTCCAGAAGAGCCACGGCTGACCGTGAAGCAATTTCATGAAATAGCAGTGCAGTATTATATTAAGATTCCTACACTGGCCAAACGGGCTGAAACAGCACAGGTAGATGGTAATGAAGAAGAGTGTCATTGCCGTATCACACATACCATTGCTACTGAGGCTGCCGCAAAAGAATGACAAATACAAGTAACCAAGTTTTAGTTGCATAAACCTTGTGGTGATTTACAAGATTATCAGGCAATTATTCTGACCAAATATGTGCCAGATAAAGATGCTAGAAAACATTTATCAAAGATGCGTCCAGGAATTGTATCAACATTACAACGCTCTCACACATCCGGAATTAAAGCAGATATTGTTCTCCATGTACATTTCACTATGCCACTTAACCATGACAAGGATGGATTAAAAATCACAACCTCATGGCTTCATGGTGGTCCACTTATAATCTTAAACCACAAAGACACTGAGGCTATTAATGACTAAATCGACAAAGGCTTTGAAAAGATTCTCGAGACATTGGAAAAGTACACAAACACAGGGTCAGGATGGACTCTTGAGAGATGCACGTAAGTTCAATTGCATATTTCCTCATTTAATCCTGTCCACAGATAAAGTTACATTAAAACACCAGCATGTATTCTATGGTGAGCAGTAATCGATGTGAAAAATTATGACAATTGACGTTTTGAATGGTCGCTCGAGACCATGTTACATCTCATGACCGATAACACTGATCAGCCGCAGAAATACTGGCAACATTTGGGTGAACTCAAGTTTGGTAATATAGAATTTCTGGTGCAGGTTACTGACAATGATAAGTTTAAACGACTCAACCCTGATATCACCATCAATGTGTTTGTTTGGAACCAAGGTCCGCAACCAATTCAACTCTCACCACATAAACAAAACAAAGGTTTACGATGGCAGTTTAATACTGATTTGTTATTATTTCAGTCCAGAAGCACAGTACCATTATGTGTGGATAAAAAATTTCCCACGAACGGAATACCATCATAGTAAGTACGAGGGTAGGAAATTTCCATGCAAATATTGCAAGCATGCATTTAGCACCCAACAGCTGCTCACGGACTATGACTTTTACTGTGGTGGAATCAGTGAAAAGCCACAGCGTACAATTATGCCAGAATCTGACAAGAACATATAAAAATTCACCGCGGTACAACAAAAAATGAAAGTCACATATGTCAATTATACAGACTTTGAATGTTTGAACGTTCTCATGGAAAGCACCGAGGTTCAGTCAAATACAACAAGTAGCTGAACAAATCCCATGTGGGTTTTGCTACACTGTAGTCAGATGCAACGGAGCACCTGAGCCACCAATGGTGTATCTTGGTGATGTTTCTTGAATTGCTCAAGGTTATGGCAAAATGTATCAGACAACAGCTCTATTCACTCACAGACATGATTATAACCAATGATAACATTGGTGAGTTTTCTGCTGCCACTTATTGCTGGATTTGTGAGGGTCCCTTTGGTACGGATGCCAAAGTACACGATCACTGGTGCATATCGAGCTGCACACAGCGGATGCAATTTACAGTTGCGAATTTGCCGAAGTTGAATAAAAATCCCTGTGGTATTTCATAACCCACATGGGTATGATGGCCACCTGATTATCAGGCAGTAGCCACAGCATCAAAGGTGCCAATAAATGTTATTACCAATAACATGGAAAGTACATGATGTTTAGGCTGGGACAACTGCAGTTCATTGATTCACTGCAGTTTCTGAATTCTGACTTGGACAAGTTAGTTAGCATCCTTGCTGCAGAATCCAACATTCAATTTAAAATCACCAGTCGATATGGTGGTGCTGTTGATGGTGGATGTTTACCTTGCTCACTCATAAAGGAATCTACCCATACAAGTACATGAGCAATTGGAATAAGTTTGCTGAAACTCAGCTGCCACCAGTTGAGGCATTCCATTCATCTCATAAAGGTATTTCCACCAATGACTAAGCACATGCAAACAATGTTTGGTCCGCATTCCAATGTAAAAACATGGGTGACTATCATGATCTGTATCTGTGTATGAATGTACTTCTGCTCACGAATGTCTTTGAGGCATTTCATGATACAAGTTTGACCCCACGCACTACTTTTCATCACTGGGTATGACTTGGAATGCACTTCTGTCAAAGACAAAAGTAGAACTGGAGCTTCTCACAGAGATCGACACTTATTTATTAAGCGTGGAACCAGTGAAGGGATTTCTATGGCGAGTCATCACTATGCTAAAGCCAACAACCCAAACAATGGATTAGTACCAGAATGCAAACCACAAAACATATTGACAAATTATATATACACAACACTCACTTTAACTAGTCTACATGTCTAACTTTTGCTGAATGATCATAAAGTCAACTCCACAAATTCTGCAATGATCATTACCATATGCTCAACTTGAGTGCTGTATTACCCCTCTCATGTTCTTCTTTCTAAATTTTTAAAGCAGTATTGATTTGTCTTTTTTCTGATCCAACATGTTTTAAAGTTTAAAAAGATCCTTCTTCTTTAACATTTTTCAGTCATATGACATCAAAGAGTCACATCGATAACACCTGTTTCACTTTACATCTGCCACCATTTTTTTAAGTATAGACTGGTCTGCTAACAAATTCTGTGTATTAATACTTATAATGAATCTGTGAAACCAGTTTTCAAATTGAAGAAACCCGTCCGTTTTTTGGAAATGTGTCATTGTCACAGGATGAAGCCGGGTTGGGACTGGATTAGTGAAGACACCGAAAGCAACTGCGTTAATAAGATGTTTATTTATAAACGCAATTTAAAGATGAACAAATCTGACACCATTATAACAAAAAGATAAGGAAAATTATAAAGTTCCTAACATGGAACTATCAACAACAAGTAACTCAACGAGAAAAATCAAAGATGGATTTAACTAATGGAATTTTAAACAAACGTGAATAGCATCCTATCACCAATCGACAAATAAGAGTATATGATTTACACCCCAATATAAACAAGGTCTTATTAAGTACCAAGGGTGACCAAAGCATGTGATTTATGCACTTATCAATAGAATACTCATTTATCCATCAATCTGTTAACTCGTCAATTTATCAATTTAACAAGCGATGTTGGAATATGAATTTATGAATCCGTCGTTCATATAACGATATTGAAATGGGGATGTATGAAATTATGAATATGTCGTTCATATAACGATATTGAAATGGGGATGTATGAAATTATGAATCTATCACACATATAGCGATATTGAAATGGGAATGAATGTAATTTTGCACAAATAGCAATATTGAGATAACAATCAAATGGAACACGCAATAAATATAACTATCGTGGCATCCGTTTGACTACCAAGATGTATCTACGGTTCCACCCGCTCTAGTCCATGGTCAAGGAGCCACCACGCATGGTCCACCCCTCCCAGTCTGTTGAAGGGTCCCTCGAGAGCCTTCACATTAACACAGACCCGTTGATCGAGAAGCCTTGGTCCCTCGCATCGAGAAAACCAGTACACTCTTCCGAAACAACGTCACCAGACACAGCGTACACGTCACACGAAACCACACAGAGTTCTGTGACTTCACACACCACCAAACCATACATATGGAACAGCTAAAAGTATAACAACTAAACCGTGTAGTACATATGACACGGTTAGTACTTTTGTATTGATATATGTTGCGCATAGCGCGCACATGAATTTCGCCTCGTTACACATTACATTAATCATTCAATGCATGCCGCGTATAATTAAATAATACCCGTCTGTTCAGTTACAACAAATAGCTAACTTGAACCAGCCTATAGGATTTCTAATATCATGGCGTTGTATGACCTAGGTATTGACTCTCTGTAGAATTTAGAATAAATTCTAAAACATCTAATATATGAAACAATTATGTCATATAAAACGAATAGTGATAAAGAATACAATCTTAAATTTCACATACCTCTACAGCTGAAGTTTTGCTCCCGTAAAGAGGTAAGCTTTCTGACAAGACTCATCGTAGTGTAATTTGTTTATAGAGAATTCGCTCTATATGTACTCTAGCTGTGACAGATATGCGCAGCAGCTAGGTACGTGAGTTTTCACTGCAGGCAATTTGCACATGCAGCATGGGGTGAATCGCGCTCAGTATTTCAAAATAACTAGAGCCGAAAAAAAATAAACAACCCCCGAGTAACGCTCTAGTCAGAAACGAAACCCGAATACATTTTTGATCACATATACACATTGATATAAACCATACAATTCCGTGACAATACCTCCCCCCTTAAAAAAAAAGTGGAAGCACTTTTTAGAAAATCACGGAATTTTGCAAAAATACAAACTGAAACGTATTATTTACATTACCAGAATATCATGGTTGGAAAAAAAAACTGCAAATCACACTCTGCTTAAATAATCGGCCCCTACATTTTCCGACCCTCTGATTGCTTCGATCCGGAAACGATATGGCTGCAGAGTCAATGCCCAACGCATCAATCTTGCGTTGGCAACTTTTGCCTTGTTCAAATATATGAGAGGCTGATGGTCCGTTTCAAGGACAAATTCCCTTCCGAAAAGGTACGTGTGGAATTTACCTACACCCCACACCAGTGCCAAGCACTCCTTTTCGATCACGGAGTAGTTTTGCTCCCTAGGCAGCAATTTCCTACTAGCATAAGCTATGGGTAACTTTACCCCGTCTTGCTCCTGTAGCAAAACTGCTCCTAAGCCCGTGTCGGATGCATCAGTTCTCAATATGAACGATCTATTTAATTCTGGCAACTTTAGGATCGGTGCACTGATCAATCTTGCCTTAAGGGCGTTAAAAGCTTTCTCTTGGCATAAACCCCAAGAAACTTTATTTGGCCGCCCTTTCCTAGTCAAATCCGTCAATGGACTAGCTATAGCGGCGAAATTTGGAACGAACTTCCTATAAAAACCTATCAATCCAAGAAACGATCGTATCTGTTTCTTGGTTTCTGGCCTAGGAGCGTCTTTAATCGCTTCAATTTTATCAGGGTGGGGTTTTAACTGCCCTGACCCACTTACTAGATGGCCCAAGCATTCCAAGTTAGAATATGCTATGCTACACTTGGAGGGTCTCGCTGTGAGATTTGCCTTGCGGAGTCTGTCGAACAGATCGACTAATGCCCTAACATGCTCTTCCCAGGTATGTGTATATACTAGAATATCGTCGACAAAACTATCTACGTTGTTCATGCCTTTCAACAATTTTCGCATAAGACGCACGCACGACGCACCGGCGTTAACCAGACCAAAAGGCATAACCTTAAACTGGAAAAGACCTTTAGGGGTCGCGAATGCCGTTAATACGCGAGCATTTTCAGCGATGGGCACCTGCCAATAACCTTTTGTTAGATCTAATTTAGAAATGTACTGGTGCCCTGCCAATTTTGAAAACAAGCCCTCCATGTCTGGCATCGGTTCAGCATCAAACACGGTGACTTTATTTAGTTGTCGAAAGTCTATACAAAATCGATTAGTTCCGTCTTTCTTTCTAACCAATACCACGGGGGAAGAATAGGGGGAGTTTGAGGGTTCAATCACTCCCAGGTCTAACATTTTACCTACTTCCTCATCGATTGTCTCCCGTGCGTTAAAGGGTATTGGATATCCCTTTATTCTGATTGGTTCCGAGGTATTCAAGTTTATTTCGTGCGTTATTAATCCAGTATTACCTGGTCGATCTGTAAATACGTCTGGGTACTTACTTAAAATTTCCCTGACTTGCTGACGCTGACCTTCAGGTAATTCCGGGCACACGCTGACCATATCTATTCCCTCATTTCCTACAACCATGGGGTACTCGAGGGGAATTTCTGTGTTGGGGTCACTCGACTTGTCTTCTATGACCGCAATACATACGACGTTCAAAACGCCCTTTCCAACAGTTTGATCAGGTCTCTCCACGTATCGTTTTAACATATTGGCATGAAATATTCTCAACCTAACTTTCATGTCGATTCGGTAGTCCATTTCACCCTTGACCTGTTTGACCTCATATGGCCCTTTCCATTGGACCAATAATTTGTTTCTACTAGTAGGGAGTAGCACCAACACTCGATCACCCACGTCGAATTTCCTACTTCGCGTTCCGCGGTTGTAATACTTCGCGTACTTGCGACCCGACTTCACGAGCTCGTCGTGTGCCATCCGACACGTGCTTTCTAATCTCTCGCGTAAGTCGACGACGTATTGGTAGGTGGTTTTAACTTCTCCGTCCGCGATATCACCCGACCATAGTTCGCGCAGAATCCGCATAGGACCACGAATTGTCCTACCGTATAGCAATTCAAACGGCGAGAATCCCAAGCTCTCGTGCGGTACCTCGCGATAACGCGAACAAAATCGTGTTCAAATACCGGTCCCAATCTCGCGGTTTCTCCGCGCACATCCGACGTAGCATTTGTTTCAACGTCCCGTTAAATCTCTCTACCAATCCATTACACATGGGGTGATACGGCGTGGTGCGCAACTGCTTAATTGACAACAACCTACTAATTTCTGCCATGAGTTCTGAGGTAAACTGGGCCCCACAATCTGTGAGAATTTCTTCAGGTACCCCTACCCTGCTGAACATGTCTACAAGCGCCTCGGCTACACGTTCAGTTTCAATCGATGGTAAAGCTATGGCTTCTGGGTATCTAGTTGCATAATCTACTAGAGTAAGGATATATCGGTTTTTCCGATCTGTAATTAGAAATATCGGTCCCACAATATCAACAGCTACCCTTTTAAATGGGGTATCTATTAGAGGCATTTTACCTAATGGTACTCTGGTATTCCTTCCCTTCGACACCGTCTTCTGGCAAACGTCGCACGATCGACAGAATCGTGCTACGTCACTATTTACGCCAGGCCAATAAAACTCCGCTAATACTCTGTCGGTTGTTTTTTTCATGCCCAAGTGACCCGCCATACTGGACTCGTGTGCCACTCTCAGTACATGTGGCCTGAATTTCTGAGGGACAACTAGTTGGAAATACTTTCTACCGTCCGACGTGGTAAATTCTCTATACATTAAACCTTTGGTACGTAAGAATTTAGAGCTCCCACCGCCCTTACAATATTTCGCGGTACAGGACATGATCCTCTCCGCGGTCGCGCTCAAGGACGCGTCCTGCCTCTGCTCACGCGTAAATTCATCGCGCGAGATATCAGTCACGGCTTCCGGAACTTTTAACTTAGGTAGCGGCTTTTCATCCGCCTGCGCCTGCGCCCTAGTTTCGACCGCTTGTACAATGGGAAACCGGAAATCAGAGAGAGTTGGGAGTCTGGATCCCTCGACATTTCCGATAGTTAAGTCGTATATGGGATTTTCCATACACAGAGCTTCTACGGTTCCGGTCAGAAAAGGCATCTCGATTTCTATTCTTGCGACGGGAACGCGATCAATCGTTTGATCTAATAACATGCACGGGGATTTCCAACCAAGCATTTGGTCATCCCTAACGAGACTCCGCTTTACTACGACGCCCGTGCACCCGGTGTCGCGTAAGACCGTGACTTCTTGACCGTTGGTGGTACCAGTAGCAGTCGGTACTCTCGCCTCGAGAAAAAGACAAGTGCCGATCGACTGAATAACATCACGACCGATCTGCGCACGCGCTGCGGATTCGTACACCGTATTCACGTTATTAGTCCCTGAATTATCATGCGGAAAATCATCGCGCTTACCGCCCCCTGACCATGCTCTGCTTTCGATAGCAACCGCGACCCTCTGGACAAACCCCTTCCTTTTCGGACAATCGGGCGTGATGTGACCCCATTCCTTACAGGTAAAACATTGTCTATCCCTACGATTCGTACCCTTCCCAGATTGAAAGTTTCCACCTTTATGTGTACCAAGTTTCTCGGGTTCTCTGGGTCTCTGATCTTTTCCTTGATTACCTCATTTGTTATCCCTTGAGATCACATTCTGGGTACCTCCCCGAGCTTCGGCGAAATAGTCTGCCTGAGTAGCCATATCTGAGATATTATTGAAGGACTTTTCCCTCAGGAACAAGTACAATTCCCTACCACAAGTGTTTAACAGCTGGTCCCTAAGTAGAAAATCGGTAAGACCCTCAAACGTTTTTTGGATCTTACCACATTCAACCCAACGCTGGAAATAATTCCCCGTCCTACTGGCGAACTGGGTGAATGTCTCGCCTTTCTCGGGTTTACTATATTTAAATTTTTTGCGGAACCCTTGTTCTGTCAACTCGTATCTCTTAAGGAGTGCCTCTCTTAACGCGTCATAGTTCAATGCCTCGTCCACAGGTAGACGCGAATATACATCTAGCGCTTTACCTTTAAGTAACGCGCTGAGATGGAGCGACCAATCATCTTTTTTCCACTTTTGGATGGTAGCATATCGCTCAAACCTATGTAAATAACTATCTAAGTTATCTTTGTCATCTTCGAAAGGGGGTAATTTAGGGCCTCTTAACTTTGATTCTTGTTGACCATCCTTCTTAGCCTCTAATAATTCAAATTTCCTTCTATGTTCTTTCTCCATGTTCCTGTCTTCTAACTCAATGGCTTCTAACTTTGCTTGTTTTTCCCTCGCTAATTTTCTTTCCTCAAGGTCTCTTACCTGCTCTATTCTTTCCCTTTCTGCTTCCCTTTCCCAACTTATCCTTTCCTTCTCTGCCTGTTTCTCTAACTCTATCTTCTCCTTCTCAAATTCCATCTTCTCCCTTTTAAATGATATCTCTTTTAATCTTTGATCCCTTTCCCGAGACTGCTCCTCCTGAACGAATTTTCTAAGGGCCTCCCCCTCATACCCAAACTGTTTACCCAACTCCACTAGATCTTTGAGTGACGACATGATAAATACTGTTGATAAGATCACCAATCCTAAGTGCACTATCATATAACACATACAATTTTTAGGACTACACGAACCAACCGTATATCCCTTCTCCAAATATATGCAATATGTATATATGACAAACAAACGGTAAATAAAACCAAAATATGAGTGAGGTATTCACTCACCCGCCTGAATTAGTTCTTGTCAGGAAGGTCACAATCTGAAATAAATAACTAAAAAAAAATCTTACCGGAGTCAAGACCTATGCAAACTAACGTCCGTGTTCCCACTAATCCAATGATCCCACTTCTGACACCATTTGTCACAGGATGAAGCCGGGTTGGGACTGGATTAGTGAAGACACCGAAAGCAACTGCGTTAATAAGATGTTTATTTATAAACGCAATTTAAAGATGAACAAATCTGACACCATTATAACAAAAAGATAAGGAAAATTATAAAGTTCCTAACATGGAACTATCAACAACAAGTAACTCAACGAGAAAAATCAAAGATGGATTTAACTAATGGAATTTTAAACAAACGTGAATAGCATCCTATCACCAATCGACAAATAAGAGTATATGATTTACACCCCAATATAAACAAGGTCTTATTAAGTACCAAGGGTGACCAAAGCATGTGATTTATGCACTTATCAATAGAATACTCATTTATCCATCAATCTGTTAACTCGTCAATTTATCAATTTAACAAGCGATGTTGGAATATGAATTTATGAATCCGTCGTTCATATAACGATATTGAAATGGGGATGTATGAAATTATGAATATGTCGTTCATATAACGATATTGAAATGGGGATGTATGAAATTATGAATCTATCACACATATAGCGATATTGAAATGGGAATGAATGTAATTTTGCACAAATAGCAATATTGAGATAACAATCAAATGGAACACGCAATAAATATAACTATCGTGGCGTCCGTTTGACTACCAAGATGTATCTACGGTTCCACCCGCTCTAGTCCATGGTCAAGGAGCCACCACGCATGGTCCACCCCTCCCAGTCTGTTGAAGGGTCCCTCGAGAGCCTTCACATTAACACAGACCCGTTGATCGAGAAGCCTTGGTCCCTCGCATCGAGAAAACCAGTACACTCTTCCGAAACAACGTCACCAGACACAGCGTACACGTCACACGAAACCACACAGAGTTCTGTGACTTCACACACCACCAAACCATACATATGGAACAGCTAAAAGTATAACAACTAAACCGTGTAGTACATATGACACGGTTAGTACTTTTGTATTGATATATGTTGCGCATGCGCGCACATGAATTTCGCCTCGTTACACATTACATTAATCATTCAATGCATGCCGCGTATAATTAAATAATACCCGTCTGTTCAGTTACAACAAATAGCTAACTTGAACCAGCCTATAGGATTTCTAATATCATGGCGTTGTATGACCTAGGTATTGACTCTCTGTAGAATTTAGAATAAATTCTAAAACATCTAATATATGAAACAATTATGTCATATAAAACGAATAGTGATAAAGAATACAATCTTAAATTTCACATACCTCTACAGCTGAAGTTTTGCTCCCGTAAAGAGGTAAGCTTTCTGACAAGACTCATCGTAGTGTAATTTGTTTATAGAGAATTCGCTCTATATGTACTCTAGCTGTGACAGATATGCGCAGCAGCTAGGTACGTGAGTTTTCACTGCAGGCAATTTGCACGTGCAGCATGGGGTGAATCGCGCTCAGTATTTCAAAATAACTAGAGCCGAAAAAAAATAAACAACCCCCGAGTAACGCTCTAGTCGGAAACGAAACCCGAATACATTTTTGATCACATATACACATTGATATAAACCATACAATTCCGTGACAGTCATATACAGCTGCTATAAATAGAAAATAAGGAAGTACATGAAGGTCTATGACAAATGCACTCTTACGCTATTCTTATGCAGCAGTCTTTTTTCTAGAATATTCTCAGATTTATATGATGTGTGGGATTAAAGATTGATAATAATAAAATAACAAAGACAACTTTTTATTGCGTTATTTTTATTTTTTTTAATGTACAGGCAAACATAAGACATACTTAGGTGAAAAAAGCGGAATGATTATGCCAAAAGCATAATGGTTGGCAGGTATGCAATTAAGTAATATTCACCACTGAACCCACCCGGTTAAATTCCCCAATGATTATGCTAAACCAACATCAACTCGACTAAGAAGAGAAAGATCTCGACTGTTATTCAACAACAAGGATGCACCTGTCCACATAACAGTTTTTGGGCAAAGACGAGAACCACTAAAGGCAAAAAGCAAAGGTGTAATCGGTGTGTTTCTCTATGAACGTGATGCCCATCCTCAGGACCGCACAATTGCCGGAGATTTAAGTATTCCATGGGAATATATTTTCTATGATTGTATAGCAGTTGTACCAGTAAAAAAGGTTAATTGGTTAGAAGCATGTGGGTGTTGCACCTGGACGTGATGAGTTTGGACAGGGTCTGCCTGTTGAGCAATTATATTACACGATTATATTATTAATAGAATAACTATAATAGACCCTTGATGTTACCAGTGTGAAAAATAACTGAAGCGGAACAACAGCTGTGAGATGAAGTCATCAACAGAACCATGTTGCTGATGAAATACAAATGTGTGTGTGTGGTCATTGATGCTATTTGTGGGCTTGCCACAGTAGCAACTGTTGGCCTTGGCATGGAGGGAATCACAACCACGACAACTATTATAGGTGCGCAAATCAGAATTGTTGGGGCTATACAAATAGTAACCAGTGTCTCTTGTGGTGCTAGCAAATTAATTTTGATACATTACATTCACAAATACGTGTTTTATTGGAACTTCTCGCAGCAGCAGAAAGTAGTCTCAATACAATTAGTAAACTGTACTCAGTGGCTATCAAGGATAAAATAATCAACATGGTGGAGTTCAAGACTGTGTTGGCAGAAATGGAAAAGCACCGGCAACTCAGAGCACAGATACGCAACCAGGTGGTAGTGGATTAGCAGGTAGTAAAAGTTGAGTAAATGTTTGCCAATGCATTTGTGGATGTGATTGTACTTGTCATGTCACAATCTCAAAGACGTGTATACATAGGAGTGTTATAATAGCAGTTTTGTTGGTTACTGATCTAGGTTATGTCTTCTATTCCACATGACTATCCTCTTACATGTGAGCATGTTGGTAACTTTCACACAAGGACATAATAGCATGATATGAGGACAAAGGCTTTGACCTAGATCAGCAACAAAAACACAAAACCACTACATGTATTATAATACTACTAAAGCAGAGCAAATTGTGCCATCTTTGAACAAGAGTGTCTTGAAGAATCCTGAACTTCAACTTTCAACATTTCTTGAGTCTTGTTGGTGAAATATAGTTGTTATTGTTTTGAGCTGATGTTAATGAATAATAAATGTTGAATTAGAAACTGAACTGGCTTCTGTCTGATTTCAGCAGGATCAGTGATATTTAGGCAAGATCAGTACAAAATTTATTTTGGTGATCGTGTGGGTTAGTGAAAAAAAAATTCCAATTTCGAGCCCTGCTGTGGCAAGTTATTCCTTGTGTTGATAGGTTGATCTCCAAAAATGTGCTATATTTTTGTTATACAAACCTTTGTGGCTAATATGGGGTTAGTATTATTTTCTTTGCATACTTCATTCATTTTTAATAAACAGTAACAAACTCTTACCTGATATTGTCCAGCCAGGTAAGAAACTGGTGAATGTTTGTGGTCAGGTCAGAACATCTAGTGGCTGTGTCTGGGGCGATATCATTTGCGAAAAATGTCACCATATTGTAAAGAGTGCAGCTGTACTGTAAGCAGGAACATCATAACATTAATTTTTGAGTGATTGATCAATAAAAATAAAATAGAAAACATCTGCAATAAAAATCATCTACTCAGAGATGTAAAATTTATGAAATAGAAAAATACAGCTAAGGAAGCACTAGTAGTCTCATTGCTCCAGCAAGGAATTTGTTACAAAGGGGCACTTTTGTTGAAGTAAGGGGCTCTTTTGTAACAAAGGATATTTTTGGGCGATAAAAATAAATAAATTTTGAATTCTATCTTTCAGGAATAGAAACAGACATTGACGAGTTCAAATGAATAGAAGACAAGCTCTATATTTCAGTTATTGCTGGCTGGCTGAGTGGTTGGTTGGTTGATTGGTTGGTTTTTAATGGCACTTTTAACACATTACTGGTTGTATCATTCTGAGGAAATGGAAGCAAGGTATCAAACCCACAATTCTTGGATTAAGAGTCTGATGCTCTACCAACTGTGTTACCATGGCTTCCGAATAATAACAGACCACAAGCACATTCATATGTTTATCCTGCATTAAATAAACAGAAAAATAAGTGGAGTAAATTGAAGAAAAAAACCAGCTGTAAGATATTTTAGTTATCTGGAGAAACACTGAGGTGAAGGATGCGAAGGGATCTGAGGGCAGAGCGCGGAGGGGGGGGGGGGGGGGGAGGCAGAGATGCCACTCTATTTCTATAAAGCTGGAGCAATGATTAAGAAAAATAAGGCAAGTAAAAGCAGTTTGATTTTTGTGTGTCACATACTCACTACCAGCTTGTCATGAATGAACATAATCCAAATCCAACTGATTCTGTATGGAATGTTAATTGTAAAGACAAGAATTGTATCTTGCATAGCAAAGATTGACATAACAAGTCACTAAAGGATGTCACGATGTTTGTTTTTAAAAAAAGAACCACATCTTGAAAGAAATAAATGGATTATGTAAGACGAGGTTTACAAAATTCTCAGTAGAAAATAAGAACAGCAGAAAAATGTGATAGCTATTCTTTCAAAGCTATCACACAGGATTTTGATTAATCTGGGTCTGAGGAACCAATAAAAAAACATTATACTCACATCATTCCCGTAATCAGTAGGGTCAGGTGGGCCTCCATTGAAATACCTGTAATTTAAACAAATCAGATATGGTTTGGCTGTATTAACAGGGTCTGACTAATTTCAAAAGATGGTAGCCCATTGGGCATTGGGCTAACAAAAAAGAATCTATTAGCATAGCTTAAAGTTGGTAACCACAAGAAGGTAAATGTACCATTTTTGAATATGAACTGCAAGCTGACCATCCTTTTCTACTTTATTATGTGTCATTAATTATAATGTAATAGATTAATAATTTTTAAAGTATTATTAAGAGGTACGTTTTTAAAAAGTATTGCACAATTTCATGATTTCATATAGTAGCCCACTGCCTTTGGGCTACCTGACTTGAATACACCCTATATAAAAGGTCAGCTGACTCATCCAAGGGTTTTAAGAAGTATCTTGGTTTGTATGATTTTGTGTAATTCAGTACCACTCTTCTTTAAAAATGTTCTTTCATATACTCACCTGTAATGTCTTATATGAGGGGTATTTAAAAAGTTCTGAATATTAGTGAGATGTACAACAAAGTTTTTTTATTAGTAAACAGTACGTCAGTGCATCCTCTCAAAGTACTCCCAATGCACCTCTACACACTATCTCAGTCTGATTATCCAATTTTAAATGCCGTGTTGAATTCACTATTTCATATGCTGTTCATACACACGTCCAATTGCAAGGAGGCTTTCAAATCGTCTGCCTCACAGCAAAATCTTTGACAATGGGATTCAGCCAAAAATCATTTGGAACTAAATCAGGGCTGTATGGAGGATGTGTCAAAGTTTGGATGCTGTGTTCCTTCATTAAGTATGTCACAATAGTGGATTTATGTACTGGTGTGTCATGGAGTAGAGGGTACCTCTGGTACCGGTGAACAGATGGGTGGTTCGGTAGTGTTCTACAACTTTTGGCAACACTTTGGAGGCATAATAATGTCCAGTGAAAATAGCCAATTAATGCCAGTGATAATAGAAATATCTTCTACTGTTAATTGTGCATCTCCATCAATTGCTTCCTTCATAGTCTTCCAAAAAATGTGTCTTCTTTCATGGATTTGCAATCATCTTTAAAAAGATGAAACCACCTCAAATTGCAGAATATGACAGAGAATTACATCTGTAAACTTGATCCAAATTGGCCTTGATATCAGTCAAAGTGTACCATAAGAGCACCTGGATTTTACACTATGCTCTTTGCTCAGTAGCAGAATCATTCTCCTTTCTGACATTTTTAGGTCACTGTCCTTTACCTAGGTTACCTCACACACATACATCTGCAGCTGTCCAACATGCAGATCATTTTATAGAACATTATTTTGACTACTGATTGGCGTTAAATGTATAAACAAAATGTTATAACAAAATATTCAGAACTTTTCAAATAACCCTTGTACAGGCTCACTACTAATCTGTGTATGAATACTGTATGTATTCATCTGTAATGCCTTGTACATTTGATAGTAGTAGATCAATTATCAAGCTTTTAATAACTCTGTTGTCTTAAGACCCCACAACTTATAATAATTGTACATCATATGCATGTAAAAGGCCTCATAGAATATTGGTCTGTTGACCAAATGAGCTTCTTACTTAAGTAATTATTATTATTATTATTATTATTATTATTATTATTATTATTATTATTATTATACATGGTAGCCCACTGGGCCACCTGACTTCAATATATAGTAGCACAGAGCAAACATTCTGCAATCCCATGGGCTCTGAACATGTGTGTTGTACCATGAATAAATAGAATCTGGGCTTTAGGCACATGGTTTGTTGTACCCTGAATAAATAATCTGGGCACTGAGCATATGATTTGTTGTACCCTGAATAAATAGTCTGGGCGCAAGGCTCATGATTTGTTTTACCCTTAATAAATACATTCTGGGCTCCATGATTTGTAGTACCCTGCATAAATACAGTCTGGGCTCTGGGGGTCTAGTACTCTTAATCTGACTAAAAATCGCATCTATTAAATGCACCAGATATCCTCAAATGTTGGATTAATGAATAGGACTTCCATTCAATTTCACTCAGTTGATCCCACCACTGACATTTTATTAATGCTATGGATGGACACAAGAGTTTTAATCCATATGATTATAGTCTGTAATTCAAACAGGGAAATAGTAAAAATATACATTTAAAAACACTAATTGCCCATTTAAGTAAAAATATACATTTAAAAACACTAATTGCCCATTTAAGTTTTCACTTTTCTTCCCTAAACATTTTATTGGTAGTATTAGTGATCATTATACTCAACTGATTACCTCATATGCACCTGGATATCTGATTGCCCACATGCAAATTAAACTTTCCACGGGAAACAGGAAATGGGAATTTTAAATGTATGTGGAAAAAAATCTATGTTACCAAAAGTTGTATGAAATATCAGATTTTTCTGAAGACAGTTTAAATGATTTTTTCACTTAAAATTAATGAAACAAGAATGAAACAAAAATAAATCCTGTTGTCTTTTCAAATAGTAATTTGTATCCATTTTTGTATGTTACCAATTTATTTACTTTTATAAAAAATTAAGGAAATAAGCACCATCAAGAATCTGTTAGCAGATGAAGATTTATCTGTAATTTTTACAACTGCTGTATAAAGTCATTCAGTTTTCTTTTGGTCATAATTATAAATATATTAAACAGAGTTGTAAAAAATGTATGTATAATATACATACATTTCTACAAATTTAGAGGATATGTTCAGCAGAATAGTGGAGGATTTTATTTCATTCATTAGGTCAAACATGAATTTTATGTAAAAATATAGGTTTTTTTATAAAACATCCACACCATATCCTGCTTTGTCCCACCCAACATCAAAAATTGGTGACTCTATGGTCCAGTACCATGGGGTAAGAATAGACCAAAGGCCAATTTTACTTGCATATCTGCCTTAATCTTTTTATGCCCACTAAGTGTATATATACTTATAAGATGGGTATCTCAAAAGTTTCCAAGATTACAAAAAAAAAAAAAAAAATGTGTGTTTTCATTTCCCTCACAAACCTTATTTAATGGCCCAACCCTGTAACTTTTATCATGTATGAAAGAAAATAAAATTTGGTACTGACCATGCCCCATTTTTCACCTCTGAAGTAGTAACTTTTGATTGGAATCTGTTACATGAACTAACATGAGCTGGATCAAAAAAATAATAACAAAATTGATACTGACCTTCCTACCCTATTGTTTTTTCACACTATTAGTAGAAAACACACGTACTATTTCTGTTTGCCGCATGACTCAGGAGCCAAGTCGGGGTAGGGATGGACCCAGAAGACAGTGTCAGTTGCATGTATAAATTTTTATTTTCATGCTCAATAAGCATATGAATGGTTATCTGGTTATAGAATGGAAATCTCAAGAATTTTCAAGTTATGACCCACAGGCTAAAGCCCTGGAGATAAGTGATGATCCCATGAATGATGTCATTTGCATACATAAATTTGTCTTTTCATGCCCAGTAAATGTATATACAGTTACAGGCTTTTCAACAGATGCATATCCTTGGGTTTTGACACTTGGAATTTAAAAATGACCCAATTTCTGATGCATGGAAATTCCAACCTGTGCGTTTGTATGACAAACATTGATTTGGACCGGAGCATCTGTCTTAATTACCCTTGATTAGCCTCCGGCATAATTTCCTACTGAGCATGCGCTGTCCATAGCAAATTTCTGTATGCGGCAGTGATCAACATTAGCTAGACTACTATTTACACTTTATCTGCCAATAATATCGCACCAGTATAAAATCAATGGGTGGAATTAACAGGTCACTGATGTCACACTTAGGTGTGCATAACTGAATCAAGGTTAGATTATTCTGAGATTATCTTTGACGTTTATGATAGTTACAGAAAGAGGGAATCAGTTATAAATTGATTGGATTAACATCTGATCAAATATTGGCATTTGTTTCATTGCCCATCAAGTTATAACCAATTAGACAAAACTGTGGAAAATATGGCAGCTTGTGAAGCAAGTTGTCAATGGTTAGTGGATACACTTTAATTGTGTTTTATTGGGGATTAAACGTTTAAAAATTAGGGTGTTTTAATCAATGTATCATTCAGTTGTGTGATGCATTAGTTTGATGCATGATGATCAGATTGAATTGGTTATGATATTGAAAACATATTTGATTCATTTATAACTTTCATAGTTGTATGGATATATTTTTGCATTTAAAATGATTTGTGGAGTTAAAAATAGAATATGTTGAGAAAATATAATAAATTCTAAATAATCCTTTTTCTGTTTAATATACCAAATATACACAGTCATACATAATTAGAAAGAGAAACACTTGTACAAAAATCAATAATGGCCATGTCTGTCTCACTGTCTGCTTGTCCGTTTCTTACAAAATACTGTACAAGTGTTTCTCTTTATTCAACACAAGACAAGAAATCTTAAACATCAGTTTACTCCATGAATAACGAACAATCCCAGCTATGAGCTCAAGACTGTCAAAAATTAATGACTCTCGAGATTTCAATTTTGACTCTTGAGATTATGGGGTCACGAGTCAAATGACTCTTCAGTTTTGAAATCTATTCAGAACCCTGTGCTAAGGTGGAATCCCCATTAGACACGGTATGCTGACCAGGTTTAAGATGAAGCAGGCAATGTTTAAGGCATCTTTTCTACCCCCTTCCCTACAGATGTGAGCAGTGTAATCCTAAATATCACTGTTCAGTCACCCTACTAGTCTGCCAAGTTCCACTGCTGCTTTGATCCAGTGAAAAGTGACCCTATGCCCTGAGCCATGTGTGTGCAGGTCTGTAGCTACAATTCCCAGCGTATCTGCACCTGCCGCTTTGCCTCTCACCCACATTCACCCATCGCCATAGGACTTGAAAGTATCTGGTGGTGATGGGGGGGGGGGGGGGAATGTCATGACTTGCATGTGAGTTGAATTTAAGTGAGGGAAGGTTGTGCAGAGTCACCCTCACTCTCTTGTCCAGGCCTATCTGAATCCAGTGGTATGACAATGCCAGGACATCTGAGACAAGGCTGGATGCAGTGGATGGCTATCAGGTTGTCCTGCACCTGAGATGATGCCCTGTGCTGTGCACACAGCTCTTGCCATCTGCCTTCATAGCCAGCGGGGATGAGCATATCTGCTCAGCCACCTGATCCACCAGAGAGGACTTTCAACTTGGAGCCAGGTGTAGCTGTCCACTGTGTCGACAGTTGCAGGTAGTACCATCTACTGTTATGGTAACAGGCATGGCCTGACTGACCTACACATCATGGAAAGCTATCTATCAATGGACATTCATGTCATTAATAAAGTGATTTTCACAAAAATGGTTACTTGTTTCATACTAACATCTGTTCTCTTATTTTTTTTTTAAAGCAGTCTCACTCTATAACTCTCTTAGCCAGTTATATAAATCACTGTACTATTAAAAAAGTCACAGAGCAACCCCCATAACTGCTGGGGGGAGGAGGGAGATAAGAGGAGGGAGGCAGGCCCAGTGGGGGCTCATAATTCCCATCAAACAACTCGTTTTAAGTGGGAGGGGGCCCCTGAATTAAGAGGTTTTGGGGGGGGGGGCCCACAGAGTTTCTTGCTACCCCATTGCATAAAACTTTTTATATTTTCTAAAGCACCTAAATATTCTCAAGGGATTCTTTGCTTAAAAATTTATCTTTTCATCTCTGGCAATACATGTATGTTAATGTGCTTTAGTGGGTGAGTCTGAATATTAAAAAGCATTATGTACAGTTTAAAAAGAGCATTCTGCACTGTCTATTGTAGCTCAATAGGCAGGTAAGTTTTGCGTGATGTAGTGGACATCAACTATTACATATTTATATTGCTACAACTTTCAATTGGGGACAATAAAACTTATTCTGACCACTATGAGTCACAACGTGGGCATCCAGATCCATCATGGGCAACAGTGAAAAGGATTAATTTCCACTAAAGAAATATGGATTTTAATAAATCTGTTATGCATATACTGTAGGACTCCCTGGAAGCACATCTAGTGAGCTCTGACAATAATTGTGATTGGTTCACTTCTTTAATCTTACCATATTCCTTTAGCTAAAGTCAGTCTTAACAAAAAAGCAATTGTTGCATGCTCTACAGCAAAATACTAATTTCTTCAACAGAAAATAACAAAGTATAAGGTATTCAAGCCAAAGAAAGAAACTGCTACCTAATGTCAGTGTTTTGCCAGAAAATGAGCATTCACAAGTCTAACTTCTTTAATCATTCACCCCGAGTTGATAGTACTGCCTGTGATTATTAAAGCCATTGGGAAAAAGGGTTGCCTGGTATTCATGTATTCATGTTTAATTGTCCTGGGCAATAAATTTTTCTACCCCTGTAATATACCAAATCAACCATTATGCACGAGTGACTACCTGTGAATTGATTTGAGAAAATCTCAGTTTAATTACATATTTAGAGAGCACAATAACTCGAATGAACTTTTTCGGAATACATAAAAATTGGTGCTTTTTACCAATGTAGTATTTTGGATTTCTTTCTAAACTTGGGATTCCAAAATATAGTTGCTGTCTATGCATTTGTCTCTATATATTATGAACAAAAAAAAGAAGACTAATCACTATTCCAAATATTCAATTCAGCTAGAGAGAAAAAAAAATCCTTTAAAAAAACCCTTGACATTTATTAATAGTTCGCATGTAATATTTTAAAGCAAAATTTGAAACTATGCGTCATTGAGTTTTAGAAGAAGCAAAAATCAAGTTCAAGAATTACATACTCTAGCGCTGGAATGATGTACGCAGACTTCAACTCGTCAATATACGCTCCCATATTGGCAGTCGCTTCCACGACGAAAACGACGTCGGCAAGTGGGTTCATATTGTCAAAAACCACCATTTTATACCCCTGTCTCCGGTTATTAAAAGAATGTTTCACATGTATTTGATTAATGTCTTTTCCAAAATCTGTAGAGCCAAGAGATCTCGCAACTTCTTGTTTATATATATATATATATATATAAAATTGCAGTTATTGTGATTTTTCTCCTGTTTTATTTTCAGTTCCCCTCTACTCGTTTCTGAATTCTGGCGGAAGTGCCTTATAACACATTTAGAACCATTTCATTTATCCGCTAAAAATATATATCCACTGATCAATGGAAAGTCAAGTTATCTCGTTAAAATTTAACCTGTATTGTGTTTAATTTTCCTTAAACGAATAATGAAAATTATTTAAACAATATATTGTATTTATAGGATTCAAATATGTTCTATGATGTAAAGTTATCGTTCTTAGAGCGTATTAATCTATGTCTTCAAGGGGAATTCCTGCGTGACGCGAAATTAGTACATCTCCGACACTGAGATAGGGATTAGCACAAAACGTATTCCCCCAATAAAAAATGTGTTATTTTTAAATCTGGGAAACACCTACTCTTTTTTGGGGTCCATATCCTGTCGTGTTCGTAATCCAGTACAACTTAACAGATTAACCACTCTCTCGATCGAAATCAATAGTTATCCTATTTTTTTTCTTCATTTTAAAGCAGTAGTTATTACTACTATAATAACGAGTAAGTTAAATGAAAAATATAGATAAATTGCTGGGATTAAATTAGGTGGGGGGGGGGGGGGGGGGGGGGCAGTTTAGGCTATTTGGCCCTCTACCAGCATTTAACATTAGCGTTTTTTTTTTCCAGTGTTCTCTATGGGAATTTAACATGGGGGGGGGGGGGGGAGCACTCTGACCATTTACGAGAATTTAACATTGTGGGTCTGCTCTGACCCTCTTTGGAAATTTATCACAAGAGGAAAAGAAAAAAAATGTACACACACACACACATTGTAACAAATGCCCAGTTGTCTTGACAAACAAAACTCCCGTCTAATCAAGACAGTAGTAGTAATATGTGCCATCCTGGGGCGAAACAGGAATTAACATTACGCAGGAGGTTTACATTTGGAGACCAGTCTTGGGGTCAAACAGAAATGTAACACTATGCCTTCATTATGAAAAATATGTATGGATGTGTACAAGGTAGACGGAAAATGTAATGTGGAGTAGTAGGCTACTATTCAACACTCTGTGACTAGTATCCAACACTCACACTATACTATCAACACACCATGTGTAGTGACCAATACTTAGATGTTTACACATACATGCACACAAATATACTATCACACCATGCCAAAGCAAAGGGTAATAGTGTTTTTATACACTATTATCACACAAAATGGGTTTAAAGTTTTAGTTCATTGTGAATAGGCATTTTTTTGACATAGGCAAACATAAAACACATACAGTGGCAATGGTTTTGAGTGGTATCTCTATTTTTTTTACAGATTTGGGTGATCCTCAAGAGGATCTTTGGGGTAGTTAACCAAAGAGGGTTAACATAGGTGGCACCGCTTCACTGTTCTCCAGCATAAGTTTCTTCTCACTTCTGGTCCACATTGAAGGCAAATGGTTATGAGCTTGGAGCAATGAACATCCCAAAGATACTACTTTGAGTTTTGTTAGCAGCGAACCAGAAAATTAACCAGTACTGAGACAAAAAAAGACAACTTCATACCAAATGCAAAGTAAAAGGACTGACACTAAACTATCGTTCCAGTCAAGTGGTAAACTTTGACATCTTAAAAGATGCTTTATAGTCGGGTAAAGATCAAGACTTTCACATCACCATGTTTGATCCTCACAAAATTGTCAAATCAGAAAATCGTCAGTCCCTTGGAACAACTTATATCAGATCATCTACCAGAAACGAGTGTGACTTCCCAACCACAACCAGGATAAAACTCTACGTGAACTGATTCGAAAAGACGGGATTCCTTCGAATTGTGGTGCATGTGTTAGCGACTACATTTCTTGGATTTCATTTACCAGCAGATTCTTTGTGGCAAATTTATGATCATTACCTGCAAAGACATGACCGCCAAAACTGTATCTGTGCACGAAAAACTTATTGTGCTGAAAGAGTTGTGAATAGTGATGAATACAAGTTGTGTACCCCTGTGTGAAGAAGACAATGTCATACTTTATTGACTCTTCATGCTTACCAAGAAGTGTATATATCAAGTTACACAAACAGATTTATGATTGGAAGGATGTATGTAATTGGAAAAGACTTGGATTTGACACTTGGCAACATGAGGTAGCTGACTATGCCAAAGACATCATTTGTGACTGATGAAAGAAAGAAAAACATGAACTTTGAGCTTTGGAAATGTAAATATTGTTTGTTATTACAATATGACATATTAAAATTTATAAATTGTATAAAATATCTTGTGTTGTTGATGGAATCTCAGAATTCTAACACAACTTGAAAGTTTTGTCTGCATCCTCCATTTTCAAAGTGATTGATGAAACGTTAGATTGTCAAAGTTGGGAGGCAGCGTATCATTGCCACCTCGATTAATTCAATGAAAGCTCTATAAGAGCCATAGAAAAGTTTTACTCAAGCCTGACTCTAATATATTTGATAACAATAACGATTACCAGTATGTGCATTATATGATGTGTTATGTATGATGTTTATATAATATTATAAATATTTTAGGAAATTATAAATGTTTCTCGACTTTAATATTTCCTTAAACCTTAATGTTAAGTATAATGTTGACATGTTTAGCTATTGTCCTTGAATTAGGTTGTTTACTTAGTATTTGAGTTCAAGGACGGTTTGGGTAAACAAGTTGTTAATTCAATTTGAGGTCGTTTGATTTTGTTTACAGATAAAACTAGATTTTCCCTTAGAGTTGTGCATTAAGAGTCACATACACCATAATATTCTAGAACATTCTGTTATGTGACCTATCTTTATATATACCATGTTTAGTGGACAGTTTTTCAGTTTTCAACCTTAACATCAATCTTTAAAGAGCCATTACAGTTGTGAAAAATCATTCCAAATTCAGAGAGAGGAATTATTATTTAACATAATCATTGGATTATAAAAGTGCTCATAGACTTTTGCATTTTGGATTTTGAATTTATGATTTGGGGATTTATGTGAACTTATTCAAAGATATTCTGGAGTACTTCACTTTGGCACATCATCACATTAAAGACTACTGTCACATCAGGACATTACAGATTTGGCACATGAGCACATTCAAGGATACAATCATTCATTCAGAACATTCTCTATTTAGGACTTGCAATTAAACAGGGTTCATCCAGCTTTTGGTAAAACAAATTCCAAACCTTTTCCAGACTGGAAGTGATTTTTTCCAGACCCCTCTGGCACAGGTATTCAAAGTTTGTGTCACTATAAATGAGCATGTGGTATCCGCATAATATGAAATAGTATCCACCAATCACAAGTGGGTGATAGGTCACGCGTTTCACCAACCACATTGAACCAGCAGAACCATCCCTAGACCAAATGACCACACAGGCAATGAGCGTCTTCAGCAAAATAAAACACAGCAACCCAAAATTCCATACTTTTTCAAGACCTTTAGGGCAAAATCTTTATTTTCCATACTTTTTCCAGGTCTGGAAAAAGCGCTCTTTTTTCCCCGTACTTTGTCCAGACTTTCCAGACTTTGTACATACCCTGATTAGGATTATTGGATTATTTGGATTTAAAATCACGTTACTGTAAATGTCTTTTGAATTTTCACTTTAATTGTCTAGAAATAAATTGCTTGTTGATTTTTACTTGATTTGTTGGTTTCTGTTACATTTTTTTAGACCACAGAGTCGTAACAGATGTCACACTTCAAATGAACACACTAGGTGACCACACTAATACTATGCAATGTTTTTGAAGAGCTCAGGAATGCCTATATAAAATGCTATTAATTTGACCCTGCACATTATTACATTATTACCAGGGCAACCTCATGATGCCAGTTTAAAGATATCAGGAACAGAACTTGAAATTTTGATAAATTAGGAAATGTTCCTGATGACTGAGAATTGAATAAGAGGTGGTATTACTGTTAATCCGTGCAAATTATTCTTCTTTTTGTCTAATTTCTTGTACACCATTAATTCATATAAATTATTTTGTCCTCTAATTTGTTATACAAAAAAACATTTTTCTTATAAAAAAAAACTATAGGTAATAAAAAAAACGTACATTACTTACCAATAACTATTTGTACAGGTGATTAATAATTCCTAGAAAGTGTGCGCAAAATTACAGACATTAAAGTAAATGCAAAAATGTATTATTACACCAAGGGGAACAACAACAGCAACAATGCAATGGGAGAAATTATAGCTATGTCGTGTTGATGCTGCAAAGGCAAGATAATAATTAGCTAAGAAAAAAAAAAGAAACAATGAACAGAAAGTATATTACAGAAAATATTTATTGATTACAATCTGAAAATTATACAACAGAGTATCTCAACAATCAAATAACAACTGTTAAACTAATCTGGAATGGACAATATGTAAACATTGTTAGTGATGTAGATATGAAACAATTAAAGTCAAGGTGATTGATTGTCAAAATGTAGAAGATTATCACTGTACAAAATCAACATGATACAGTAGACAATAAATTTTGCTCTCCCTGTTTTATGTATATACTTTTTATACACTGATCATCAAATGCTGAGCACAGCTAACTGTTTGCTAGTTGTCATCAAAGCGACCATATTGGATTTCTGAGCAGCACTATTTTCATTTAGGACCAGCTAAACCACTGGATGAATTTGCGTGTACATTTTCATGGCAATCCTCCAAGTAGTTTAGGTGGAGTAGTGACAACAAACAAATACTAATGGATGGATGAATTTGCATATACATTTTCATGGCAATCCTCCAAGTAGTTTAGGTGGAGTAGTGACAACAAACAAATACTAATGGATGGATGGACAATTAACAAAGGACCATCACATAAGCTCTTCTAGTCTATGACCAGCAGAGCTAATAAGTATTGCAATACACATAAATCCTCTACTCTTATTACTCTATAACTACTGCTGAAACATTTTGGATTAACACTTCAGCTAATATGGATTTCCTTGCACACTTGGCATCTTTTTTTAATCATGCATATAATATATACCCTGTTTAAGATTTTTAAAATGTTGGTGAGAAGATGCATAAAACATGGGAATGTAAAAATGTCAAGAGTTGATGCTGTTTAACTCACACATTTAAATGTGATCACCTGACCTTGATGTCAGTTATGAAACGAGGATTTGCTGAAGTACAATACAATATTATTTACATATTATTGAATTACTGTGCAGCTATATTACTAATAAATTGTCACATCCTAAGCTAAGCTAAACAGTGAAAACCACATCAAACTTTTGCTAAATATAGTGCATATTACTTGGTTATTTATCAGAAATTTGAAGGAAGATAAATGTTATGGGTTGTAACATCTTGTGAAAAATAAAAATGGAATACATATGCAATATGCAACTGGACTGGACTAAATTGAAGAATAAAAAATTTATATTTTCTGCAGATATATATACACACACAAAAATATACAATAAAACTTTGATACCTCAAATATTCTGCATTATTTCAATTACAAAGACATCTGTATTTGAATGACTCTCTAAGTCCTGCTGTATAAAATTATCTGCAATATTAGAAACTTGAAACAACTGAAAACTCCAAGCAAAAGTTTCGGCCTGCAGCGCTTTAAGATTTTAAAGTTCTACTTAAATTAAATAATTTTGCTGCTTAAATGAGCTGAAATGTAGGAAGTTATTAAATGTAGATGCCATAGTCATCAAAATAATTTGTATTGTAAGCCTCGAAGGTCAAAATAAAATAAATATAATAAATCAAAAAAATGAAAATTTTCCACGAAAAAAGATAACAAAGCTAAAATTTCACTGAATCTGAAATCAAACTTTAATGTCAAAATACTTTATAAAAGCTGAATAACTTCTTCAATCTACTATAAAGAATTTGTATCAAAATACAAATTTCTGAAAGAATGATCAGTATTCAAAATGTATGTATCAATACATGTACAGTATTCAAAATGTACATATCAATACATGTACAGTATTCAAAATGTACATATCAATACATGTACAGTATTCAAAATGTACATATCAATACATGTACAGTATTCAAAATGTACATACCAATACATGTATAGTATTCAAAATGTACATATCAATACATGTTCTGTGCTATACATTTTTTTGACAAACTGCTAAATTTCTAGACATCTTGCTCATTCATGAAAAATGAACACTCAATATAAATGTTGTATAGTATGAGATGTCAACAGATAACAAAGCATCTGATGAAAGCTATGCCTCGTTTTTTGGGGGGTTATGGGTTTGCAAAAAACTCGAACATCTCATTAATGCTTCCATCACTGACAGATGACACCATGCTTGCTATGTTTTGCATTTTTTTCCAAAAAAAGCAAGACCAAAATTACTTGCCTATAGTATACATTTTTTTGTTACTTTGAAGGTTCAAAATAAAAAGTGTGAAAATTTGTAACATTGCTGTAGACTTCCTAATTATTCAATGTGTTTAAAATAAAATACTTGCTAAATAAAGAATGATACAAGATCAAGACACATTTTACGCATTTAAATTAGGTTCAGTTACATTTAGGCAAACAGAAAATTTCACAAAAACCTCAGTCAACCAGATCAACAGAACATCACCTGAACGCTTGATACAAACACAAAACAGGACCTAAATTGCACATTAAAAGGATGGTGATAAGTCTTTGGGAAAGGCACAAACTTATAAAAGGCCTACAAGGGCAGGTAAAAACTAGAAAAATAATAAACAGGATAGGATAATCTGGCATAAGGATGGTACAACATCCACATTATATTTTCTAATTTCATTTACATTTGTAAATTAAAAAAATCCTTATCTATGACATGGAATCATAACTACTGACTGACTATATTAAATGAAAAGTTTAATGTTTTGAGTACATGTCCATTACTCCAAGTTTTGAAACTTGCCACTTGGTGAGTATGATAAACTGAAACATATAACCTTTATGTGAGGAAAATGTGAACATTTTATCAACACCAATAGAAAAAACAATGAATTTACTCATATTAAATTTTAAGGAGATGCAATATCGTGAATTTGATTTTTTATTACAAATGGGACGTAACAATTGATGTATAATGACTTATTTTTGCTGTAGTAATTGTTTATGAAAAAGCAGTGAAAATTAGATGATTAAATTTTTTATGGATATATTTTTGATAGTTTATGAGATCAATTAGAAATGGATTATAATGAATGTAAATGTTGAGTGTTTAAATTATATAAAATAGATGCATACAATTAAAATTAGCAGCACATAAAAATTACCCATGATATGGTATAAAGAAATGGTAGAAAAGAAAAAATGAAATGTTAATGTATTAATATGATATAGTCATCCCTCTTTATACATAGTTTCAATATTGCTAATTCCCTGTTTTAAAACACGAGACTGCACAGGGCTAACTGATATCAGATATAAAACACACAAGACTGCACAGGGCTAACTGATATCAGATATAAAACACATGAGACTGCACAGGACTGGTATAAGATATAAAACACACAAGACTGCACAGGATTGATATTAGATTTAAAATGCCCGAGACTGCACAGGGCTAACTGATATCAGATATAAAACACACAAGACTTCACAGGATTGATATTAGATATAAAACACACAAGACTGCACATGGCTAACTAATATCAGATATAAAACACACAAGACTGCACAGGATTGATATTAGATATAAAACACACAAGACTGCACATTGCTAACTAATATCAGATATAAAACACACAAGACTGCACAGGATTGATATTAGATATAAAACGCACGAGACTGCACATGACTAACTGATATCAGATATAAAACACACAAGACTGCACATGGCTAACTGATATCAGATATAAAACACAAGACTGCATGGGGCTAACTGATATCAGATATAAAACACACGAGACTGCACAGGACTGATATAAAATATAAAACACGTGACTGCACAGGGCTAACTGATCTCAGATATAAAACACCTGAGCCTACACAGGGCTAAATGATATTTGTCATTATAATGAATACCATATTTTCCCTATGTTTAATATGCAAACAACAGCAACAACAACAAAAATCAATAGTAAAAGGAACAGTGATGAACCCTTATCTATCAGTGTAGACCCCTTATCTATCAGTATATACATCTTAACTATCAGTGTAGACCCATTATCTATCAGTGTAGACCACTTATCTATCAGTGTAGACCCCTTATCTGCCAGTGTAGACCCATTATCTATCAGTGTAGACCACTTATCTATCAGTGTAGACCACTTATCTATCAGTGTAGACCCCTTATCTATCAGTGTAGGCCACTTATCTATCAGTATAGACCCCTTATCTATCAGTGTAAACCCCTCATCTATCAGCACATTATACAATGAAGATCTCAAAGTGTAGATCTCTTATCTATCAGTACACTATACAATAGAAGATCTCAGAACAGTGTAGATCCCTTATCTATCAGTGCACCACTATAGGACAGAATATCTCAGAACAGTTTAGACCCCTTTTCCATAAGTGCAATATACAGTGGAATATCTCAGAACAGTATATGTCCCTTATCCATAAGTGCACTCTACAGTGAAATATCGCAGAACAGTGTAGATCCCTTATCTATAAGTGCACTATACAGTGGAATATCTCGGAAAAGTATAAACCTCTTATCTATTAGCATGCTATACATTGGAAGATCTCAGAACAGTACAGACCCCTTATCTATCAGTGCAATATACAATGGAAAATCTCAAAACAGTGTAGACCATATCTATCAGTGCATTATGGAAGATCTCATAACAGTATAGACCACTTATCTATCAGCACACTATGCAATTGAAGATATCAGAACAGTGTAGACCCCTTATCTATCAGCACACTATGCAATTGAAGATATCACAACAGTGTAGACCCCTTATCTATCAGCACACTATGCAACAGAAGATATCAGAAAAGCGTAGACCCCTTATCTATCAGCACACTAGACAACTGAAGATCTCAATTGAAGCTGTTTGCAATTGGATGGATATTATAAACAAATCAATACAGTACCTGGTCAAAACATATGCTACAGAATCTGGATAATCAAAGTATATGCTGATGATGGTTGTGTGTATTTATTTTAGATATGCACTTATCAATAATGATAAGCATCACAAAACAACTATTTGTAAAGTTTTTATATATATGCTTATCAAGCATATTTAACAAACAAAACATAAAGGAGGTTTATAATTCGATTAAAATTGAGATCTCCAATGTAACAGTGACCTTTGGAATCCCTGGTCCACTTTCCTTTAGTAGACTATAAGATACAGCATTGCATTTCATACATGGAATAGTTATCATTAGTAATGATATGGCTGCATTGACATTTTTCACTTTCAAAAATGTGAAAACTGTGATTTGATTGGTAAATCACAAGGTCAACAGAACATGACCTCGTATCAGTGCCAATCAGATGTACTTATATTTTAAGCAGACCTCAACTTTAATCAGATTAGGGAGGTTCGTTAAAGAAAATTAGTAAAAAGGTACAGGATGATTCTGAATATAGTTAGTTACTTAATGGTTATCTAATTAACAAATAAGGAAAAGTGCAACCATTAGAACAACAAATTCTACATCTTAAGAATTTGTCTTCTCTTCACACATACATTCATGCACATATATTTGGTACAAAAACATTGTTAAGTCCCAAATATGCTTTTTTCATACAAGCTTATTTTCATGTATGTGATTTATTACTGGGATTATACAGTTTGAACAGTCTAAATTTGCAAAGGCACTACAGTATCTGACTACAGTTTTTATGTGGACCCCAAATTGTTATAACAGTCGAAGTGAGAAGGCACTATAGTATCTGACAACAGTTGTTATATAGACTCCAAATTGTTGCAACAGTCAAAAGTGAGAAGGCACTATAGTATCTGGCAACAGTTTTTATATGGACCCCAAATTGTTGTAACAGTCAAAGTGAGAAGGCACTACAGTATCTGGCAACAGTTTTTATATGGACCCCAAATTGTTGTAAAAGTCAAAAGTGAGAAGGCACTACAGTATCTGGGAACAGTTTTCATATAGACTCCAAATTGTTGTAAAAGTCAAAAGTGAGAAGGCACTACAGTATCTGGCAACAGTTTTTATATGGACCCCAAATTGTTCGAACAGTCAAAAGTGAGAAGATACTAAAGTATCTGGACACAGTTTTCATATAAACTCCAAATTGTTGTAAAAGTCAAAAGTGAGAAGGCACTACAGTATCTGACAACAGTTTCTCATATTGGATATCTTACAGTAACAATTCTCTCCTAAACCTATAAGATATGACATTTACCATGTTGAAATTGTAATATCATAATTCTCATAACACAATTTTGTATATAATATCATAATCACTTATTTTCTTCATATTAAATAAAACAAATTACCACAATCAAATTGCTTGTATAATTACTACAATTAGCACAGTTATGTTATGTTATAACTACTTTAATAAGTACTTCAAAATCAACAGGTTTACACGGTAAGAACTACATGTACAATCTATCTGTTTGTGTGTCTGTATTGCTGTCCTGACCCTTCCAAAACCAGTTCAAATCAAAGAATAAACCTCTCTGAAAAATAACAAATGTTTGAAAACTAAAAATGTCAAACTGGGAGGAAAGTGGAAAAAAATCTTCTTGAAATGTTTACAAATGAAGAATGATCACAGTTATATGTTAGCACAAATGCCATTATGGTTCAATTTTATGATGTGAATTAGTGCAAATTATATTTAGATAAAATACACTTCATAAAAAGTTTGAAATCTAAAGCATTATGCATTAAAAATCTGCAACATACATTTTACATGTAACAAAAACAAATGTTATATGAATTAAAGATTAAACATTTCTGTATTTTTGAGAAAAAAATGAAATGTCAAAACAAGGAGAACAAAAAATGTGAAAGATGGCCCAATATTGATTGAATGTTATTTATTGAAGCCAAACATTTTTCAATTATGAAGAGACATCAATAACAAGAGGCCCAAGTGGACCTGATAGTGCTCACTAGTGTACAGTTTACTTAACAGTTGACCACTGCACTAAACAGGCTTATGTAGAATTATAAGAACACAACCTATGTAAACTATCTCCATACCTTTATATCATATTGATTTGACCTATTTTACTATATCCCGATAAAAATTGTTTCTAAAGATAAAGGCATAATTAATATGTCTTGATTTGACCTATTTTACTATATTCTGATAAAAATTGTTTCTAAAGATAAAAGCATAATTTATATGCGTATCCTCTTGCTAATAATCAAAGTCATCTGAGAGCTTGATGATATAAAGCCATTTACCAAGATTTATAGAAACTCGATGAGAAATATAATCTCTAGATCTCGAAAGGTAACAAGCTCAGCCAATCAGATGCAAATTATCTCATTAATATGTGCAGATCTCATTCATTATAGACTGTTTACAACATTTGAAATACAATAGTCCCTCAAAGGGCCTGATGCTCTACTTGGGCGAAAAGAATTTCCAGGAATTCAAGATAAGACCCTTTCTTCCTTTAAACTGTTGAGTGTTGAAACCATCTCTGATATTCTTCAGCAATAACAAAATGTTCAAATTAGCTGCTGTGGTACACATACCGTATATCAGCTTGGCACCATTTACATTTAGGACAAAGCAGACATCATCAGAAGTATTTTGGTGAAAACCTCATGTCATAATGATCATCCATTCAGGAGTAGTTACAACAAGATTTTTAAGACAGCCTTCATGGCAGCCATATTGGATGCATGATTGGCACCATTTTCATTTAGGACCAACTAGGTATCATATGAAGTCTATTGATGAAAACCCCATGTTGATATAACCATCCATTTGGGAGGAATAGAGATAACAATATTTTCAAGATATGACTTCCCATTCAGGAGTAGTAAGAAATAGATTTTCAAGGTGGCTACTGTGATGATATAAGACCTATTTCAAGCTCGATCAAAATCAGATCAGAAATATGGCTTCCAGAGTGGCAACAAGCTCAGCCAATCAGATGCAAGATCACGTCAATAATATGTGTACATCTCACTAATTATTGATCCTGTTCAAGATCTTGATAATGTAAGCATATATTCCAAGTTCAATCAAACTTCAGATCAGAAATATGACCTCAAGAGCGGCAACAAGCTCAATCAGAAGTAAGATCACCCCATTAGTATGAATTAATCTCACTCATTATCGAACTTGTCTGAGATCTTTATGATACAAGCATATATTCCAAGTTTGATCAAAACTGGATCAGAAATATGGCCTTCAGAGTGGTAATAAGGTCAGTGAATCAGATGCAAGATCATCTCACGTGTGTCTTGCTCATTATCTAGCTTGTCCAAGATTTTGATGATATAAGCCCATATTCCAAGTTTGATTGAAATTAAATCAGAAACAGGGACTCCTGAGTGGTAACAAGCAATTTTTGGACAATGGTTAATTGATGATGGATGATGCATGATAGATGCTGGGCTATACCATACGCTTACTTGGCCTTATGGCCAGGTGAGCTAAAAATTGTGAAAAGAATATTTAAATTCGTTAGTAGGTAAAAGTGTAGTCACTGGAAAAATAAAAAGAATTTATCACACAAATATGAAGACCGTCTAACTAATTATACAAGCACTTACAGACCAATATAAACTCTTAATCCAACATATACAGTGGACCACTTCTATCCTAGATCACTCACAGCAGCCACCAAATATAGTTTTGTCTTCTCATCCTTAAAATATATTTGACACTGAGTACATAGCGATCATATATGGTTTGCTGAGTTTATAGTCCTTCTAAAGTTTTCAAAGTCCCCACTCCAAGTGTTTATAGTCCTTCTCCAGTGTTCACAACCCATCCAGTGCTCAAAGCCCCCACCCCCAGTGTTTATAGTTCTTCTCAAGTGTTAATAACCCATCCAGTGTCCTTCTCAAGTATTCAAAACCCATCAGGTGTTCAAAGTCATTCCAGAATGTCAAGTCATCCAGATTGTTCATGTCCTCCCAAGTGTTCAAAGTCCTTCTCAAGTATTCAAGCAAATGTTTGTACACACAGCAAACAGTGTATGATCATTTTTCTTACATGATAAATTATGAAGTGCTTAAATTTTTATTAAAAATAACTATAACAAGTTTTTGAACAAAAACAAACCTATACTCAAACTTCTGATGCATGTGTACAGCCAGGTAAAACCAGCTGAACATGTAAGAATTCTGGTCCTATGCCTAATCTAGCTATAAATTTGGCTTCCCTTCATGATCAGATTAACCAAGATTAACTGTATTGTCAAAAGCATCAATTAAACAATCCCACGTGGAGAGACATCCACTTTTACCTCAAATGCTTGAAGATTTAAAAATATGAATTATTTAAATTTGCCACTAAAGCATTGAAGATAAAGAAATTCATATTTAAAGTCTCTTCCAAGAAATTCTTTTAAAGTCAATGTAGTACATAATACAGCTATAGATGTAAAAGTAAAACTTAGGATTAATACTTTTCTTAAACATCATCAAAAGCAACAAGAAATTTGCACATTTACTCGTTTTATCTGATAAACTAAAACACTTGAGTAACATAACATATTTCAAGACATGTCAAATGAGGTCTAGCGAAGTTGTTGGGAGTGTCCTTAAGCTATACTACGTTAAATTCAGTGATTTTGCATGACACATTATTCTGCAGCTCCACTGAAGCTGGACTATTAAATAATTTCAAGAAAATTGCAATTCATTAAGACTTAAGAGAGAAAAAATAATTTTCACTGTTAAATGAAATACATCTGAATAAAAGGCAATGTTTACTTGTTATCCATTATTATATATGTTAGAAAAAACCTGATTGACTCAGTATGTTTCAAGTACCACTCCAAAGAAGATAATGTTGTCAAAATCAGAGACTCGTTTCCCACAAGCGGAAGCCTGTTCTTGGAAATGAAACCTGTAGTCGTCATGTGAGAAACCAAACCAACGTAGCAGAACTACAGAAAGTTCAGGTCAACCAATAAGGCATGCATTTGACTGATTATGCCTGCCAAGGATAGTGTGACTAGCAAGCAGGTTTTATATGAAAGATGAGTCAGTGAGACTCTAGATAGTGGTTTGAAGTGTATCTTCTTCAACCATGTCAGAACCCACATTTAGTTCCATTTCAGACAAAGAGCCATGGCCTTCAGTCAAGTGACAAGTATGTCTAAGTGACTAGTAGGTCTAAGTGACAAGTAGGTCTAAGTGACAAGTAGGTCTTAGTGACTAGTTGGTCTAAGTGACAAGTAGGTCTAAGTGACTAGTAGGTCTAGGTGACAAGTAGGTCTAAGTGACTAGTAGGTCTAAGTGACAAGTAGGTCTAAGTGACAAGTAGGTCTAAGTGACTAGTAGGTCTAAGTGGTCTTTGTTTCTGCCCATGTCCTCACTTCTATGGTGGTGAAATACTGGAAATCATGGAATGGTAGCCACTGATTATGATCAGGACCAACTTCTTCTCCACAAAAAGCCAAAGGAGAAAGTTAGCTATTTGTGGTACTCAGGCTTTTAAGGGAGACACGTTTCACTGTTCATTTCCCCTCATATGGATTTCAAAGTGGTGGGAATTCTTGCATGTACAATTCTGTCCACCACTTGATTGCAGAAATATTTCTTTCTGATGGATTGTCAGATATGAGAAAACCTTGTAGGTTCAGCATTTCTAGATTGTGATGGAAAACATGCAGGCAAGAAGACATGATTTTTCTGGGTATCTCTGCTGCTAGATTCAGGAAGTCATTGATCCATGATTTTTCCCACTTGTGGGGAGAAATCAGGATTAGCCTGCACTAAAATTCCTTTGCTTTCTGAATGACCTTGGGAATAAACTGAGACTGTTCCAGTTAAATGAAAGGGCATACCCAGAAACACACCATAAGACAAGAAAGGTCTTCCCATTTTCAGCGATGGGACCTCATGTAATCTAGTTGGCACAGTTTCAGCTGCCACTGGGATTGAGGGACCATCTGTAGGGGTCTCATAACAAATGTCCAAAAAGTAAGATCTGTGGTCCCAAAAAAAATGGGAGGCTGAAATTAGACTTTTTGAGTGGATGGAAGACACCACAGAGGCAATATTTAAGGCATGTTTTTGCAGGATGCAAACTCGTTTCAAAGAGGATTGGGACCAGGTGAATGAACAGCTGGGACAGAATGAGATCCGATTTGTTCTAGTTCATAAGGAATCTGTGGCAAAATGAGAGACACAAGGATTTTATGTCCTGGTACATATAATTGATCACCTGGTACATAGAATTGCTCACCTGGTGCTTTTGAAGAATATCATGCAGGAAGTTTGATGTCATGAATGTGGAAGTGGTTCTGAAGTGTGACGCAACGTTGTCCATGATTCTGGTGAAGACCCAGGGACTGAGATTCAGACCAAAAGGTAGTGCTCTGAACTGGTACACAGTGTCCTTTCCTGTATTAAGTCATTTCCCTATGCTGCTAATTTTGATGTTGACAAGGATGACTGGCAATATACTGCCCTTGCATACACCTGTATCTTGATGATAGCTTTCAAAAATGGTGGAACCTACCTTAACAATGAAATTTCTGTCTTTGAAAAATTGGATATAAAGACAGGGGGGTTGCCCATAAGACATTGTCAAATAGGTTATTCATTATGCCGTACTTCCATGTGATGAAATAAGCTTTTTCCAAGTCAAAAAAGATGGTATCTCTATCTGCCTGTGCTGATACTGGACCAGAAGTCTGTTCATTGCTGGCATGAACAGAAGAGAGTGGTGACAAACTAGGAGACAATGTTTGTGTGGGGGTTGAGAGGGCAAAGAACACCAGGCTTTATTCATTATTTGCAACTCCTCAGTCTCAAGTTACTGTGACATTAAGAAGTTTTCAACTGAGGCATCATCACTGACAATTAGCATCTGCATCTGTTGGAAACAGATATCAGGCTCTCTTGCTAGCCTGAGGCAGATGTTTGGCAGCAAATGTCTCCCTTCCTCCATCCACTGAGTGCAAATTTCAAATGTATGGTCTGAACAACACCCCATACTGGTCATGCAGGCAAGGTGATTATCTTCAGCCAGCTTAAACCCTTTACACGCACCATGTTTAATCCTGTAAATTGCTACCTGTAATTAAACAGAACAAAACAATGGCATTTACAGGCAAAATCAGGCAAGCATCATACTAGGCCTACACTGAACTGGATGCTAAGAAATGGAATAAATGGCAGACAAAATTACTAAAATGATCTAATTACTGTGAATAAATGCTTATTTATTTGTAATAAAATGCAATCAAGGTTGAATCCTGAGACGAATTCTAAGTCCTATTGACCATTGGATTAGATCATTACGATGTCAATAGTTCACTTTTTGTACAATAAAATAGACATATTAAGTGCACAATTTTCATCTACAATGAGAACAGAGCAATATTCAGTACCAAAATAGATGGAGCATACTTCCCTGTGATAAGAAAACTCCAAAGGATCTCTCAGACTTGAAAAAAGTCACAAAATGGAAGGTATTTGTGAAGCTTCTTGAAAGCATCTGAAGAGCCATAAGCAAAAGTAGGAACTGAGACAAATGACGGAATTTGCCAATAATTCCTCTATTCAAGGTGATACCACTCTTGTATGACTGCTGTCTCAGCAAGAAGATGATCTTTTGTTACTTTTATTGGCAAAACAAGCCAATAGACATTGTCAATGTCTTTCTTCGCTCGGAAGGGCTGGATCTGCAAGGTATAGGCTGTTCTTCTAACATATTATGATCAGATAATATATATGAAGAAGAAAATAACAAATCATGATTGTAAACTGACCTGCTCTTATGAATTATATACACATGAAAATGCATAAAAATCTCAGAAACAAATCAACATAAGAATATCCTTTGTTATTAAAAACTTTCATATTATCAATTTTAAGTAACAATGAACACTGTAATTGGACTCCAAAAGGAAACACTGTTAATCTGGCAACTATCTTCCCCATCCCTTTGTATGGGTCAACAAGTAATTCTGACTCAAGAACTGCTTCAAAGAAAAATGGTGTAAATATATTCAAAAAAAATTCTGTTTGGATATGCAAGAAGGTAGAATAAAAGACTATTTGATTCATGAACAATTACTATATTTACATAGAACACCTGATTATAACAAATGCTTGACTTTAACAAACCATTTACATGAACCCTAAAACATTATGTATACCAAGGACTTTTGCATGTAAAGTGAAAGCTGCCTTAGCAGATACATTCATATAAAGGACAAAAACTTTAACATTTGCAGTGAACCCCAAAACATTATGTATACCAAGGCTTTTTGCATATAAAGTGAAACCTGCCTTAGCAGTCACATTCATATAAAGATCACCTGTTCAGAACAGAGGAATATGTATAAATCACTCTATTTCACTGTCATATTCAACATCTATATAAAGACACCTGTCCGCAAAGGATACTTTTTTGTGGTCCCAGAAGTGTTCTTTAAAGACAGGTTTCACTGTAATAGATGCACAAAACAAAGCATATGGGCACAGACAACTAATCCCAAACACCATATGGGCACAGAAAACTAATCCCACAGACAATATGGGCACAGACAACTAATCCCACAGACAATATGGGCACAGACAACTTATCCCACAGACAATATGGGCACAGACAACTAATCCCACAGACAATATGGGCACAAACAACTAATCCCATGGACAATATGGGCACAAACAACTAATCCAAATCCCCCAGACCATAATGTTAATATTTGTCCAAACTGCTATACTTTCATGGTAAGACTAGCAAAACACCACTACATCCTAGGTTTCACAGCAATAGATGCACAAAAGTTTACAAAACAAAGCCTATGAGCACAGACAACTAATCAAAATCGCACAGACCATAGTGTTAAAGTGGGCACAGACAACTACTCGCACAAATCATATGGGCACAGACAACCAATCCCACAGACCATATGGGCACAGAAAACTAATCCAAATCCCACAGATCATAATGTTAATGACTGTCCAAATTGCTATACTTTCATGGTAAGACCAGCAGTACACACTTACATCCCAGAAACAACCTATTCAACAGGAAACTTTTACCAATGATGAAAATGATATGCCCTGTGCCTTGTTTTTGGAAAAATATCTCTTGTAGGTGTGCACTATAAAAATCTCACTCTGTGACATCTCCATGTTTACATCCAATAGTACCTGTGCAATGACAACAATAAAACGAAAATGGTTTAAGGTTCAAGCCTCCTATTGCATACAATTTAGCCCTATATATAGGTTTCTTCTGAAAACACTTTTAAAAATTTCCTGTAATCATTTTCAGCCAATCAGTCTTTTCAATATGGTATTTACTTTAACACAACACATAGACTCATTGTGTAGCTCATAAAAGAATAATTTGCCTGTGACCATATAATTGATTGAGTTAAAAAAATAACTTTCTTTTGGAATGAGAATTAAATGAATAAATAAAAAAGTTTACATAAATTTGGTATCACAATGATTTTGAAATCCAACCCTATACTATGTCCAGTTAACTTGAGACACTAGAAAGAGATTATTAAAATTTTATGTTCACTGCAAACACAACAGATATAAAATAATTTTTAAAATTTAATTTACACCATTGTAACAAATATACATGCAACTTGTCACTGCCACCTTTTAAATACAGTCTAAACTGTCTAAAGAGGTTATCTCTGTGAAGTTAGAAAATTGTCCTTTGAAGAAAGGCGGTTGCTTAACAGAGGTTCATTATTACTTTAATAATTTAGTTTACATGAAAAATGAATATTTAAAATAAGTTAGTACTTAATACAGGTGACTTCTCAGTGAGGTTTATCTGTATATTCCTATCAGATCTCAATAATGAGTATCAGTTCTTGATGACAACTAAATTCAGATTGAACAGGGCAGCTGACTCCATTTTCATAGCTGGACCTCAGCCTTTAAAACTGTACCATAAAATTAGAGGACATTAAAAATTACAGATCATATTGTACTAACTTGGGACACATCAAGGTCATTAAATATTTTTCATATTAAACCGTCTGTACATCCCCGTCAAGGCAAGCCCAGGTCGGCTGCCATGGTGTTCTTGAGAAAGGTACTTTTTACTTGGCATCATATAGCCAATAACATGCTCAAAGTTCTTAAAAAAACAAACAAACCAACCATTAAATATTTGGTAAGCATGGAGAGTAACTAAAGGTAGGTCAGCCTTAAAAGCTCTATCATTATAATGTTATTCTAATGTTATTCCAAGTGAAACTACTCAATGTCATATTGTCAAAAATGACTAAATATCAAAAGCTATGGAATTTGAATTAGAGATTGAGTACCATGCTCAATAAAGTGTTCAGAACATGGATCTATGTCTCCTATCTAATTTTACAGTTACAAGTCAAAGTATGAATTCTGACGTAAAAAGTTATCAAAAGGTCATCATCTCCAACAACAAAGGATGATTCTGCAGGACTGGCCAATCAATCACAAGATTCTTGGTCATTTTTACATGCCATTCTGTTAAGTCCCTGGCAGACATCAAACGGTTGATGAATTCGCAGAATTTCATTCCACTTTTAGTTGCCCATTTCTTGCTCAGATCAAGACACAGGCATTTCACCAACCTCCACTGAATGGCTTCAACCTTATCAGGATCATGCAAATCACATCGATCTGAAAAACAAGAGTGGACAGGAGTCCGAAACGGGACAACTACAATCAAAGTATTGAGAATACTGATGGCATGGACAGTTTAGGTTAAACATGATCAAAGCAACGAATATAACTAGTGAGATATTAATTACCATGTTCTTTCTTTATGATCATAAGCAAATACCAATACCCCTCTAAATACATAAAATCCTAATTAAAAATATTTTCAGTCTTTTCTTCTCTTCGTCTTTTAAAAGTGTATTGATTAAAAAAATGCATAAAATTCTTTACAAAAAATATTAAAGCAATTACCCTTGAATAATACTTTCTAATGAATGGTTCTATATTGTTTGAAGTGCTGCACAGAAGCTGCCAAACCATATCAAGGGAAGTAGCCGCTCTGACTAATCATTTCTTCTCTGGTTTAGAATTTGAGCCGTGTCCCTTTATATCTCATGACTGGTCTTTCAAGGTCAAAAGGCCTGATGATCTAAATACTATGCATTCGCCTATTTTTTTGGGTACTATCAAGGTCAAAAGGCCTGATGATCTAAATACTACGTATTCGCCTATTTTTGTGGGTACCAAGTTTTGTTGGTTTGCACAAAATTAAAGTTTCATCAGTCCTTACATCTATGGATTGAAGATGGGATCCTACTGTCTCCATAGATGGATCATTGTACATTGGGTCTTTAAATATGTGAATTCTTGTAACCGTGAAATCCATGAAAAACTGAATTTTCACAGTATATTCAGTGCATTATTATGAGAAACATAAAGTGTTCTAAGTAACAGAGAGTAAACAGCATGCCTCAAAAGGACGAAATTACTCCCTCCATGCCAAAAATAGCATATTCAGTTATGTTTAGCATGCAACTTGCTGTAAACAGTCTATGCTGTACATTCTATTTATAATTACAAGCAAACAGCACAGACTGTGATCTATAATCACATTATGTGATGGAAGTTCTATACTTACAAGCAAACAGCACCAATCCTGATGTGTAATCACATTATGTGATAGAAGGTCTATAATTACAAGCAAACAACACAGACACTGATCTGTAATCACATTATGTGATAGAAGGTCTATAATTACAACCAAACAGTACAGTCCCTGACCTGTAATCACATTATGTGATAGAAGGTCTATAAATTACAAGCAAACAGCACAGTCCCTGACCTGTAATCACATTATATGATAGAAGGTCTATAATTACAAGCAAACAGCACGGCCCTGACCTGTAATCACATTATGTGATAGAAGGTCTATAAATTACAAGCAAACAGCCTGGACCCTAACCGTAATTGCATTATGTGATGGAAAGTCTATAATTACAAGAAAACAGCATGGACCCTGACCAGTAATCACATTATTTCAATGGAAAGTCTATAATTACAAGCAAACAGCCTGGACCCTGACCAGTAATTGCATTATGTGATAGAAGGTTTATAATTATAAGCAAACAACACAGACCCTGATCTGTAATCACATTATGTGATGGAAGGTCTATAATTACAAGCAAACAGCCTGGACCCCGACCTGCAATCACATTATGTGATGGAAGGTCTATAATTACAAGCAAACAGCCTGGACCCCGACCTGCAATCACATTATGTGATGGAAGGTCTATAATTACAAGCAAACAGCCTGGACCCCGACCTGCAATCACATTATGTGATGGAAGGTCTATAATTACAAGCAAACAGCATGGACCTTGATCTGTAATCACATTATGTGATGGAAGATCTATAATTTCAAGCAAACAGCCTGGACCCTGACCAGTAATTGCATTATGTGATAGAAGGTCTATAATTATAAGCAAACAGTACAGACCCTGATCTGTAATCACATTATGTGACAGAAGATCTGGGTCTATTCTATTTACAATCATGTTAACTTTTGACATGAGCAAATATGGTGACCTAGATACACGTTGGTCCACTTGATCTGGTTTCCGTTATGAGAGTTTCATTTTATTCAGATGCCATGAATGGGGGCATTTAAGTGAAAGTCCGTCAAAATTAAACTAATTTACCTAATTATCAGCCTTTTAAAATCATGGCATAACAAATAATTTCAAAATGCATTTAGTCAAACTAGAAATGTGTTTACAGGGCACAGATGCTCAACCATTGTGCCTGAAATATACTAAACACAAACCTTAACCATGTTGTTATGGACAGACATGGGTAATGTTATATATGCCCCTACTTCTGTTGTGCCTGAAATATACTAAACACAAACCTTAAGCTAGGTGTTAAGGACAGACATGGCTGACGTTATATATGCCCCTACTTCTGTTGTGGTGGGTTTTAAAAATAGTACAACCCTGAAAACATGCTGACAGAGGTGGTAATTATGGTAGAACTACAAATGCAACAAAGGTGTTTCATTTTGATGACTCTTTCCTATAAATTTCACAAAAATAAATACTGTGCAAATGCTAATTTGTTCAAAATTAAAAAAAAGCGCAAACATGAAGCTGGACATGGTCTGCATGTCAAGCCCATCATCAAGCTACGATAATGAGGGCAGTAATTTAGCTATAAATGACTTGGAAAAACTTTAATACAGAGGTTAAAATCGACTATGGAGGGACATATGGACAGACTCACATTCCAAGGTTATCGGTGTCTCAAGTTTCCACCAAGGTGGGCCCAACAAAAAGTAAAATTGAGTTCTTTAATTCTTACCTCTAAATGTGAGTGCAATTGCACGGAGTAATGTAATCTCAGCTTCATTCAGTCCCATTTTATTCATGTTCTTGCAGAAGTCAAAAACGGCTCTGACAAAAGACATGTCATACACTTTTCCTAGTTCTTCAATGTGGAACTTGTTCCCTAGAGGACCACAGATAACTCCGAGATCAGGGTTGATAAATGGGAATGCACCCAACAGCCACACCTCAAATCTTCCAACTGAAAATATCCACTTAGCAATTACTAAACAGAACAAGCAAAATCCAAATAATTGCTACTGTTACAACCATCATCATAAAAAAAAAAATTCAATAGGTTATTTCAAAACAAGGGTTTTATGGATGACTCTGCATCATCTGCAATCAGTGCTAAGATTATATGTGACTTTCCAAAGCTCTGACTCATGAAATCCCAAATCAGAGATAACTATGCAAACTAATCAGCATTTTATTTAAAACCAAAGATTTTCTTTGAAAATTTTACCTCTTCGTTAGAAAGTAATTTTATGTTCATACTGAAAATTTCATGAAAACTTGGTTAAAGATATTGAAGTTATAACGGACTGAATCTAAACTTTTAGGTATTGGACCACTAATTATTTTACAGCTAGAAAACCAGTCTACTGGTGGGGGAATAAAAAACAGAGTACTCAATATTCTGATATACACCCATCGGCTATCAAATGTACTTTTTTGCATTATTAATTTCATAAACTTCAATCAATGTATTTATTATAGTTGACAACAAAATATTTACTTTTATTCTGATATCCTGTATTTATTTCCTACTGACAAAATAGCATATGAACTCTTGGTGTGAGGCTATGTTATTTGGTGCAGACCAGGAGGTCTCCCTGTTCAACAGCACAAGGCTCAAAACAATGCAGTGGTAAACCTGTTTTTCAAGGCTGAAAAAAATTCTCTAACACTAATTAATGAAAGTCTGTGTGGTTTGTATGCAAATCTAGTGCAGACATTATTTTTATTTTTTAATATACATGTATTAACATTAAGTTCTATGGGAAATTCATTAGTAGTCTGATCCCTATGAGGGTGGGGGTAGTGTGTGTATCCATGACAACTATGTGCATTTCTGCATTTGTTTCAGTGTCATTAATTTATGAGACATTACAATACAGTGGATCATTTTTGGAGTAATTTAGAGTACACACAAGTGGAAATGCAAAGAATTATGGAAAACAAGCCTCATGAAGCTTTACAGCTGCCCAGTAGATACTACTAATTGGATCAACTGTCACATTTTTCCTTCATGCGAGATTGAAGTTTAAGTTCTAATAGACCCTATAATGACCATCATTTTACATCACCAATATCCAGTTGAACAGTTATATTTCCACAACAGGCAAAGTTAACAACTTCCTGAGATGTATGAAATAAACCTGCAACATTTGTTTTTGGTCACCACATTAATCATCTTGTTATTTTGAGTTACAATTTCTACCTGAATGTAACAGCACAGAGTTGCAAGGTTGAAAGGTGTTTCCCCAATTCCTCAATTCATTGCGTTAATAAACATATCATCACACTGAATGTCAATAATGTGTTTCTGTGTCACCTAACAACAAATTTACTTTTCTTATTTCATCTCAGATCTTTGCTACATCTTTCCTGTATGTGCTCTCCTCACTGGACCTGACATGAAATTTATGAATGTACTAACATTTTTGTCACATAGAATCTAACATTTATCATATGTTATGTTGCATGATGTGATTTGAATGGCTTAATTTCTAATCTGATTCACAACTCTACGAGCCAAAGTAATAGAGTGGATATATTATCTCCCCATGACCATTGTTTGCATTCCATAGTAACATATCTGAACTTTAACACTAAAATGGTACATGTAGTTTACATTTTTTAAATTACAATTAGGAACTGTGTGAAGAGCCCTGTCTCTCTGAATAAATAATCTTTTGTGCAATATTTTGTCAGTTGTATTTTGGATTAAATTTTTCTTATTATTCACAGCTTTTTTGAAAAATGTTGTTTTACATTACTTTGCTTCATGAATCAGTACATGCACAAATAACAAACAAACTGAATGCTAAATGTTTTTTTGCAAGATCGACTAATGAGGAATTTCTATTTACCTCCTTTATTTGGAGTCCCCGGCATGCAGATCAACCGATAAATCTTTGGTGTTAGTCAGCCTTAAAAACTTGTATTGCACTAAAACATCCTCTTTGTTAGTAACATGGTTTGAACCTGGGGGTTTTTTTGTGGGGAGGGTGTATTTTTTTGCAAACTACTGCATTTTCACTCAGAAAGTATTTTACATCGTGTTTTATGACATCCTTTATGACTTCCTTCTCTATATTTTTTCTCAATTATTACACCCCTGTTATGAGAGATATTTCCTGGATTGAAATGAACAAGTATCTGATTAAAACAACCTTTGGTTTCCCTCTTGGCTTTTGTCATTGTTTACATTGTAATATGACTGTAGTTTATGATTTGAGTTTCAAAGTGTGACTGCAGTATCTGTTTTGAACTCGTAGAATTATTGTCTGCATTGTTTATATTATTTCTCTGCATCAAGGAGAGTTAGTATCAGATGACAGTTTGACCAGATCAACTTTTGGCTTTTGGTCTACATTCATTACTTTCTCATGTAACAGGTGATGCAAAGTAAAATAAACCTGCCGTACACATTTCTAATTATATTATTTTTTTAAAAAAAACTCTAACTAAGAACATTTTAGGCATCCAAAAGATCATCTTTACACCAGAAATTGATGAAAACATGGGGTTGTATACACTGCTCCCTCGATAACTCATGCCTGGATAACTCGCGAACCCACTTATAACGCGGGGTCATGCATGGATCCCATTTTTTTAAACTAGAAAATACCCCCAAAATTGGCCCCGATTTGTTAAACGTGAAAAAATCACGATCAAAATTAGTACATGAAACCTCGATATATTTCTCGTTTTATCATCAAAACAGTGGTTAATACCCAGAAATTTGAATCAACATCATGAAATTTTCAACTTTTAATAAGAAGTCATACATTTTAGTTCAATTTGCGTTCCAAACAACATTCTCAGTACACTGTAAATAACAATATTCAACGAATGTCTGCGAGCGATTATGTGAGAACCTAATTAAGTGCCGACCGTTTTTTTTTTTTATCTCCGACTTGCAAAGTATTGTTACACTCAATTGAAAGCAGACCTGCTTTGTATTATCAAGTTAATTACGTCTTTTGTATTAAATCAAATAAAAGGTGTGGAATAAAAGAAAAGTTAAAAGGATTGCAAATCCTACCTGCGTAAGAACTAGTGGTCACGGCTGTGTGTCAGGTCAACTCATTTCAATTGATCAATTGAACACCGTTATAAATATTATCATGTAAGTAATATAATTGAACTACCTTAAATTAGCCAACTCATTCACAAATGTGATCAAAGATAGTAAGGCAACCAAGCCAAATGAGTACTTGGTGAATAAAAAGCTTTGTTTCACAGATACGGCTCATTATGGATAAGCGAGTTCCAGAGTTTGTATTTAACTTAAAATTTCTAACTTGCTACTCAGAGATTTCCTCAAAGATGAGAAGAAGTTTCACTGTTACTTGCAATGAAATCACGGCATCCATATTTTATTAATAGAACAAGAAATAAATTGAGTTTCGACGTTGACGCTTGTTTCACGAAATAAATGTTCCCAGTTTTTGAAAAAAAGGAATCTCGTTTTGTTGTGAATTAACTACAACAAAAAGCAGTGATGTAATAAACAATGTTTCCGTGTACACGTGTTGTTGAAACAACTTGGACTAATGTTGTTAACGATCTTTCAGAGGTTGGGTATCTTGAAAATAAAGGTAATTTATACAAAAAAGCAAACTACATTAGAAAAAAGCTCTGTATTGACAATTATTCCCAATGCAATTATAAAAACAGTATTCAGCCCTTAAACAGCCCCCTTACCTCCCCCCCCCCCCCACTGTGGTTTTCTCAATGTCCGTCGGGCATGGCATCCCCATATTATTTTTTTTTAGGTCCCTTGGTAACTCATGCTCTCGCTTATAGTGCGGTTTATGTTTTTGGACCCCGTTGTGAGCGAGTTATTGAGGGAGAGGTGTAATTTGAAACCTCTTATTACATAATGCCCATAGATGCATATTTCATACATGCACATGCGTATGGCAGAGACACGGGAAATTAAGAAAACCATGAGACAAACTATTACAATCACTGCATTTATTCAGTTATCTACATCTATAATGTATGAACATGGTCAACATTTCTTATAATGCAACATTTAATCCTATCACCTACTGGCATTACATCAGTGTCGATTATTATCATTTTGTGTGCTTAGAATACTGCCAAAATTAGTGTAGTGCATACTTGGTGTCTAAGGTTGTCAATACATACAAATGTAAAACAACTGATGTTCGGTATAGGCATGGGACCACTAATTATTTTACAGCCAGAAAACCAGTCTACTTGTGGGGGGAATAAAATATAGACTACTAAATATTTTGAGATGCACCCACTGGTTAGTAAATAGATTTAATTTTTGTACATTATTAATTTCATAAACTTCAATCTATGTATTATGGTTGACAGCAAAATATTTGCTTTTATTTTGATATCCTGTATTTAATTTCCTACTGACAAAATAGCATATGAACCATTCGTGTAAGGCTATGTTCTTTGGTGCAGACCAAAGGGACCCCCTGTTTAATAGCATGAGGCTCAAAACAATGCTGCAGAATGCCTGTTTTTAAAAGCTGAAAAAATTTCTCTAACTCTAAGAATGGAAGCATGTGTGGTTTGTATGCCATTCTAGGAGTCATGTACCCTAAAAGCAATATCTGATTCCTGTTTCTTTAATGCCATTACAGTGTATTTTACAAGTTTTGATATCATGCAAACACTTTCAACTTCATATGGGAGTCATATTTTTCGAATGTATAGGGTCTATAGTACTTTTCATGAATATATTTCTAATATCATTAAAGTTAGTGGGTTCGAGTCTCGGGCTTGGCCAAAGTGGGTATGTGAGAAAGCTTGCCAGTAGTTTCCCGTGGGTCGGTGGCTCTTCCCAGAGTTTTTCCGGGTTCTTCCTCCACCAAATATACTGGCCGCCTTGTGCAGCCTATCATGTGCTGAAAAATGGCGTTAAACCCATAACAACAACAACAACATTAAAGTTATGATATGTGAGAATAACATTGTCCTCTATCTAAGAAGGGCAGAAAGGAAATATTTATTAATCTCTTTTAATATTAAATCTGCAGAAAATTAACAAATCAACTTCCTAAAATGAAGTACATCTGTTTTCTCTTCATATGTGTGCACTCAGCTACCAGTGGAAAGAGTGATACATTTTTGGTTCCTTTCAAGGCTGAAATGCACAGGTTGTACAATATATAGGAAAAAAGAAAAACTTTCTTCATTTTGTTACTGTGATTTGGGAACCAAATATTAAGACCATTTTTTGCAATTAGCTGCAATATTTAGTGAAAAATGCATTACAAGGAGACTAACACCCATTTTACACTAGCAGTTGGGACCTGCCTCATCATGCCATTGGACCTGTTTTCATTTCATATTTACAAGGTAGACTGGCGTAAGGGACTCAGGCATGGCCTAATATTGGGCACCTCTTGGGATCCTGGATACACAGGGGCCAGTTAATACAGGTCCCAACTTATGTGTGACAGCTACCTTTGGCAGCACTAAAACAAATTTGATTTAGTCACTAAATTTGGTCCAGAACTGGTTGATCATTCTGTATACTAGAAAAGGGTCGCTCTATGGAATTTTCCATTCTGAATTTCTCTCTCAATTAGCTTTAGTCATTACTCGTTATCCACAAGAGTTTTCTTTAATAATTCCTCTTTTTCTCTGACATTTTATAAAAAATAACTAATTTGTAATAAACTAAGCCCCTTTTATCATTAAGTACAACCTGAAAAATACATAACATTAGCAGCCAGCAGTTTGTTTCCATGGCAAAATTCAGATGACAACAGGTCATGCCTTAAAAGTTTTAACTGCCAAATTTGCAGTTTTAATTGAAATGAATCACCATCTTAAATATTTTATTGATTTTGATGAGTGCAAGTGCCAACACAATGTTATCTTTTTGATCAATTTTGGTGAATGCTAGTACCAACACAGTATTATCATGTGATTTTGGCAAGTGATAGTGCCAACACAGTGTAATCCTTGTGATTTTGGTGAATGCTAGTGCCAACAGTTGTTATCCATGTGATAGACCCATATGGAAAATGCCTTTCTTACATAATATAATTAGGTCAATGATATCATTAAATCTACAATAACATCCTTCATAGGCATCAGTGTTTAACATTATTTTATTCCTTAACCGTTTAACTGCATAGTATTTTACTAGAAAAAATGAAAAAGGAGGGAAGGTAATTTACCATTTCACTTATAAATAACTACTGAAATGGCACACTAAGAACAAAGCACAGCTTGGAATACCAGCTATTCAACCTTTGAAATTTTGGACCTTTATTGATAATGGAAAGAAATGCTAAACAAAATATATAAACAATGTTTTAACAGTCAATTCAAATTACAGTTAAATGGTGAGCAGCATAACAATAATATATACATCAAACAGTGCAGAAACTGTAAAGAAGTAGATATTTGGAGTCTGTATCAATGGTCCAAAATGGAAAGTAATTTTATAAAACATTTTGAGTTTGGTAAGCTTATAAATTCCGTGTATAAATCTACATCAAGGTAAAGAATACATTAAAATACATCTATCTGCATGTTGTGATAAAATTAAGTGTAGCTTTTCTTGCAAAATATTTATACTTTGGTCAGTGAATCACAATCTTCAGAGTTCATGAAATCATTCAATTTTATATCACGTGCATTTCTAGCGTACATGCTGGGAATGTAAATGTTTTTAACATATACAAAAAAATACATTTACAAAGATAACGGAATTCATAATCTAAATCATCCAAGCTACCAAAGAAACATTTTTAATTAACTCTCTCAATGTTGTAGAAACAACCGTATTCAATATTAAGCCTGTGATTTATACATCTGAATCTACACAAGTATATATAAATGACTGGTGTGTAAACATGACAAATATTTTCCTGCTTACAAACAACAGGAACTATCATTCCTACCTGGATGGAATTACCCTACCCTACACTAATGGGGGCAAAGCCTTCATTCCTACATGGATGGGATTACCCAACCTCACACTAATGGGGTCAAAGCCTTCATTCCTACATGGATGGGATTACCCAACCTCACACTAATGGGGGCAAAGCCTTCATTCCTACATGGATGGGATTACCCAACCTCACACTAAGGGGGCAAAGCCTTCATTCCTACATGGATGGGATTACCCAACCTCACACTAATGGGGGCAAAGCCTTCATTCCTACATGGATGGGATTTCCCAACCTCACACTAATGGGGGCAAAGCCTTCATTCCTACATGGATGGGATTACCCAACCTCACGCTAATTGGGGCAAAGCCTCATTCCTAGATGAGATTACCCCTACACTAATTGGGACACAGCCTCATTTCTACCTTGATGGGATTACCCTATCCCACACTAATTTGGGCAAGGCCTCCTTTATACCTGGATGGGATTATTCTACCCCACACTAACTGGGGCAAAGCCTCATTCCTACCTGGATGGGATTACCCTACCCCAATTAAACTGGAGCAAATCCCATTTCTACCTAAATGGGATTACCCTATCCCACACTAATGTATATGGTTAATTGTGTTAATCCTACACTGGATGTCCATGGCACCTGAACAAGTCTTTTCCATATATCAAATTCAAATCACACTTCATTTGACAATTAGTAACAGACTAAATAGAAATAGAAAAAACAAAATTGTATACATTTGTCTACCACTTGTATACCACACAGTGTGCATCCAAATACTATAAACAGATTATGAAAATGATTTTTACCCCAAAAAACTGAAACTAATTAACCACCTGACACAAAATAACATTTGTGAACAGAACAGACCAATTCTGACAAGTTCTTAAATTTATAAAGTCATACAAATCTGAAAGTTGCCAAAAATCTCTATAAGTTTTTAAAACTTTAAGAAACTGAGTCCCAAAATTCAAAAGGAACCTGGGTTGTTTAAACATGCATTATTGGGATTTGAGATGCGAGTCATGGTGACATACATCAGCCATATATGGCAGTATGGCAGCAAAGAAGCATTCAAAAATGATGTCTAGATTAAAAAATACATTAAAACTTGACAAGAACACTTGAACATTGTACTAAAACTATATCACAGCAGCTTGAAATGAAGGTAAAAATAACTTTTTTTTTGCATATTGTTTTATGCAGGTCAAAAACATCTCATAAATTTTCCATCAAAACAAATTTTAAAAAAAAACATGTAATCATGGAACACAGATGCCTTACCACAGTGCCTGAAAACTGACATAAACACTGCAAGAGAAGGACAAGGGTAACACTATATGTCATACTTGACCCAGTAGACAGAAGGACAAGGTAACACTATATGTCATACTTCACCCAGTAAACAGAAGGACAAGGGTAACACTAAATGTCATACTTGACCCAGTAGACAGAAGGACAAGGGTAACACTATATGTCATACTTCACCCGGTAAACAGAAGGACAAGGGTAACACTATATATCATACTTCACCCAGTAGACAGAAGGACAAAGTCATAATTCACTGCAAGAGAAGGACAAGGGTAACACTATATGTCATACTTCACCCAGCAAACAGAAGGAGAAGGGTAACACTACATGTCATACTTCACCCAGTAGACAGAAGGACAAAGTCATAATTCACTGCAAGAGAAGCACAAGGGAAACACTATATGCCTTACAACTGTCATGATGAGGAACAAAAAATACCACAGACCTGAAGTAGCAATTTAAATTAAAACCAACAAATATTTTGTAATACTTTATTCACTAAGTTATAGGATAAATAACACTCATTATGATAGGTTTAATTAACAAAGAACTGATGCCACATGTTTCATATGACTAGCAAGTAACAAGGGGCTGATGCCATATCTTTTATAAGGCAAGTAATTAACAAAGGACTGATGCCATACCTTTTATAAGGCAAGCAATTAAAAAGATACTGCTGCCATGTTTTATAACACTAGCATTTAACAAGGGACTGATGCAATACCTTTTATAAGGCAAGCAATTTGGTCCGATTTCATACCTTTTATAATAGGACTAGCAAATTCCAAGGGACTGATACCATACCTTTTATAACACTAGCAATTAACAAGGGACTGATACCATACCTTTTATAACACTAGAAATTAACAAGGGACTGATACCATACCTTTTATAACACTAGAAATTAACAAGGGACTGATACCATACCTTTTATAACACTAGAAATTAACAAGGGACTGATACCATACCTTTTATAAGGCAAGTAATTAACAAGATTCTTATTCCATAACATACTGTGAAACACTTTAAATTCATGGGGTTCCAATTTTTGTGAGTGAGCTAGACCACAAATTTAAAGTCACAATGAAATAACAACCAGCCCAACATTCACCCGTCACCACTCTGTCATATGCAATGGAAAGGCATCACCTGCTTCTTTCTTTGTTTTAATACCACGGTTATCTATAGTGCTGAGAATGTGAAATATACATTAAGATAAGTACATGAATTATGAAGAACACTGAAACTGATTGATTGCAATTTAATTAGAATGCAAATTGTCATGAATATGAAAATTCATGTTAGATTGTAATGGTTCTACCTGATGTATAGTAATCAATGCAGATTTACTCACTGTCTGTGTTCTTCTTTATTTCCCAAAGCACATATTATTCCCATTTATAAATACATTTTTGCACATATCAACTAACCGCTAACTAAACAATCAGAAGATTAGTGTCACTTTCTCAAAGCCCATTTCAATCAAGTCTCTCCGAAATGCTACTTTGTCATGTATGCAGATAAGCCACTTTGCGTGAACTGGCTTAAGGGCAGATGTTTTCAGGTCGACCAAGACCTGATCTGAATGTACATCTCCACTGCCCTCCAGTTCATTTAACTGATCAATCATCTGTGTTTAATACCACTCATGAAATCATGATTTGAGTTCCTCCTCGTAAAAGTTGTTAACAGTTAAATCAATGGGTTGCAACTTATCCTCACATGCGGCTGGTTTAGTCATTAGCTTTGTTCAAGCGCATAATCCATAACTGTTTAGAATTTTATGCTTTGATAGCGGTCTTTAGGAACACCTGAGAACCTAATTACTTAAGATTACAATAATGGTATTAAATGTGTTAGCTCAGACATGTGTGGAAAAATAAGTCTGCATTTTCTTAAGATCTCCACATTTATGCCAGATGTTAGCAATGAATAACTTAATTAATCAACTTAATTACTGCAGTACAGATTAAAAGTGTTTATTCGCAAATGCGTCAAAATGAATGTCGGTATAATCTTTTACAGACACATATGCATAATTGTCTTGTTTTTTTGTTTTTTTGTTTTTAAATGATAGATCCACGAAATTAGGTATCCACAAATATGTATTTTTTTTAACCCAAACCATGAAATTTGAAACCCATGAAAATAAAGTGTTTCACAGTACAAGCAATTAACAATGGACTGATGCCATACCTTTTATAAGATTAGCTTGGTCTTCTAGGGGGAGATCAACAAATCCTGGTATCTGCTTGGCAAAGTTGACCAGTTTGGCAATTCCCTTTTCCAGGGATTTGCAAATTACTTGCATCATTGTCAGCCTGTCATCTATGTCCAATCCAGTGGAACGATAAAAGGAAAAATGCTCCTCTTTGGACAAATTAAGGTCTCCAAACATTTTCTTCTTTTGCTGGAACTCCTCCTAAAAAGCAGGAGTGTAATCAACAATTATATAGCTCGCTTTAACAAAACTTGTAGCAGTCTCCAATAGCCATTGTTAATATGAATTATTATGCAGAAAATAAATTCAGACTAAAGGATCTTGACAATGAAATGTTGGCCCCTGTGAAAGGGCATAAAAACATAAAACAATACAAGAGAACATTTTTTTCTGCAATACTAAAGTAGAGGCACTACAAGAGTACTGTGAACAGCACAGTATATGACCGCCCCATGTTTAATATCCTCTATGTACATAAATGAAATTTTTTGCAAGAACCATTTTTTTTCTTCAATTCACAATGATGTTGACCTCTGACCTTTTGACCCCAAAATAGATACGCTTCTTCCTTACTGCAAGTGCTAGCTATCCAAAATGTTTGGTCCAAGTCTGTGATGTGGAACTATAGTTATTGTGCTGAAACCAGTTTTATTCTTTCAGTCATTATGACCTCAAAAGTAATTGGCTTCTTCCCCTTACATCAAGTGCATGACATACACAAAGTCTAGTCCAGGTATGTGCTGTAGAACTAATGCTATGGTGTGCAAACCATTTATATTCTTTCAGAGTGACCTTGACCTTTTGACCCCAAAATCGATTGGGTTCTTCGTTACCCAAAGTGCAAGTCATCCACAAAGATTGGTAACTGTAGATTGTGGAGAACTCAAGATATTGGGCAGAAACCATTTTTCTGCTTTCAGCAACAGTGACCTTCACCTCTGAACTTTTGGCCTCGAAATTGATAGGGTTCTTCCTTACCCAAAGTGCAAGCTATCCATTAAGTTTGGTAACTGTAGATGGTGGACAACTCAAGGTTTTGTGTAGAAATCATTGTCTTCTTTCTGTCACAGTGATCTTGACCTTTGAGCTTTTGACCCTGAAATCGATATGGTTCTTCCTTACCCCATGTGAAAGTCATCCACAAAGTTTGGCAACTGTAGATCGAAGACAACTCTAGTTATTGTGCAGAACCAAAATTGACAGATAGTCATCATAACATAGTAAATTCTACCTTATGGCAGGCATATAAGTTGATACAAACCAGAGATTAATTTAGTTTTTCTTTTTTTTAAAATCATTGCTCTTAAAATCTACTTTCAGAAGCCATCAAAATAATTACCTTGATTAGCCACTAAAACTGATGCTTCACATGAAATGCATGCAGTCCACTCATCTAATACCTAACTCATTAACCCGCTGAAAGTAACCTACCACAATATACAATGTATCATCATTAATATGTCGAGTTCATCACTGAACAAACATATTTATTCCTACTTCCAACTGCACTAGTCATAACAGGCCTTTCGTGTAGGTTAGGATGTACATAGCATGGAAAAATCTACATGGTCATGAGCTAAACACAAATATTTAACCTATGTTAGTAAAGCATAAAATATAGGTCACAGTGACTTTTCTTGGTTGAAAGGATGTAGTACTAACAGAGATGTATCCAGTTATCAAGTTGTATGTAGCACCCTATATATCCTTTAAACATAAAATGTCAAGTCACTGAAGAATGAAATATAGGTCATAGAGACCTCGTTTTGCAATAAGAAGGTAGTAGTTATCAAAGATCCATCCCATGATTCATGGTAGGACAGTATGCACATAGCATGCCAAAAACATGTGTGGTCAGGTGCTTAACAAATCCTTAACCAAAGCTAATAAAAGATGAAATATAGGTCACTGTGAGCTTCTTTTGTTCTTTGGGTGTGGTACAAAAAGATATTCTTATCATTATCTACTTACAATTCTAGCATGAAAATGCCTGAGAAATTAACATCAGTCACAAAATTTAAATCAAGTCAGTAAAGTGTAAAACAAAAGCAAACTCCAATGAGGTAGTGCTAGTCAAGATGCATCCCCTCAACACATTTCCTGATTCTGTATTGGATAGCATGTACATAGCATGTATAAAAACTATGTGGTCATCAATTAAATGCAAAAACTTAAACTAAGCCAGTAAAATGTAGGTCACAGTGACTTTTATGTATATGTGTGCTACTAACAGAGATTCATACAATCATCTAGTTTAATGATTCAAGCATGAACAGTGTTAGAGGAAAATACTTGAAACACAAAACTGAGGGACTGATTTCATGATTCCAGGTATAACAGGTATATGTACAGAATGCAAAAAAGACTGAGCTAAATGCACAAACTTAACCTAAGACAGTAAACTGTGAAATGTAGGTCACAGTGACCTTCTTTCGTGCAGAGGTGTGGTATTAACAAATATGCATACAATCAAATAGTTTGATGATTCTAGCATGAACAAAGCTTGAGAAATAGACTTAAAACAAAAATCCCAGGTAAATGAAGTATGAAATATGGGTCACAGTTACCTAATGAAGTATGAAATATGGGTCACAGTTACCTACTCCTGTGATGAGGGTGTAGTACTCATCAAAATGCATTTCCAATTTATGTGGCCATGAGCTTGATGCAAAAACTTAACCTAAGCCAGCAAAATGTGAAATGTAGTTCTTTTTTACGAGGGAAAACTAATTTTAATTATGTAATACTTGCCTGCCACTATTGCAATGCTTTTCTTTTCCAGGACTCGAAATCCCCAGTCCAAGCTAATTATTCCCTCCTCCAATTAGTATTGGAGGGCCACAATTGAAAAGAACATGATCCCAGTCTGACTCATCAGTCACAGCCAACATATCGGGTAATATCATCTTTTGAAAGAAGGCGCTGCCTGATATGATGTGGAGGCAATCCCTCCCATTTGCTGGGGTGGTCTAGCCACCCCCAGTCCCTGACCGGTTTAGTTATCTATGTAACTCATCAGAGGGAATTGGTCTTGTCGATTCATTTTTTCAACTGATCACCATATCTTGTCGGTGTGGAGTTTATATACCCCTTGCTGCCGGTGCAGTCGCTTATTGGGTTGTGTGACAATAGTTATCTCCCTTTTTAGGAGGATGTATTGTCATACCCTATTGTTGCAGCCGGTTTCCTGTACCCCCAATTGCATTCATGTTTGATGCAGCCAGTTTTCAAATGATATTTTTATTTCATGCAGCCGGGGTAGACTTAAGTAGCGTTTAAACATAAAAACCTAATCAAGTTTTTACGTAAAGAAGGGGTCAATAAAGTGACTAGAAAACTCTTTTGAAATATTTATTTTCTAATTACAAGGGCTTTTTATCCTGCATATTGTGAAAGAACACAGTTAATGATTGAATTGCAAGACATAAAACCGATATGGTATTATATAGGTTTATAGTTGTGTTAGTGTTTGACAGGGTATCAAATTGTTTATGTATTACCAATCTTGGTGGAATCAAGAGATTGACATAGGGTTGATGTAAGGGCGAACTGTATCATCATCCAATGGGTCCTTGAATGTGGAATGTGAATCCTGAATTTTTTCACAGGAGAAAACTGCCAGATCAAGTCCAAATGTCTCAACTGGCAGAAAGTTCCAATTTGATGTAGGGCAAATATGTCCTCAAAAGAATATCCTGCATTGGAGTTGATTTCCATGATTTCCGATACATCACTCAAAGTAGGATGTAAGAGTGTGGTATCAGAGATTGTATCCGCCACCTTATCAGGTTTATATAGGTGTCCAGTAGAAGAGACATCCATTGGAATATGATTCTTCTTCTCATGTTTTATGAGATCTACTTTCCGCTTGAAAATTTAATGACACTGGTGGCAGGTCACTCTCAAACCTAAATGTGTAATATTGACATGTCGTTCTAAAGATTGGCGATGTTTGTACGTCGCTTCACATAACACACATCGATGATTTATTTTTAATGTGTTGCGGTAGTGATGCAGGCTGATCATGTCATGGTTTATGATGTAATCAGACTAACGTAAGGGCGGTAATTGGAGGAAAGTGTTTCCTCAAAAGAGTTGATTTACTTCCAGCAAAAGACATTGGGGCCTGAACATCTAAGTTTGCATAGGAGGAAATAAAATTAATTAAGTTTGAAATGCCTGAGCTCCCATTTAAACAGATATGTTGATCCCTACCGGCTGTAGAGTATGTAATTGGTGTATCCAATAAAGTTCTCTATCTTTCCGATTAATGAATGCCTCAATGAATTCATTGTGGTTTGGAGGTATCCATGTGCTTTTTTTGTCTGAATTGACACACTATTTCATCTTCGAAATAGTTTGTATCGTCATTTTGTTTTGGTGAGTTGTGAAAAAAGTGTTTCAACTTGATTCGTCAAAAGAAATTGTCCAAGTCCTTATGAACTTGACTCAGGTTAATTTCCTTAGTAGTGGGACTGAAAGATAATCCCTTGTTTAAGACACTTATATGAGAATTATTAAGTGGAAAACCTGTTGTCAACCTGACTCTGCCCGAGACGTTCCAAACAGAAATTACCTTTGCACAGAGAATTGGTTCTAAACTAAGCAACCAATTAATAAGAGCTAAGTTTTCTAGTAAACACACAGGTATTACATGTAAAACATTCGCAAACAAAGTACTGCGAGACCATTAACTGCACATTTGGCATGAAAATGGACAAATCTAAAATATTTAGAAGCACATTTACAAACCTCAAATATACTTCAAAGTTAAGAGGTCACTGTACTACACGTAATGTTATTTATTTACTCACCTGCCACCTCCGTGGCAAACAATATGTAGGTGAGACCAAAAGGGAATTCCAAGTGAGAATTAAAGAACACTTAAGGGACATCCATAATAAGAAGGAGACCCCAGTGTCTAAATATTTTAACCAACATGACCACAACATTAATTGTATTCAGTATCAGATAATAGAAATCATCCAGAGCTCTCTAGTAAAAGCATTAATCAGAAAGATAGAGAACATTATTGGATGCAACAATTACATACTCTACAGCTGGTAGGGATCATGATCTCTGTTTAAACGGGAGCTCATGCATTTCAAACTTAATATCATCTTTAGACTTGACCTAGATTACAGGACATCAGAGCAGGGTGGGAGGAGGGAATATCTGCAATAGTAGCATGTAAGTATTACTTAAACAAAATTAGTTCCGCCCCCCCCCCCCAAAAAAAAAAAATATGTTTACATAGCAGTAATACATTACAAGCAACTATTACATTGCTGGATTTACCAGTTAGGAGGGAAGCTGATGGCTTCATCAAATCTGGCATAGATAACTATTGCACTTGCTCTTAAGGTAGGGGTGTTCACTACTGTAAACTGTTAGTAGGTTGGGCCACATTTTGTGCCATCACTATAGCACCAATTGAAAACAATGCCTTCATTTTAATGTGCTAAAGAATGAAGGTAAAAAGAGAAGGTATATGTAACTGCCAGTACAGCTCTCATAACTTTGTCCCAAGAGCAGTTATTCAAATAGTCCCAAGATATAGCTATAGCCCTAACTTCATGGCTTTTATTCTCAGGAAAGAAAGGTCCCTTTTAGTAAGGGGCTGACAAGTTCTCTTGATAATGAGGACAATCCACCTGGAAATAGTGGTCACCAATATATCAGAGGAACCCTCAGTAAGTAGGAAGAGACACTTCTGACCCATCCTTCTCCCTTTAGAAGAAGCCAAATAAAACCTAAAGGCCCTAATTGAACAATGGAGCCTATCTTGATCATCCCCAGCACAGATATGACTGAGACTGGGGATTTCAATAGGAAGTGGAACTACTGAAGGTAGCTAATTCTTAGCCAGAAACTCAGGTTGGCAAAGAGAGAAACCAAATCGTAATTACCATTGAACAGTAAACAACCCTTTTCCACTGACAAGGCATGAAGCTCACTCCTTCTCTTCACTGATGTTAAGAAGAGCAGGAAAACAGTGTTATGGGTGAGATTCTCGATGAACTACAGTTATTATGCAAAAATCATTTTTCTTCTTTCAGTCACAATGACCTTGACCTTCTGACCTAAAATCAATAGGTTTCTTCCTTATTGCAAGTTCAAGCAATCCACAAAGTTTAGTCCAGGTCTGTAATGTACAACTCAAGTTATTGTGCAGAAACAATATTTCTATTTCAGTTACAGTGATGTTGACCTTTGACCAAAACAAAAAATCAATACAATACAAAACTGATACAACCATTCAGAAGGAGTAGCAACAAGATATTCAAGATGGCCACCATATTAAAAAACCAATTTGCACCATTTTCGTTAAGGACCAACTAGACATCATAAGAAGTCTTTTGTTGAAAACCCAATCTCACTACACCCATCCATTCAGGAGATATAATGATAAAATGTTGAAGATGATTGCTATGGTGGCTACATTGGAGGAAAGATCAGCACTGTTTTTATTTAGGACCAAGAAGACATCATAAGAAATCTTTTAATGAAAACCCCATGTCAGAAGAAGTAAAACAAGATTTTCGAGATGGCTACCATGGTGGCCACTTTGCATATCCGATTATCATCATTTTCACTTAGTACCAACTAGACATGTTTTAAGTCTTTTAGTGAACACATTATGTCAATACAACTATCCATTCAGGTGGAGCACCAATAAGATTTTCAAGATGGCATCATGGTGGCCATAATGAATGTGAGATTGGCACCATTCTGAATTAGGACCAACTAGACATCATAAGAAGTCTTTGAATGAAAACCTCATGTCACTACACCCATCCATTCCGAAGATGTTGCAATAACAAGACTTTCGAGATGGTCGCCATGGTGGCCACATTAGATATCAGATTGGCACCATGTTAATTAAACACCAACTAGACATTATAAGAAGTCTTTCAGTGAAAACCCCATGTTGATATGACTTTTATTCTGCTGTAGCAATAACAAGATCAACATGATGGCCACCATACTGGGTGCCATATCAGCGCCAGTTTCTTTCAGGACTAACTAGACATCATAAGTAGACTTTACTGAAAACCCCATGTCACTTCAGTTGTCTGTTCATAAGAAGTAGTGATAACAAAATTTTCAAAATGCACACAGGTTGGCCACATTGGATGTCAGATCGGCACCATATTCTATTAGGACTAACAAGACATAATAAGAAGCCTTTTAGTGAACATTCTGTCACCACACCCATCCATTCAAGATGTTGTGATAACAAGATTTTCAAGATCATCACAGTGGCGGTCACATTGGAGGTCAGATCAGCACCATTTATATTTAGGAACAACAAGACATCATAAAAAGTATTTTCACAAAAACCCCATGTCACTACAGCCCTTCATTCAAAATAAGTACAGATAACAAAATTTTCAAGATGGCCACCATGTTGGCCACATTGTTTATCAAGACAGCACCATTTTAATTTAGTACCAACCAGACACCATAGGACGTCTTTTAGTCAAAACCCCATGTTGATACAAACATCTTTTCAGAAGAAGCAGTAACAAGGCTTTCAAGGCAACCACCATGGTGGCCATGCAGGATATCAGCTTGGCATTGTTTTCAATTAGGACCTACTAGACATCATAAGAAGTATTAAAATGAAACCCCCCATGTTAACATGACCATCCATTCAGGAGGAGTAGTGATAACAAGATTTTCAAGATGTGCACCATGATGGCCATGTTGGATGTCAGATCAGCACCATTTTCATTTATGACCAACAAGAGATCACAAGAAGTCGTTACATTGCAGTGCTTCAGCCAGGTTTGAGAAAAATGGGGCCAATTGGTCCCCTTCATTTGAAAAAGTGGGCCAATGGTGTGATCATAATGGGCCAATCTCATAATAAAGTGAGATCATTTACATGGTCTATTTTACCTGTTATTACTTTAAGATTCTCCTCTTTGATGCCTCTGACCATATACTAACAGTGCAGGAAAAGTCTAATTCTTCTATTTTCTGCCCCTCCAACATTATGGTCATCAGTCTTTGCACCGTGTCAGCTTTCAAGCAATTTCTTGAGGGTATGTGAATGTTGTTTTGGCAGCTAAACCCTCGTTGACAATCAGCTGACTGCAAAGGTGTCAGAAGGGCAAGCCTTGCTAACATTATCAAGTTAGGGAAAGTGTCATTATGGTACTTCTTTATCATTTTCCATAGGTCTGAAAATCTATCCATAGGGTACAATTGGTCTAAGACCAACTTCTTCACAAGTGACCATTCTCTTCTACATGCTTCAGCATCTACAAGGGATTTTTTTATAGTTCTATCTGCTGCCTTCTTATCCTCCCCATAGAATTTCACAAGAAGATCAAAGTCACCATGTCCAAATGATTCTATTTCTTATCCTCCCCATAGAATTTCACAAGAATATCAAAGTCACCATGTCCAAATGATTCTATTTCTTATCCTCCCCATAGAATTTCACAAGAAGATCAAAGTCACCATGTCCAAATGATTCTATTTCTTATCCTCCCCATAGAATTTCACAAGAATATCAAAGTCACCATGTCCAAATGATTCTATTTCTTATCCTCCCCATAGAATTTCACAAGAAGATCAAAGTCACCATGTCCAAATGATTCTATTTCTTATCCTCCCCATAGAATTTCACAAGATGATCAAAGTCACCATGTCCAAATGATTCTATTTCTTCCTCAGGAAGGAGAGACAGTGGATACATTCCAAGAGATCTGAAAGCAAAGGCTACTTCAGTGGAATCCTTAGGGAATCTCTTGTTCACATTTGCTGCAAGTTTTTCAGTAAATTCTGTTCTTATTTTGGTACTTTCCTCTGAAGCAGCCTTGATGTCATTGTTTGACAGCTTTACATCTTTGTACATAAAGTCACTACCCATTTTCAACAGTTCCTCCTGTAGTTCTGCCTGATAGTGTGATTAACCACTTTCAGCTTTCTTTGTAGCATTAAGAACACTTTCCAAAGCAGCGGAAACAACAGCTATATCCAAGTTCTGCTTTTGAAACACAAGGTTCAATTGAGTAAAATGGTAGTATAACATCCATTAGCATTTGCATGGTGGAAATAAATCTAAGATCAGTTAGTGTTTTTAGAATTCTCTTTTCCTTCTCATTTGGCTCCTTTAGCTGCTGGTAATGCCTCATAAAAAGCAAACCAATGAATCTCATGAAATTCCTTTAGTTTAACCTCTTCGTGTTCTAAAAGTTTCTGAACTGCCCTTAACTGTGCTGTTTTATCTGTGGATCTTTTGAAATAGTAAAACATATCTGTTAGTGTCTCCTGGAAAGTCTTTCCTATGTATGATAATCATCAGCTGTTCGAGATGTGCACAATGCCAAATGAAACGCAAAACAGTGAACGTTATTTGCAAGAGGGTTCACTTCTTTGATTTTAGCAGAGACTCCATTTTTCCTACCAACCATAACAGAAGCTCCATCACTTCCAAATGAATAAACATTTGCAACATTTATACCTCTAGATTCCATGCAGGATTTAAATATATCAAATATGACTTGCTCACTTACATGAGGCGCCACAACTGGTAGATTTCCCAAGAAACATGTTATTGATCAAAAGTTTCTTCATCTATCATACGAGCATACACAACTAGCTTCTTTGTAACATTAATATCAGTGCTTTCATCTATCAAAATGGCTAACACTGATCCCCTCTGCAGCTGCTGATTGATATCTGATGATGTTACATTTGAAATGGCCTGCTGAATTTCCTCAGCACTTTGCCAAGACATGTATGTTGCATTTTTACCCTGTTCCAAATTCATTAAAGCCTCACAGACAGAAATCAATCAAAGATCCATACTTCATGGTTGCTATTCCTTCCTTAGCTAACCAGTATACACAACATATGGCACCTATCACTGCTTCAGTCTTCCGATTGACTGCAATGTTTGCTGCAATAGCAAAATTACTGCGCAAAGCATTGTCTCTAAGGGCTTGCTGATGGTCACTGCACTTGATATGACGCGATAACGTCGAGGTCCTAAATTTCTGACATCCAGTCGTCATTGATTTATTTTTCTTGGAACTTCTGCATAAGTTGCAATACTTTTTATTTTCTTCTGAATCATATTCTAGCCAGCTATACTCACTTTTCCAGCCTTCTTGGAACACATGCATGAATTTTTTCTTCTTTGGTTCAGCCATTTTGTAATCCAAATCTTCATCGGAAGTTTCATTGTCGGTTCGTCTTTCATCTCGACTTTCATAGGTTTCTCCATCTTGTTCAGTGCAGGCATCATCTCTATGGTCATTCTGATTGTTGTCAATATCTAAGCGTGATACTGGGGAAAAGAAATCTGTTATCCGCCGTTTCATATCTGTATCTTTGTAAAATGTTGCCGCCCATACAAATGCAAAAGGAACAATGTCAAGGTTGCATCATGTGGCTGGCAGCATGTGACTTACAAAAATCGCCGAGACTACAGATCTTCTTTTATAACAAATGTTAATCAAACAGAGGTGGAACTTACCTCAATACGTTATTTGAAAAAATTGTTTCATATTTAAATTGAGGCTATTGCAATTCTAAGCCCAGACTGGTTCCCTGTCACAAGAAAAATATGTTTGCATAACTAATGTCGGTACAGGGTACCGGTCTAATTCTAAGCCTGGATATATTATGGGATATATCGAGTACATGATTATTTCCGGATGATCCATAGTTATATATATATACGATTAGGAGAATGGGTGAAATAGGCAGGCCAAGCATAGGTGCAAATGGAAAACATCGCTAGATGGAATTTATTCATTTTCATTAAACAATCATTGAGAAATTAGGATAATTAACGATTGGTTGGTGCAGCTGTATCAAATTAAAGATAAAAAACGTGCCCTGTCCATTTTATTTGCGCCACTTTTGGCGATTTGAATTTCTCTTTTTTGCGGGACATGGTGTCTATTTTGCGTGAATCCTGCAAGGGCACGTCCTGGCTGAAGCACTGTTACATGAAAACTCCATGTCAATGTGACTATCTGTTCATGAGAAGTGACAATAACAAGATTTTCAAGATGGCCAACATGACAGCCATGTTAGAGGTCAGATTGGCACTAATTTAATTTAGGACCAACTAGTCAACATAAGAAGTCTTTTAGTGAAAAATACCAGAAGTAGTAGCAATAACAAGATTTTCAAGATGACCACTAGAGTAGCCATATTGGATGTTCGAGGGGTCCAATTTCATTTAGGACCAAGAAGACCTTGGGATGAATATATGTGCAAAGTTTCATGGCAATCCTCCCGGTTGATTAGGAGGAGTAGCAATAACAAACTTGTGCTCATGGGCAAATGACGAACAAACAACTGGCCATCGCTTCAGATCTACTGATATGTGACCAGTAAAACTATATAAGTGTGTATACTAGGCCTTTTGTCACAAGAAACTGGCAAAAATGTGAATGTGATAAAAGAAGTAGGAAAGAGTAAGAAAAGTATGAAATTATTTTTGCTGGAATGACTGCTTTCTAAACATGTTACATGAATTTGTAATTTTTATGATGTGACAAAAACAGAATATGTCTCTTTTTTTCAACTGTTGTTTCAAACTTATACAGCCTAACTAAACCAAGTGTTCACAGTGATTTTCAGAAATGAATATAATTTGTTACAGTTTATTTAATACTTTAAAACCAATACAATTCATAAAAGAAGGTTGAGTATTTGCAATAACGGACTACTGCATGCATGCCCGAGTGACTGACTGAATGAATAAATGCAAGAACATGAGTTCTGTGGAATGTGCATTCTTACATGTTCACCATGCTATGATGTATCCCCACTTTATCTGACGTGCATAAACTTCTACATAGGATCTTAATGTCCCTGACAGTAATGTCTTCACTACCAGAAAGGTGATACCTCTGTTTAACATAAGATCTTAATGTTGCTGGATCTTATTGTCACTGACAAGAATGTCTTCATAACCAGAAAAGTGATACATCTGTTTCACATAGGATCTTAATGTTGCTGACAATAATGTCTTCACCACCAGAAAAGTGATACGTAATCTCTGTTTTGCCATGCTTACAGAGGCAATACAATGCATAAGACCTACATAATATTTTTGCTGTAAGTCTGCAACATTCTGTGGGTTTGCGAGTTGTGGCAAATCAGACAACGTTATATCTGTGTGATATTTTGTAAGCATTTGGATGATTTTCTCTAGCTCCTCTTCTGTATCTGTGTCCTCAGGCTGATTACTTGTATTCTGAAGCTTTTTGACCTCCACGATGTCTTTGGTCCTCTTCTCATGTGTGTAACGCCCAGTTTTGATGGCTGAAATATGACAACATTTGGATTTATCATCTCCCAACTGATCTTGATCATGGTTCTTTAGGAACAAAAGGTAACTTAATTATTTTGCATTATAAACCAATGAAAATTCATGTATGTTTTAAGGTAACATTTCTGGTGGTTCTCCAAAGGGTGACCTTTTTATGAGTGCTCAAAAAACTCAAGGCTCATAAGATATTCTTTTATTGAGGGAATAGATGTCTGTTTTGCTTCAAAGATCGCTCTTCTTTTGTTGGGTTTTTAAATGGATGGTTTGTAGTGCCCATGAAATCCAAAACTTTTGGTACTCTCAGAATAAATGTAAAATTCACCTTATGGGCATAGTCTAATCCACTAATGAAACCAAGAAATACAGTTAGACTTCTGTAACTCAAACATCAATCTTCCCAATACATGGCAAAACTTGAATGTCTCGCTCTTTCCCCAGCATAAAGCTGGCAAACCCTTCAAAAACCGAATTATCATCATAAAGACTACACCTATGTAAGTGCCAATGAGCTTTTTTCTTTAATAAATACTATCATGACAGACCAATCCATAATATGAGATCCATGTGGACCTGAGATTGCTCACCTGTCTGACATCTGCCCAGTAGCCAAATGCTAGAGCAATCTGCATCATCAGGATGCTTTCTCTTGAAATTTCTTCCAATGCTTTGATTGCAAATGTTATGAAAACAATTGTTTCAAGGTTTCTCTAGTTTTTGTATTTTCATTCATACCTGATGGCACATCAACATCATTTGGCCAATACTAAAAGGTCCCTATACTTGGATGCCTTGTGTCAAAGGTGGTCGAATTCTGTTAGACAGTATTTTTAGATAAAGTTGTGTAAATATTTATCCACTTTACTAATGGCAGCTAAATCTGACAGTGGAACAGCATCATTTGTATAAATGTGAAAGGCATTCAAGTTAGGACACTTTCTGTAAATTTTGACCAAAGTCGGTTAAATGGCTTTATAGAAGAATGTAGTATTTGTTTTATTTTGAGTAACAGCAGCCATATTTGATGACAGATTAGCATCATTTGGATAAACTCAAAACCCTTTCATGCCAAAATGCATTCTGTAAACTTTGGTCAAATTATGTTGAGTGATTCTTGAGAAGACATTTTTAACAAATTCCATTTCTAGCAAGTGCAGCCATATTTGATGGCGAATTGGCATCATTGGAATAAAATTTGAAAGCCATTATTACCAGAATGCTTTCTATCAAAATTGGTCAATTTCTGCAGAGTAGTTTCACAAAGAAAATCGCTTTAAAAAAATTACATTTTCATCAATAGTAGCCTTATTTGATCGTGGATTGGCAACATTTGCACACAGTTGAAAACCCTCTAAACGAGGATATTTTCTGTCAAATTTGGGCAACTTCTGTTAAGCAGTTATTGTGAAGAAGCCATTTATATATTTTTCTAATTTTAGTAATGGCAGCCATATTGTATGGCAGATCAGTATCAGTTAAACAACATGTAGTTTTTTGGGTGGTGGGGTGTAAAACTAATTTTAATGATATAATACTTACCTGTTACTATTGCGTAGCTAACTCTTTTCCAGACAGAAAATACCCTGGACCATATAATGATGACAATTCATTCTCCCATAGGGTAACCCGCGACCCAAGCCTATGTGCACTAGCCTTCATTCTTTTTCAGGACATAGCCTTCCAAATAGTGGAATATCAGTGCATAATGGGAGGAGGGAAAGCAACAGGTAAGTATTACATCACTAAAATTAGTTTTGCCCCCACCCTCCAAGAAAAACAACATGTTAATATCAGTACTACATAACCGGTTGCTATGGGATAGAATTTGCCAGATCAGTAGGGGGCTGATGATTCTATAAACTGGTGAAGGAAAAAAACAAGGAATGCTTACCCTTACTGTAAAAGTGTAGACTGCTGTCAGATGGTATCCACATGGGCTATGTTTTGTGCTATGACCATCAGCCCCAAAGAAAATATGCCTTCACTTTGGTGAGCCATTGAGCAAAGGTAGAAGGAGGACCAGGTCATGTGAGATCGCCAAAACATGGCTTTCATCACATCCTCCAGACAAATGAATTAGATAGGCCAATGAGGTAGCAATGGCTTGAACCTCATGGGCTTTAATCTTCATGAATTAAAGGTCCCTCTCGGTAAAAAACTGATAAGCTCTATTGATAATTATGGTAATCCACCTCGAAACTGTGGAAGCCAAAACATCAGTCAAGCTCTTAAGGGGGCAGAAAAGATGCTTCCTACCAAGTCTTCTCCATATAGAAGCTGCCAAAGAAAAATGTAAAGCCCTAACTGTGCATTAAAGTCTGTCTTGATCATCCCCAATAGAGAAGAGACTGCGACTAGGGATCTCAATCGGGAGTGGAGCAACTGATGGAAGCAGGTTTCTTGCTAAGAAACCTGGTTTATAACGGAGAGAAACAGACTCATAATTTCAACTGAACCTTAGACAGCCTTGCTCTATGTAAAGGGCATGAAGCTCATTCCTTTATCTTGCAGACGCTAAGGAGAGCAAGAAAACAATCTTGATGGTAAGGTTCTTGAAAGAAGCTTCACCCAAAGGTGCATAGGGGAAATTCCATCTAGGCATTAGCAAGCAAGACACTGGTTTTTGCAGCTAAAAATACCTGATAAGGTATGCTATGTGAGAGTCCGTACAAATGGCAGGGCCCCATCAAAAATTTGAGTGTGCTGGGTAGGGCTACCCTATAGCCCTTGATAGTAGAAACTAAGCATTGTCTCTCTTCAGAAAGAAAGAGAAGAAAATCAGCCACTGCACTCACAGAGTGACAGCTAGAATTAACATGTCTCCTACTGCACCAATCACAAATGATTCTCCACTTGGCATCATAGATATTGCATGCACATTGTCTCCTGGACAAAACGATGCACCTGGTGACTTTGCTCAAAAACTTGTTCTGGCAGAGAGATCGTTTGAGATGAACCAAGCGTGAAGGTGAAGTATCTGTGGGCTGTTGTGTAGGAGAGAATCCCTGTGCTGCAACAGAAGGTCCCTCCTCTGGTGCAATGTCCTGGTCTGGTCTTCCAGCAGACCAAGAAGATCCTTGAACCATGATCATTGGGGCCACAGAGGGATTATCAAAATGAGCTGAGCAGTGGAGGTCCTTGCTTTCTGAAGTACTTGTAAGACCATCCTGAAGGGTGGGAAGGCGCAAGTAAACAGACGATCCCACTTTAGGCTGAAAGTGACCACTGCCCAGGCTATCTGATCTGTAACTAGGAAAACGTAAAAAGGGAGCTTGCTATTTAGCCTTGTCACAAACAAGCCTACCAAGGGTCTCCCCAAAAGTCTGAACAGATAATCTTCTATGGATTGCTGCATAGACTATTCCGTAAGGACTATCTTTCCCTTCCTAGACAGACTGTCCACCTAAATATTCTTTTTTTCCAGGATTGTGGTGAACTAAGAAAGTAATCACTTCCAAAGTTGCCAAGGGATGGAAGTTCCAAACCTCCATGCAGAGAGAAGGGGCATGTATGCCTCTTTGTTGCTTGAGGTACGCAACAACAACATGTTCTCAGAGACCATCACCCTGCGACTTTTTAATTTGTCAAAGCACCCCATAAGGGCTAAAAACACTTCCCTCATTTCCAAATTGTTGATGTGAAGGACAGATTCCTCCCAGGACCACGAACCCTGAAGAATTAGCCCTTCCAGCTCCAGATGAGTGCCCCACCCAGAATCTGACATGTCTGCAGACAGATAGGAGTGGGGTTCAGAGGCATGGATGGGGACTTCGGCCAGAAATTGTCCCAATTTGTCCACCAAATCAAATGATAGTGGAAATCCAGACCTAGATAAATCTGAGCAGTCAGAGGATCCCTGTGCAATTTGCTAGAAGGAGAAACTGGAGAGGGTGCAAGTGCAATCTGCCTAGAGAAACCAGGTCCACTGCAGAGTTCAAGGTACCCAGAGGAGATAGAAATAGATGAGCTGACAACATGATCTTGGCTCTCAGCACCTCCAACAGGATCAGGATCATGTCTACTCTGCCCTGCGGGACATGGACTAATCTTTTCTTCGTAAGGAAATTCATCCACATATAGACAAAATCTTGAGATGGAATAAGTTTGATTTCTCGAGATTGGGTAAAAATCACTATGGACCAACAGCAAGACAGATCTAGTTGATCAATCAATCATCACAATATTGCAGGATAGGAATCCCCAGTGACCTTAAGTGGATCGTAACTACTCACATGACTCTGGTAACAGCTCTGGATGCGGAATCTAGGCCAAATGGGAAAGCACAAATATGGAAGACCTCCCCATCAAAGCAAAACTGGAGGTACTTCCTGTGAGAAGGAAAGATAGTGATGTGAAGGTACACATCTTGAAAGATTCCTCCTGCAGAAATTTGTTTAAGGAGGAAAGGTCAATAAGTAGTCAGGAAATTCTGGAAGTAGAAGGCAGGAGACTGGTCCCTCTCTACTGCACCCTTCTGGAGAAGGGAGTGTACCTCTTCCTTTAATTGCACCAGATTTAACTGGTGGAAGCACATGGAGGATCTCAACAGAGGAGGAAGATCTCAAAACTAAAGTTGGTATCCCCCTTTTATGATAATGAGGACCCATCCATTGTCTGTGATGCCTGACCAAACCTCTTAATTAAGGATTAGCTTGGCACCTGCAGGAACCAACTAATAGGGACACACTGCAGGAGATGAAGCAAGTCCCTAGGTCTGCCCCCCCCTTTCCTTAGGAAAGGGCCTACAAACATTCCTCCCTCAGCCTTTGTGGCATGCCCTTCTAAACCCCAACTGCCGAGGGGGAGCTCTGAATTGGGGTTGTTTCTTGGACTGAGGCTGCATGGCTTTTAAGAACTTCACTGACAGACCCTGTGAGCAGTCGGATGATTCCGCTTCTTGGTTGGTTCTGATGGACCAGGAGCAGATGTGAGAGACCGATTTTGCTGGTAGCTCAAATCTTGAGAAGCCATGGAGGGAATGAACCCTCTGAAGAGAGTCTCTGCTTGCTGGGAAGCAGCCCTCAGAAGGTTCTTACTGTGCTCCAGTAAGACACTGGATGTGTACAGAGCAACAGGTGTGTAAGTTGTGCTGATAAAGCCATGGACAAGGATAACACATGGCTAGATGTTTTGGCCTCTGCTTCCAAACAAACATTGAAGGGCAGCTGGCAACTGAAATTCCTCCTTCAGCAGGCTGAAAGAGGCTGCCAAAGAAAGGTCAGCATGTGAAACTATGGTAACAAAAGACCTAGCCTTTAGTTCTAAGGCCTCCAGTGTTTTAACTGGAAGGTGAGCCCAGGTACCTGTGGAAATACCCACCTGTGCTGCTTCGGCATCCAAAGCGGGAGGTCTCTGGGACCAGGACGGTGTGTGGACCCTATAACTAGATGCAGAGACCAAAGGTCTCAATGTAGAGGGGGGGGGGGAGGGGGACACACCACCCCTTATGCTGTCTAACAAACACCTGTCCCTTACTAAACCTTTGGGAAAGCTCCTTAACCATAGCTGAGTGAAGGAGGAACAATAGATCTGCATGGAAGGTAGACAAAGAGAGTCTCTCCAACCTCGTTAACTGCCTTGTCAAAAGACCAGATCTCTTTGCACTCTGCAGCCTTGACTGATGTTGGGAGGGGACCCAAAGAAAGGAGGTGCCAACTCTGCCTGTTCTACATCCAACTCATAAGAATCAACTCCTGGGAGGCAGGACTTAGTTACCCAATGTCTCTCTGTTGTGAGAGAGACTTTGGGGTAAGGGGGACCTTGAACTGTAACTCCTCACATGAAGTGAAGGGAGTGTCCCTAGTGGCAGACTCAGCAGGTACCTGAGAGTGAATCACAACCCTCCTGGTGTGTTTGGGGGAAGGTCTACATCCCTCGTTTTTTTTTTACCTCACTTCATAAAAAGACGATGTCAGCTCATGGAATGCAACATCGACATCTCTACCCTGAAGTCCATGGCTGCAAGCAGGGGAAGGTCCAATCACTTCCCTGCGGTGGAAGCCCCCACATCCCATAGGAATTTAGTTGGATTATTGGAAAGGGGGGGGGGGTATGCTGGATTATTGGAAAAGGGGGGGGGTATGCTGATCCAATCCCCTTCCCAAGTCTCCCGTCTGCATGCCAATTCCCAATCCCAAGTAGGATTCAATGGTAGCATGAAGAGAGAGGGTGGTCTTGATCCGATTCCTATCCTCATACTGAGGGGGCTCCAGTGCACAGGAACGAGAGAAGACCCCACATCCCATAGGGATTTAGTTGGATTATAGGAGAGGGAGGTGGATCAAAGCAGGATTTAATCATAGCCTGGAGGGGGGGTCTTGACCTGATAAGTACTGAATTATAGAGGGGGCTCCATCCAATGACCAGTGACCAGTGCCCAATGACTGGTCACCTGTCAATGACTGGTCAGGTGACTGCTCCATAGGAAGACCCTTCCTCAGATTTCTTCAGATCTTATAGACTCGTATCGTAGCTTTCCCTTTTCCATGTGGCTTGATGCTGTCCCTAACAATAGGCTTTGGGTACTGAAAGGGTGCTGCCCCTTCCCTCATGGGGGGTGGGGCTGGTGGTTGTGAGGGTACGGGGTCATGACTCTCTCATCCAACATTGAACTATGGGCCAGTAGAGGGTGCTGCTCCTCCCTCATGGTAGGGTGGGTGACTCACTCTGCCCTACAGGACTGAAGAGGATGTTGCTCCTCCATCACAAGAGGGCACGACTCACTCTCAACCCACTTTTTTCCTCCCTTGGGAGGGACCCCAAAAACCTTATGCATCTCTGAAATACTTTTTCAATCCTACTCGAGGCCGGAGGGACTCAGAAAAAGGAAAACTTGGTTGGTCATGTTGGAGGGGCCCCATGGGCCTTATGCGTTTTGGGAGAGATTTTTCCACTCCTACTCTGTATTCCAGTATCAGGCTACCTCACCTATAACACTGTTCATTTGTATGGTTCCCTTGAACAGTGTTATAGTGAATGACCACTGTACTTCAAACATCAGAGATCTTTTAATTTTATGTACATATAACATGCACCAACTGCAAATAACATCACCCAGATCTTCTGTTGTATAATGCACTAACAGTGTTCTCCCGAGGGCCTTTTACCGTAGCGGGCCCACTACGCTATCATTTCAAACTCTGATAACCCCGACGCTTTAGAACCTGCCGCTACGCTATGCTCGTGTGCCGCTACGCTTTGATGTTTCCCACTACCCTTTATAAAATTAATCTGTTAAACAAACATTCTGTCACCTAATTCAAAGCCCCACTCAAATGACACCTGTTCTTACCTCTTCTGGGGTATTTTATTAAGATAATCCAGGATAATTGCTCACTCACTTAACCATTATCCATTGTGCGCGACCTTTGGTGAGGGTTTCGTCTGCACCTAGTCACATGATTGGCCAGCAACAATGGAGTCTACTGGTAGTACTTTATATATATGTCAGTCGTTTTCATTAACAGCCAAAACAGTTACACCAATTAAATTAAAAATTATTGTGAAAAATGAACACACCACCTTCCAAGAAACGAAAAATTACCTAGCGCCCGGCTAGCCCGATGTTGGCCCTGGTTACGACAATCAGAAACTAGCGTCACAAATGGTGGCAGTGATTCTGATTCCGATAGCACCAGCATGATTTCAAAAAAGAATGATATCAAGAAACGAAGGACGGGATTTAATAATGAATGGAAGACGTTATTCCCTTGGGTGGAAATTGCTGGATCGGATGGTAAGTTTTCCATATTGCTAACTTAAGTGAGTGCTGCCCTATTAATTTCTCTTTTCTGTCTATCCAAGTAATAAAGGAACAATTTTTATCTTTCAGTTTTACGTCTTTTGAAAAGATATAAATAAAAAGTATTCCTTTATAAATATAACTAAAATAATTTCATCCATATTCTTACTTATTATTCAGTGAAGTCATGACCTCAAAAGTTTATTCCACCCGGTCTATATCAAATTCTTGAAAATAAGACTATGTAATTACATATATATTTTGCAGGTATGCTGTCTAAATTGTACCGGAAGAATTTTTCCATGGTAATTAACTTAATTATTATTCAGGTATATTTGTCTCTTTTTTCTACATCCATTAATAAATGTTATGTTCCATTTTTTTTCAGATTGTGAAAGGTCATTCTCCTCAATGAATAGAATTAAGAGTGTTTTAAGGAACAGGTTGTCACAGAGGGTACTGAACTACCTGATGACAATCAGTACTGAAGGACAACCCTTAAAAGACTTTAATTGTGATGTTGCAGTAAGTTTATATGGTGAAATGAAGAAAAGACGAATATCATTTATTTAAATTAAGAAATAAATGAGATATGCATTGTTGTTACTGTTATAACCTAGGTAAATAAAAAATACTATGTAAATATATGCACATCTTTTTATTTCATTGATATTAATTTGTTTCACTTTTATGATGTTAACGCGCGCTTTGTAAAACATTTTATGACCCAAACACGTGTACCCCGATGCTATCGAAAATTTCTGGGGAGATCACTGACTAATAGATGGGGTTCTACGCTGTATGTTCTCATCAACAGAATAATAATAAATGTTGATCTGCTGGGCAAGAATTAATTGTAGTTCTGAATCTACACAACTTTACAGCACTCCCTGATTATAACCCTGTCCATAGGAGCCATAGAGTATACCACCTTAAAATGAAGTACATGTCTATATTTCTACTAATGAATAATGAAATGGAATCCATGACCACACTCACCTGATAACAGGAAATATTATAATGAAGGCCCCTATAGTGAGAGAGTCTTGGATGATAATAAACATGTTATGGATTCTTTGAAACATGCATTCTAGATACTTACCATCTTTAGACATGCCAACAGCAATACACTTCTTGTATCTGCATAGAGGACAGCTATTTCTCTTGCCTGGAGCTATCATACAGTCATTATTTTTTCCAACACACTTATAATCTATTTTCATCTTTTTCAGACTCCGGCGGAAGAAACCCTTGCAAAAGAAATGCAACTATAGCAAGCATCACAAAGGGCCCCACATGCTAAAATGTGCTTGACAAGACCTTAAACAGAGAAGCCTGTATTGGGAAACCAATTAGAAGAATGTGTATTCAGGGCCATAACTCATGTAAATGATTAAGTGGAATGCTAGAAATCCAACTCATTCATGGTCTCATCAATATATAGTGCATAATAAATTTAGTTGAAATCCAACATTCCTTATTAAAGTTATGTTGCATCATGATGGGCAACCAGGGCCCATATATCTCTTTCTAAATAATAATGTGGAACTCTAAAAACACACACAGTTGTGTAAGTCACCATTATGTTGAGTTTCCACCAAGATGGATCAACAAAAAGGCAATATATATCACTGCTTGTTATTTTATCTTAAACTTCAGGCTTTTCTTGTTCTTAACTTCTTTATCTCAACTTGTTACTTTTAATCGTGTACAATGCAATACAGGGATCATACAATGTTGCTGTGTGCAAATGTTTCCTGGAGCACAAGAGATGAGTCGAAACCCAAGGGTTTTATGTCTTTCCCAAAGCACAGTGCACCAGGGAAAGTATACACACATCAAAATGGTGAAGTAACTTACAAATGAGAAAATATTCTTCATAAAACAAGAAAACTAGGTGACAATTTAATGCCAGCCCAGTGTTCTTGCCTTGGGAAGAATATCACCCAATGTTATTGCCTTAGGAAGAATATCACCCAATGTTATTGCCTTAGGAAGAATACTGCATATGTAACTTACTGTACAGAAAGTTCTATTACTCATACAGATTTCATTTACCTTACAGGCCTCACAGGTGTTCACCCCATAATGAAACCCTGATGCTCTCTCTCCACAGATCCTGCAGGGGGGAAGGGTGGGAGTTGTACTTGTCACTTTTTTCACTTGGGCACTGTCAGGACTTCTCCGACTATCCTCATACTGAGGCGAGACTGGTTCTAGCTTTATCCTTTTATTTGGCCTCCCACTACTACTGTCAACATTTTCATTGTCAATGGTAATTTCTGACTGTAAGCTGGCATGGGGCAATTCCTGAGTCCTCTGTTGTGTTAAAGCCCCAACTTCTTGATGTTCTTGTCTTGCTTTTGCAATATGCTGCTGCTTTTGAATTTGAGAACTTAGCTTTTGGAAAAGCGGTGAATCTTGATACAGTTCTAGTTTTACCATCTCCTCTAGGTCATTGTCAGAATCATCTGTGCTACTGGAGCTGATTGATAATGGCACATTCAGATAATCAAAACCTCCATGCTGACGATATAATTCCATCGTCTCAAGTGTAGGTAAACCTAAAATTGGTCTCCCTTGATTAGGATTTGAAGTTGTCAAAGGATCTGGTGGTGTTTGATCAATTTGTTGACCATTATTTTTCTGTGAAGAAACAACTTCAGCCATATGGACTGGGACAAGGACTGATAAGTTTATCTAGAAGCTTCTTTATCTAGTTGAATCTATAACCACTGCCATGTCAATACTTCAACATGTATTTAATTTAAAACCACTACCATGTCAATACTTCAACCTGTAGCTAATTTTACATCTGAAAAAAGATGAATTAGACATTAGTGTGTGTATATGTGTGACAGGCATGGGCCAGAGTACTTTATAAATTACACAAGTCCAAACATAAATACTTTTGTTCTGTTAATATAGATTATGAATACAAGTACTTCTCTCTTAGAGCTTTCCTAGTTAGGAATACACATGAGTACTTTTCAAAATGTACTCTTGCATACAAATGGAGTACTTTTGACATTGCAACTGCAGATAATTCAGAAGCTGCACTCTCAATAAGCAGTATATTTGCATATTTTATGCAAGCAAATCAACTAAAATAATGTAAAGACATTTTTTGTGTTTAGATTATGCATTTAGCAAGTATTTGGTCCCAAGTTGCCAGTGTATTATAATGTTTTATGAGGGCACATTTTTGATCAAAATGAATGACAGTTTGCTATCAGAAAAAGTTCCAAATGTTCAGTATGTGATCACAGTGAGAACATTCATTTAAACAGCCTTATAATCGAACACACCCTGATAAGTCTTGGTCGCTGAGCTGTTTTACACATTCTAAAGGTCAGGAATAATGTCTTAATGATTAAGACTAAGTCTGGTATCATAAATTTGTGTTTTGTGTTGTTCACAAAATACCCCAGTGAATTTTAATAAAATTAAATTACCGGTAGTTCCAAAACAGGGAGAAAAATAACCAATTTATTGAATTCTTATCTTGAGCTCTGCACAAACCTGACAGTGTAATATTCAGACAAAAGAGAAGAAAAATAACATCATATTGCATACCTGACTCCTGCACTCTAAACACAATTAACTTTTCAAAATTAAGTTACTTTTTACATTGCAAACCATATGGTTGCCAACTAAAACAAAGCAAACATTCATTCAATTTTTTGTTTTTGTTGGTTTTAATAGCACTTTAAAAACATTACTGACTATATCATGCTGAGAAAATGGGAGCAAAGTGCCTCTTACCAAGGACACAATAAGCATTCATTCAAACTGGGTTGACTTAATAACCAGTAAGTTCAAGAATATCTGGCTCCAATGACCAAGAATAGTGTCAACTTAAAATGCCAATCCAAAGCATTATTACCTTATAGGTCATTTGTGCTATCTTAATTCTAAATTGAAAATACTGAAGTATACATTTTATATTTCTGACTGTACTTAAGTAAAAGACTTTTGAAAATAATAAACATTCAATGAGTGATTGTGCAGGACATCAGCAACTGAATGTGTTTAGTGGTTAGCAAGATAAACACATGGATGTATTTCTAAATTGAATTAAAATTAAACATAAGAAAATCTTCTGATTTAATACTGAATACAGTGTGCTCCAAAAACACTTGGTTAACATACTGCAAAGAAGGGATTAACGGTCTGGTCAGTCATTTGACAACAAAAATCAATGAGGTGTGTGTTTAATTGTCATTTTTGCCAAACAAGTTAATACTGGGTCCACAAAAAATGCACACATGAAATATGCGGATTAAACATTCTTGGTCTTTTCCTGGAAATATCATTCTCTATAGGTTCACAAATAAACATCACAAGAAGAAAACATAATCATCTTTGATGATTATGCAATGCTTAAGTTTTCCAGTTTTGCTAGTTAACTTAATGTTAGAAAGGAAAGGCTTACAACTTTTAATTGCCTAAATTTCTCTTGTACTCAAAAATGTACTCTAGTGTACAAGGTAAATTTCCATTTCAAAGTAAGAGTATGAGTACAAGTATGAATACTTTACCTCCTTACAAATTAGAATAAGAATACTGGTATGAGTACTTGGATATTCAGGACTCCTGAGTACAAAGTAACCTGGTCAATTACTCCACCCCATGTCTGGTTAGAGAGGTGGGGGGGGGGGGGGGGTAGCATAGATGCATGCTGTACATACAAATCAGTTAAGTATTGGAAATTATACAGAACATTCTCATACCCATATAATGACATATTCCTTTAAAAAAAATGAATTTAAAAAAATCTTGAATCCAGCGCATAATGTGCCGGCAGATCTGGATCTATACAGTCTGCAGTTGGTATGGGCTTTTACGTGAGTATATACAGTAGCAATGTTAGTCCAATTTTATATCTCATTATCTAGTTATATTTTTACAACAGTACCAAAATGCCTATCTATAATGGCAGATACTTTATTAGTAGACATGGACCTCAAACTGATATTGAAGATTGCAACAATGGCAATTTTCAAGACTCTGCATGGTACAACCAACCAAACGATGCTGGTACAGCATCTATGCAGGGGGTCCTTTTCCAAAAATCAGTGAAAGTTCAATGCAGTATGCAACAATCAATATATTGAAAGTGTAAAAACTTAGTGTTTTATTCATAATCTTTCTGACATTCACAGTCAATTCCTCCACTCTGTGTTTCAGGAAATGGTAGCAAGTCCATAACAATGCCTTATACCTTAGTAGTTTTTAAATAGTTACAGCTCAAATTATCTGTTTCAATCCTGGAAGGCAACATACATTACTGGAGTTGGCCTGGGCAGATGTCGAACCTGCAACCATTATATTACAAGTCCAACAACCTACTAACTGAGCTACCACAGTTCATTTTTATGACTCGCACTTTGATGCTGGCCAACTGTTGCCACTCTTTCCAGGTTTTTTTAAAAATCATAAAAAAAAAAATTTTTTATCTTGTTAAATGTGAATTAAAAACATGATCTGCTTTGTAAGGGACGTTAATTAAACTGGCATTGGTGGTAAATTTTTGTGACACATTCAGTACTAAATTTTGCCAACCTGAAAATTGTATCATCTACTTACAACTTTCATCATAGATTGTCTTCTTACTTAACTTCAATGAAATTATATGATTGTGTGATCGCTTTAACCTAACTTTATGTCACTTTCTTATTGAAGTTCATGTTTATATTGGTGTTAAGAAATATGAAGTGAAAGAATGTAATTTACTTGTTCACCACTTTGCAGAACACGATATTTTGGTCACATGACATTACATGAAAATGTTGTATTAACATCTACTTCAATGCAATTTGGATAAATATCTCAAAATAGGCAATATGGGGCATTATGGAAGCAGAAGATCTTCCAGTACCTTGTAAACAGTGAACATCATAGTATAGAGAACAATCATTTGTACAATGGACATCTGTTTTGTGAGGATATTAGGGTCATTGAATACAATCACAAAAACGAACCTGACATGCACTTACATCTAAATAAAGTACAAATTAATGAAATGATACAACTCAAATCACAAGATTAGTTGCCAGTAATTATTCTTCATTTAATTGAATGAAATATAATTGCTGATTTAAATTTTACTTGGAAAAATGTAAAAGCAGCACACCTTTTCAATATAAGTTTAATAGCAGATATTTACAGTTGTGTAGTAGCAGACAATAATTACTTTACATGAAACAGGGTTCTCCATAGGATTTTTAAAGTTGCAGTCCAGGAATCCTGCCTTGAAAAAAGCTGGAGTCCCAGCCCTAAAAATAGGAGTCCCAATAATGATACTTTTTTTTTCATTGTAATAATTCAGAACATTATGCATGTATTGGGTTACCAATATATATGTCATCAGATTGCAAATGATCATTCACTGTGAAATATTTAGAATTATAGCAAAAGAATGAAAATGAAGGCAATCGAGAACAGTGACAATTGTGTTTGTGATTCTATATCTACCACAATTCTCAATGGCTTTTCTTTCTTCCTAAATTATTTGGCTTAGATGCGAGTATATACGGTAAATATGAAAAATTTGTTCTGTATAATTCTGGATTATTCATATATTTGGCAAACATGACCTTTTCTGATTGGTCAATACTAGCCTGACACCCTATACCTTTTGTTATCATCAGTAATGAAATCAGTGCTTGGTGGTAGTATACCAGGCTAATTCCATGTGCGCCAAGACTGTTTTGACAATAATCACAGAAATTAACTTGATGAGTGAATGAGTGGCTTAACACCTGTCCATTTGTGCCACGAACATTTACTGTACCTCATGAAGTGTAGGATGTTGGTAGGTACTCAATTAACATTATACAGAGATCAATGAACCATTAAAAGATATGAGGACTCACAACCACTTCTTCACTGTTATGATAGTGACCAGTGGTAATTTTCAAGGCTCCAACGGATTAGTGATTGCTGGGTTTTAGTGATCCATTGACAAAATCACTAACTACAGGATAGCAGATTAGCATTAATTTCCAGCCCTGCTTATAACTCGTGATACCTGTTTTTCTTCTTCATGTGACAATTTTGCTGATATGGATGAGACAGCTGCTTGAATGGGTTGATCATTCACCATTTTGAAGTGGCTTAGAACAAGCTGGGTCTTGACAACTGCATCAGGATTCCAGGGATGAATGCCTGATTTTCTGAAGGCTTCCTTGATTTGAGCAGAAGAAAACTGATAAATTGCTAAATAGAGTGGGCAACAAGACCAAGGCTATTCAGACAGCTGCTGTGTACCATAAATGGGAAAAACTATTTGCATGGTTGCTGTGTAACTCATCTGGAAAGACTATTCACATGGCCACCGTGTATATAATTTACGTACAATTTAAGTAAAGCTTTCATATGGCAGCTGTGTACCTGATCTGTGAAACATACTCATTTTTGCAACTGATTACCAAAGTTTAATTCCATATTTGCACGTCATTGTTGTTTAAAACTTGTAAACTGCTATACTCCTCCACCTCTGGTAGAAACAGAAATTTTCGAATAAATACTGAGTGAATCTCGTGGGTGAAAATCTCTAGTATTTTACCCAATCCATGAACTTTTTCCATTATTCACTCAAAACAAATTCTTTTTATTTTATGCTCAAACAAGTTGTCTAGCTAAAGTGTATTAAAGTTTTGAAAGTAGCAGATATCTTAGGTAATGTCAACTGTTTACTGTTCATGTTCTGAAGTGTTTTGCATACATTCACACAGTAAATATGAGTAACATAATTCTTTCTTAATTCAAGATAGCAAAGCATACATTTAAGAAATGAAAAATAAATAAATAAATAAATATATTTTAAAAAAGTATAGTGGGATTTGATCATGAATCTTCTGCATGACAGATCAACATATTTCCACTCAGCTATAGGATGTATACTCTGGGAAATGATATTCTTTGCTTATGTTATCGCTGTTTACTGACAAAAAAATAATTCTGGACTGTTACGGTAAAAATGAATTATCAAACTTTTTTCTCTTGGGAAAACCAATTATTTATGGACTAGCCACTAACTGTTTTCACACCATATCATAACTATTATAATCCAAACTCTGAGGCAAACACCGGTCGCCGTGCGAAGTCTTTGTAAAATGTTGTGTTGTACAAAATTAGCATTAACCTAGATAAGGTACACTTTAAGAATGCCTTCACATCACAGCGGTGCCTATGTATCTTATTGGCACCGTTTCGTTTGAAATATACAGGGATCGCGCTGGGCATTGCCAATGTCACAAATTGCGATTTTTTTTCCTGATTGGCAACAAAATATACCATCTGGCGATTTTTTTGGCAACAATGTTTTTGACTGTTAAAACTTGTATATACAATCTTGGGTTTGGAGTGGAGGAATTCAAAGGCACCATGAAAGGAAGCTGCAAACTTGCGTATACAATGCACTGGAATCTATCTATTGTTACATAAACAAATCCTTTGTTCATATTGACCGCTTATGCTGACATCTGGCCTGAGTACTGTATGCGGTGATATACTCCAATAGTCATGCTACCAGACTAGCTACAATTGACCAAACAACTGCTAATCCTTTTTTAATTTTTTTTTGGGGACAAATGTACCAGAAAAAAAAAGTTTTGCTGAAACTTCAAAGAAAACTGATTACCTTTGAAGCCCCACTCGTTCTGTATAAATACGAAGTAAATGAAAAACAAAATTCAGTCTCAATTAGAACTATATACTGTAATGGGTAAATGTAAGTTAGACTTTTCGTGTTCATCATCTCATCCTAAGATAAAGTTAACAAAATTAACAGCATTTGGATTTAGTGCATTTCTTGACAGTTGGAAATTTGGGCATCCATGGCTGAGATATGATAGAATATTAAAACTGATGTTCTGTGATATGTGTATCAAGGCGCAAGTCGTCAATTCATTGTTTTTGAGGGAGAGGTGGTCGAAACATTTGCTACATTTGGAATTGCTACTATTACAGGAATAATTGCAAAACGGGGGCTGGATTTTGTGTGTGTGTGAAGGGGGGGGTGCGTTTCATACTTTTCGGACAATCTTCAAGAATTTTACATTCAAACGATTAGGTCAATTCCGATTGAATATTTCCAACGTTACCGTTTATTCTCATACATAAATTGATTTTACGCAAATGTATAAGGCTTTCTTGCCCTATAAGAGGTAAACTATTTTCAATAAATCCTATACACATAGGAGGCATACTCTCGATTTTCCGTGTGCTGATTATGTGTCAGTGTGGGCAAAAAAAAAGAAGAAAATATTATAAAGAAAACTAGTCTTGAACGGTAGTCTTTAGAAACTTTAGAAAACTATATTGAAATATGTACATAATAAGGCTTTGAGGCATATGACAGGATGTATCAATCAAACCCCTGTGACACTATGACACTGAAATATACACGGTTCTCGTCTAGCTAAGACAGACAGCTTAACATTCTACTGTTCAGCAGACACAAGAAATTTACAAATAAATACTGCATCTGTAATAAACTGGATACAGTGTATCATTTAATATGATAAAAAGTCTGTCAGTTTATACAACTGTTTAAAGACAATTAAAAGGTAAGGCGGTCAAAGATAAACAGACACCTTTCAGAGATTTATTGAATTGGCTCACAATAGCTAGGGTGATGTGTCATGTCAAATCCTTTGAGCACTGCTGAGGAAGAGCCCATTAGGCAAATTTGCATAGGTAAAGTACACTAAGTGGAACAACCCAATTTGTCTGAAGTTAGGTACATCAAAGAGAGAGAATCTAATGAGAATCGGCACGTACGAATATCAAGGAGACTTTGAAACTGCATTCAGCAAGTGGGCAGCCGTAAAATCACGACGCATACTCATGTGACATTCGATTTTATTATTTTTATGAAACAACATTTTAATAGTGCAAAACATTATAAATAAGCATACAAAACAGTCATACAATGATTTATTCTGTACTATTGTGGTATTGTATTTTTTGCTGTCAATAAAGTAATAAATACTCCATTTTTTTCAATTTTCATTGCCTACTATATTAATAGACATGGAAAAATACTTACTCCTTGCTTGGCGACACTTTTTGAAAATTGGCGACAAAATATTGAGATTTGCGATTTTTTTTGGCGACAACTTTTTTAAAGCCAGCACCATCCCTGAATATAGTCCAAATTTTATTCATTTTTCTGAAAATACAACCATAACCAAACCTGAACCCACAATTTCTTTAACCTTAGCTAATAAAATAACATACCTATATGCGTCTTTTGTAATAACCATCCTTTTACAATTACAACAAACAGGTTTGTCTTCTGTATGGCTCCGTTTGTTCTTATTAACACCGGAAATCACGACACACCAACAATGATTTAAAACAAACCTTCAATATAAAAGATTTTCACTATGACTCAGGGCAGGAAAACATGCTTTTGTTGCGGAACCAGGATGTGGTTACGAGCTCTTAGTTTTTTTTTTTTTTTTTTTTTTTTCAACATAGTGACATTATGCATTTGATGAAAATATCTTTAGATGTTCTTGAGAATAATATGAACTTTTATTTATTATGAAAATGTCGTAGATATATTTGCGATAGATAGTGGTAGCAGGGACATATGTCTATGGTGATACTGGTGTATGGTTACACGAAACACCCAAATCCACCCAAATCTACATCAAATATACCGAAATATACCTTTGATGCGCGTAATATACAAAGTATATGTTCTTTAGGTATCATATATTTCACGAAAATATCAGAAAAGTAGATAAGTTGCAGTAGATGGTCAAGGTTTTCTTGCATAGCATAACATATTGTTCGATGTGTTTTGTTTTTTAACACGCTCGTGTGTATTATTGATATGTATAAAATTTAGCTAAAGTTCTTTTTTCATTTTTTTTAAATTGTTTGTACTGACATAAGAATTTTCAATAGTTAGAATTTCTCCTTTTTTTTCGCCGTTGTATGATACCCAAATAACAAGTACCTTGTTTTTATTGGGCATCATAGGTATAAAAGGTATGTTTGTGTGTATGTGTGTGCACAAATATACTCCAAATACACCTAAATTTCGTTATATACAAACTGTATGTTCTTTGGGTATCATGTATTTGACGAAAATATAAGAAAAGTTGATTTTTTTAAAAACTGCAGTTCATATCTTCTTTTTTTTTTTTTTTTACCTAGATTAATCCAATACACAAAATCACTCTGTCACGTTGGCCAACGTGTATGATGTTATTTCCAGCTGGTACCACTTGGAGGTGTGACTAGAGCTTATTTTAATGTTAAATAAATTTATTAAACCCCAAAAGTTTCACCAACATTTTTGTTTATTTTTTGTAAAAGCCTAAATAATAAAAGTTAAAAGACTTTTTTTTATATTTTCCTTTCCTACTAATTTTTTCAATGATTAGTTCTAAATAGAGACGATTAAATTTAGTTTTGAATTGCCAGATTTAATAACTGAGGGAGGTGCGCATCCCCCAATACTAAATGGATGCGCACCTCTTAAGGGTACTAAAAGTTGGTATAAGTAGACCGATATAAAATAACATATTGTACAGTATTATTAAACATGGAAAAATAATATATAAAAGAAAATAAAGAAATATAGATATATCCCCCGAACATGCAATCATAATACATATACAAATAAAAAAGAAATAAATAAAAAGGATTTATATATAAAAAATAAACAATAAATACAAGCAATTTCAAACTATAAAGATATTCAAAGAGTATACATCATCTGAATACACAATTATAAGACAGGTATACATTTTAATACGTAGAGTTTTATGTTTCTTGTTTTAGTCATAGTCAACTAATAAAATGCATTCTATGTTATTTGTATTTATATTGTTTTTCATTTAGTTTAATAATCAAAATTATGAATATTAAGTTAAATAAGTGGGGAAAAAATGTACAACATATTTAATCAAAGAAAAAAAAAAGAATTAAATAAACCATGAACATTCTACCATGTGAATTAAAATAGCATACATCCCACGAACATATAAGTATAATACATATGCATTTGTATTTTTTCTGTAGTCAATAAAATAACTGTATTCGATTGATTTCATTTTTTTTTTAAATTTATGAACAACAAAAAAAACATGTAAGTTGACATAATTCAACAGGATACCATAGATATTAAAATGACATAATACCAACGAGTATCATTACGTGAATGCTCCCCAAATGTTTCTTTTAGAAAAATGAGAAGTTATGTTTTATTATTTCCAAGAGTTTATGAATCAGTAAATATAACTATTAGATTATATTGATAAAACAATACTGTACAGTGGCGTAACTACCGCCACGACAGCCCCCGCAATGTGTGTGTGTGTGGGGGGGGGGGGGGAGGAGGGGCAAAATCCCGCTTTACGTGTTTGTAGATTCACTAAGAAGAACGAAATTTTAATTTACACAAAGCCTATAGCCACTTGATGTGACTAAGAAACAAGAAATCAAAACATACAGAGATTTTCTTGCACATTCTTCAATAAGAACTAAACTATATAGATGTTCCCACTAATATGCTTACCACACATATGAAATACACAGTTAGAATTCATTGATAAAACAATAGTGTAGGTAAGGTACCTTGTTTCACAAAGATAAACGAAATGAACACAAAACCTAGCCACTTGAGGTGAATAAAAAACAAGAAATTTGAACACAAACAGATCTTGTAGATAAATATAACGAAATTTTAACTCACACAATGCCTATAGCCACTTGAGTTGACTAAGAAACAGGAAATTAGAACACACGCACAGATCTTCTTGTAAATAGTCAAAGTCCTTTCCGTCACTGCTTACCGAACGACACCAAATACAAACCTAATCCAGACCATTCAACAAGTTCGTCAGAACTAATACTTTGACATATCCCCATGAACCACTTAGAACACATTACACACACAATACAGTCAGAGACGCAACTTAATTTAAAATCTCCAAATGAAAATCCAGAAACACGCTTTCTTGCCATCGTGATTATCAACTATGAGAACTTAGTGACACGTAATGAGAGCTTGTTTGCAATAGATGTGTTAGTTACTGAGAACTCTTCCTTATATATTTGTATTCGTTATCAAAGGCATCATTATTTTCTCAAATTAATTAAGTTCTAATCTCATTAAAATATTTCGGCAGTTTGTGTGTTCCCCATTATAGTTTATCATCAAAGTTAAACGAAACCGACGTTTAATTACGGTTAATCTCAATATCGTTTAACTTCTAAAGGTATATATACATGTTGTGACAACATATTAATTACCGGCCTCTTCAAAGATAACCGTCTTCTATCAAAGGATTTAATGACTCGATGTTCCTTAAAAAATAATAATACGCAAATTTATGAATTGAGAATATATGTGTGTGTGTGTGTGTGTGTGTGATCTAAATTTTATTTTATTAATTAATGAATCAAAATCGAATTGTGAGCGAAATAAATATCTCATACACAGGTGCCTTTCTTCTACACAGAAATAAAGATATTTGTACTAAAAGGTCTTTTTAAGGGCCATTTATTATTTTCTGGAAAAGTACCTCGACTTGTCTATGCCTTACAATAAAATACATTCAGCCAAACACGCTATACATTATGTACAGGTTTATCCCTTATTTTCTTCACATCATTAAGGGCTGATTCGAAACAAAAGCCAGGCTGATTCGGACCATATTACGGGCTGATTCGGACCATGTGAAATATTGTTAAGTTTCGTCTTAGACTTAAATGCGACATTTACAGTTGTTTCTAATATGATATTTCTCATTATTTCCAAGGTACTTTGAGCAGTTCAGAACTGCATTTAAGGAAACAAAACCCCAATTTTACGTGATATAATGGCGTTGTTCTGTATACAGATCAAACGAAAAAATGTAAAACTGTTAATTTTGCATTGCCAATTTAATAGTGAAATATTTTCAAAGCAGCTCATTCACCTTTGTGCAAAATTGAAATAGTTTACTAAATTTTATTGAGAAATAATACAGTTACGAACACTGAGAAAAAGAATGAAAACAGGGCCCATGCAGTAAAATTATTTTCACAGACGCACACACACACACACACACACACACACACACACATATATATATATATATATATATATATATATATATATATATATATATATATATATATATATATATATATATATATATATATATATATATATATATATATTGGTCTGAGCATGTTAATACTTTGTTTAGATTTATGCATAATTAAAAAAATTTCTTTATATTGTAATATATACTAATAGCGCTGAATAGCACAGATACTAAAAAGTGAAACTCAGTTCCGGTCAAATTTGTGATTTAATTCAATAAAATATCATACGTTAATATCATAGTCTATATTCTGCTAATCTTGTTAACCTCGTATAAATTATAATAAAGAAACTGATAGCATAACGAAACTGGTGGAGTTATCTCTGTTGAAAGATGAAATATATTTTACTAATCTTAGTTTAAAGAACTGCATGTTAATTGTTTCTCTGAATTCATAATCCATCATTTAATTTTATGCAAATTACTAACACTTAATTAATTCATGCCGCTATAATTAAACTTATTATCACAGTCTGTTTAATACTTTGTTTGATCAGCGTGCCCATAATTAATTTAATTCCAAACAATAATAGTATGATCATCTGACCATCAATTTGCGAAACCTGTCTGATGAATGTCGCTATGATTGAAACACTTTTGTTGTCTTATGTCCAATGAATTTACCATTCTTGAACACAAAATATAATGCTGACTTTAAAGAACTGTGATCTTTCGTTACATGGAAGTGTTAATTATATTATATATGTATTGATGTAATAAAATATATATTCAGAAATCGAGATTTAATGGATTAAATATATGTTTAAATTAAATATTTACGTTCATTAATATTTACAAACTTTTCAAAGGTTAGAATGAAAATAAAAAAAAGTTAGTTTACTGGTTAGATATTTTAATCACAAGATAAAAACTCAACGATAACAGTAAAGTACGTTTTAATATTATGTTACTCATCAATAACTCTTTATATAATATTTATTTATTATATTTAAATATTAGTAGTAGTAAACTACCGCCTGTGCAGCACCGGTTGGGATGGAATGCGGTCAAACAAAGGCATGCATTCCAGAGCGCACGGCCGGTGCGTGGGGTTAAACAAAGGTCACACTAGGTAAACTATCGTCATTGTAAGCAACCATTTAGAGGGGTGAATGAATCCTAGATATTTTACATTAACATGTCAATTAAGTTCATTCACATGTGAAGAGGCATTGCTATAGAGAATACCTATTAGTGAATTATACTAGTTATCAGAACAGAGAAACGTTTCTTGTATACTTAATGAGAAATATTCGCAAATTAAGATCATGCAAGGTAAACTACTTGTACCACTGTTTGGAAGGATATGATGTACATTACCATTTCTTTTTATTGCCTGTTAGATGTGTGAGACTAAATCAAAACCATACAAGGTAAACTTGTCTGCCATCAAATCTACCAGTCAGGTCATTGTACTGAATTCTCTATTTTGTTGAAACACTGATAGATATCATTTATTTACACCTTAAATTCTCACCTCGCTCCGCATATGAAACCAAATGTACATTAATAGATATGATCTCCTACCCAGTCACTCGATCCATGGAAGCATTAATAAAAATGTTCCATTCTCATCCCACTCAATCTTTCGCCATATGAAATCATTTATAGATAAAATCTACTTTTCATTAAGATAAAACATTAAGATCTACTTAACATGGTGGGAATACATTTTTGGAAAATATTAGCATATCATTTACTATACTATACTCAACATATGATGTACATTACCATTTCTTTTTATTGCCTGCTAGATTTTTGAGACTAAATCAAAACCATACAAGGTAGACTTGTCTACCATCAAAGAGAATCCAACATCAAAGTGTACCTGTCATCTGATTTTATTTATCCATAGGTGTATTTATTTTTTATTTAAAATTAATTGATCAATATGTGTACAAATTAATATGTTGACGTCGTTTAATTTCAGCATATGCAATGTTAGGCTGTATCTAATTGAAAATCCCTAAATGGTCACTTAAATTTAAAATGTAAGACTTTTATTAAGAGTATAATACTACACATTCAGATAAAACTTTTAATATCAAAACGAAGATAAAATCACACGTCAGACGTACCCCCTTCCTAATTTTGATTTCAATCTATCGAAAAAAGATCACGGTCAAAGTTATATGCATATTATTACATCACTTAAAAAAAATTAACAAAAGTAAAATGTGACTTGAGAACTAATCTACTCAACAAATAAAAAAAAACCCACACACACATCCCTAATTTTGATTTCAATCTAAAGAAAAAAAAAATAATAACAAAAACCAATCCCTAATTTTGATTTCAATCTAAAGAAAAAAGATCACGATCAAAGTTATAAACATATTATTATTACATCCCTTAAAAAAATCACACACGCACACACACACACACACACACACACACACACACACACACTCCTAAACAAATCCACTTAGATAAAAAGAAATTGAAGATACAAACACACAAATGCACATATATATTTAATTTTGATATCAATGTAAATAAAATTTTAAAAAAAAAAAAAAAAAATCAAAATTATATGTATATTATTATACTCTGAATATATGATCACAAAATATCAAACTTGTTTTAAAATGTATCTACTCAACAAATAAAAAAAACCCACACACATCCCTAATTTTGATTTCAATCTAAAGAAAAAAAAAAATAATAAAAAAAAACCAATCCCTAATTTTGATTTCAATCTAAAGAAAAAAAATCACGATCAAAGTTATAAACATATTATTATTACATCCCTTAAAAAAATTACCAAAAGTAAAATGTGACTTAAAAACTGATCTACTCAAATTTTAAAAATCACACACACACACACACACACACACACACACACACACACACACACACACTCCTAAACAAATCCACTTAGATAAAAAAAAAATTGAAGATACAAACACACAAATGCACATATATATTTAATTTTGATATCAATATAAATAAAAAATAAATAAAAAAACAAAACCAATCAAAATTATATGTATATTATTATACTCTGAATATATGATCACAAAATATCAAACATGTTTTAAAATTTATCTACTTATATAAAAGGAAAAAGACGCACACAGACAAATACACACACATCCCTAATTTTGATTTCAATCTAAAGAAAAAAAAAATAATAAAAAAAAACAATCCCTAATTTTGATTTCAATCTAAAGAAAAAAGATCACAATCAAAGTTATAAACATATTATTATTACATCCCTTAAAAAAATTACCAAAAGTAAAATTTGACTTAAAAACTAATCTACTCAAATTTTAAGAATCACACACACACACACACACACACACACTCTCTCTTAATTTTGATTTCCTAGGTATAGAAAAAATCAGAATCCAATTTATATGCATAATACCTTTTAATCTTTTTAAAGAATTATACCTTGTGAATATGATCGTAAACAGTGAACATGTGACTGAATCAGCTGCAGTGCAAAATGTTTGTATATCATACGGCTGACAGAAAGCATTCATTATACAAACAGAGACTATCAGCATCACAACTTATATCTTACTCTCCATTGTTGTTCAAGGAGCAGTTATTGTATAATTATAGTACTTTGAAAAGAAAAAAAGAAACTTCTCCATTTTATGAGCACATTTCATTCATCAATTTGCATCCTTTTAATACTAGACTTTACATTCATTGTATATGATTTCTATAAAAGTAACTGTTATTTCACTCTAAACATGTTTTCACGATTGATCTATAAATAAACAATAATGATAGCTCCCTCATTGTTATTGTTGTTGATTTGGAGCTTAGCGTCATTTGTCAAAGCAAGATAGTTTATACATGTCAGTTAGAATAACTGGTGGAGGAAGAACCCGTGAAAACTCTGGGAAAGACCATTGGCTCACAGAGCAGCTATTGACCTTAATCACATATCCACATTGGTTGAGTCACAGACTAGAACCCACACAGACAGAGGTGAAATGTCAGTGATCAGTAAAGACGAGCGCTTCACATGTGAAGAGATGTTACTATAGAGAATACGTGTTTGATAAATCTCTCAATACTCCATATGAAATAACATTACTAACAGAAGATATGGCTCAAGCACAAATCGACATGCTTAGTTGTAATTTTAAAGATAGTTTTGATGATATTAGTGGCAACCAGAACGGAGAAAAATTTCTTGTATACTGAATGAGAAGTATTCGATAGTTGTAAAAAGATGGAAAAATGAAATTGTTATTATGATTCTAGAGGGGAGGAAGTCTATAAAGCTACCACTTGGCATATTTGAGTCAGTATGTAACTTGAACGTGAGTATACAACTCCTTAAATCATTTTTAGAGGGAAATTTAGACTGTTGAAATATGGATTTAGAAGTTGATTCTGCTAATGCTACTATGCATTGCATGAAATGTTTCCAATTCACGCGAGATGATATGACATTTAGTGAAGATAGACTTGTTAGCTTTATGAACTGGCCTAAACAAATAACACCTGACAAGTATTCCTTGGCAAAGGCTGAATTTTACTATACAGGAGAAGGTGATTGTACTACAAATACCAGACATGGCGATGAAAGATAGTACACAATACAGGTCAGAGCAGCTTAAGACAAGTTCTAAACTCGGTTTTAAATTTCATTGTGGAAAATATATCTAATTGAATTTAAGAATGGAAAACTTCAATGTCACTCTTGTTGACAGCATGAAGACAGAATTTAACAGCCTTTTTGGATTACATATGTTAGATCATCTTCAAAGTGTTACAATGGCAAAGTGTAATGGATGTAAATCAAACGTGTTTGATTTTTTGCAACATGAATGCAAAACCCTCACCCCTAACAGCAGATTGAAGAAATATTTTGATCAGATTTTGGAAGCAGTGGATGTAAAGAACGTACTGAAAGAATGGGAGGAGTATATTGTTAAGCTTGATATTCCTCAGAACCAATTAGAAAGTTACAAAGAGAAATTGATTTCAGATCAACTGAGGAATAAAATGTTGCAAAGTAAAGAATGGGAGGAGCATATTCTGAAACTAGTGCTTGGAATGATACAATTTGAAAGTTCATATGGAGAAGGTATGATATCAGATTATCGAAGCAGGCAGAGACCATTGTGGGCGGAGCAAAACCCATGGTCTATATAATGTTGATTTATAAAGTTTGATCGCATTAGTCTTCCTTTCAGTAATATCAGAGCAAATTAGTTCTCAGTAACAGAAGTGCTTTTGATTTAGTTTATCTTCTTTTGAGAAACTATTTAAAGCATCATGGAAAATACTTTAATACAATTTACAACTCATATAGATGATAGAACCAGTAGAATATTAGAAGATGAATTTAATCTTCATTATGCTCTCACTATGTTGAATATTGTTGAGCAAGTAGTGAAAGAAAATTGCTATGGATGTAAAGTGAATCATCCATCTCAAGTTCAACATGAATGTATCATGTACTCTACTAGTGAAAAAGTGATATATTTTTTTCCACACATTTTGGAAGCTATGGATGATAACAAAGTTCTTGATCAATGGGAGGAGGCTACTGCAAAGTTGGACATACTACCAAATCAATTAACTGCATATAAACAGAAACTTTCTTATGATCAATGGAGAAGGAATGAATTTAAAACTAAAGCATGGGAAGAGAAAATATTTGACATGGTTTTAAAGATGATTTACCTGGAAGGAAGATTCAAGGAGTGATACTAACCACATGAAATGATGGTAGAGATATAACGTTTTTCAAAAAAGCTTTAATTAAAATGACTATTAAAGGTCTTTTTAAATAATATCAATCCATCATATATATTCATCCATAATAATAATACTATTAAAATTGTGTGCAAAGTTTGATTTTGTAATAAATCATTGCTTTTGTACATATGTTTGTCATCTACTTATGATATTTATTATTGCTTTCTTAAGAATAAGGTCTCACCTATCTTCTATCTATACCATCTTCTCAAAACCGGTACAGTTTTATATCCATCTTTTTCTTACTTTCAACCACTTTCTCATCATGTATTTCTTTTCATTGCTTCAATCTATAAGCATATATACATTCATACATATATATACACACATACACACACGCACAAACACACACATATATATACATACATGCATGCATACATACATGTGAACATACATATATACATACAAACAAAGATACATACAAACAAACATACATACACACATTTCTATTGTTCCGATCTTAAGCATACATACATACATACATACATACATACATACATACATACATACATACATACATACATACATACATACATACATGAAAGAGAGTGGAGGATTTGTAAGGTGTATGCATGATATTTTTTCTTTTATTTCTTAAACTGTAAAAGAAAACACGATTTAAACAAATTAAGAAAAAATGATATAAAAGGAGTTTATATATTTTTAAATTATTGTATTGGCATCTCACGAAGACAATGGATAAAAAGCAAAAGGATGAAATCCTTCAGAAGTATTACTTTAACGTCTCGAATCCTGCTGCATTTGCTGGCCCTCAGAAACTCTACAAAATCTTGCATAAGAAGTATCCTGACCAATTCAGTTTATACTTTATTAAGAAATGGTTAAATAACCAAGATGCGTATTCTCTACAAAAACAAGTACGACACAAATTCAGAACTTCCAATGTACGAGTCTCCTCCATCGATGAACAGTTTGATGCCGATCTGATGTCAGTGACAAATCTATCTAAAGAAAATAATGGAATTCAGTATTTACTTTTTGTGATTGATATTTTTTCCAGATATCTGTGGGTAAAATCATTAAAAAATAAATCTGCAAAATCTGTTCTCAGTGCCATGAAAGAGATTTTTCAAGATCGTAAACCCATTAAATTACGTACAGACAAAGGTTCTGAGTTTGCTAACCATTGGTTCAAGAAATTTATGAAAGACAATGCTGTATACTTTTTTATGACACAGAATCCAGCAAAAGCTAATTATGTTGAAAGAGTGCAAAGAACCATTAAAACAGCTATGTATAGAATAATGAAGCATAATCGCAGTTATCGTTATATCAATGATTTAGACAAATTAGTTGAAAATTATAACGCGTCACCTCATCGCAGTCTAAATTATATTACCCCCAAAGATGTTAACAAGGGAAACCAAGCTGATGTCTGGGCGTACATGTATCTTAAAAAACCTCAAGTTGCGCGGAAACATAAACCAGCATACAAATTTAAAGTTGATGATTTTGTGAGAATAACATACATCAAACATCCATTTCTTCGTTCTTATCAGCAACAGTATACATCTGAAGTATTTAAAATTGATAATCGACTCTTAAAACAAGGTATTCCCATGTATAAAATTAAAGATCTTAAAGATGAAGCTATAAAAGGATTATTTTATAATTCAGAACTCCAAAAAGTTGACAGAGATGAAAATAGTCTCTGGTTTATAGAACAAATATTGAAAAAAAGAAAACAAAGCGGAAAACTTCAATATTTTGTTCAGTGGGAAGGGTTTCCAAAATCATTCAATAGTTGGATAGATGTTGATCAAGTAAAAGATACATTTGTTGATCCTGCATAAAATAATGGATCGTTATGTTTACATAAAAAGCGATGATAGCAATCATTATTTTCCAGACAATCAAGTGTGTAACTTTAAAGTACACTTAAAATTACCACTTACATTTAATGGATTTTGGAAAGTTGGATTAGTTGAATTTTATGCAGCCTTTAAAGAGATGAAAGGAAAAAAGGATAATTCAATCAGCAATGCATTATATGTATATACCAACATCTGCAAGGAAAGCATTGTGAAAGGATCAGAACAGCCTCTTTTGAGAAGATTACAAAAAAACTCGCAAGATGGATGGAGTTATAGCTTTGGTTCACCAATATATTTACCAGTAAAAAGAAGAGAACTAATTGAATTTGAATTTTATATTAAGTCAGAAGATGGCAATTTTGCATCATTCCTGATCTCGCCAGTGTCATTGCTACTTCATTTTAAACATTATCCGTTTTATTTACATTATGAACCCCTCTAAATTATACATACCCAATCCACAAAAGTGGATGAATTTTTTAAAAAATGTTGCAAATGGTAAAGAGCGTTTACAACCAAGCAATCAAATTGGTGGATCAAAGTATATTCGCTCTTTTATAGCACCAATAGACAAATATCTTAAGCAGTCTGAAGAATCTGCTTTACCATCTCATCAAACATCAGTAAAACTTGTAGCTTCATGACAGCAAGTTGTTGAACAAGCTAAATCTGAATTGAAACGTGATCAAAATAATATTTCTATCAAGTCACAACGTACATCTAAAATGCAACATAAAGGAAAAGGGTATAGAAGAGGAAAGAAGTCAACAAAGAAGACAGCCTCAAAGACAAGAAAAATCGTCAAAATTAGTTCAAAGAATCAAAGAGGTGGAAAAAAGACCGTTAAAAAGAAAACTAGGAAATCATCAATGAAAAAAGACATTTTCAATTTTTAATTATGTCCATATTCAACTTAGAAAACTTTCATGAGGGTGTTCCCAGCGAGCTATCCCTTTTTGATCTTCATCCAACACAGGTAGCAGTATCAGATATTTATTATCAAGAAATTCGACCACTCTCGCAATTGTCTGGAGATAGTCCTATTGAATTTAAAATCAGTGGTCAAAATTCTATGGACTATTTAGATTTGAAAGGTTCACAGCTTTATGTGAAATTGAAGGTGAAAAAAGCAGATGATACAAATTTAGTTGACAATGAAAAAGTTGGACCTGTGAATTTACTTTTACAAGCTCTGTTTTCCGCCACAGAAGTTATCTTACAAAATAAATCTACCATCACATGTAACAACAATCTATATAGAGCTACGATACAAACAATGCTAAACTATGGACAAGATGCTAAATCTACTCAGTTATCTACACAACTGTTTATCAAAGATGATAGCGATCACCCTGAAGATCCTGACCCGTCTGGCGCTAACAATGGCCTTTTCATACGATCACAGTACATTAAAAAGTCGATCAGTCTAGATCTACAAGGACCTATTTCTCATGATCTATTCTCCATATCTAGATACTTGATAAATCAAGTTGATGTAAAGCTAAAACTCTACAGAAGTTCTCCAGCTTTTTGTCTTTGCTCTGGAGAAACAAAACCCGATTACAAGATAGATATAACTGATATATATCTACTAGCAAGAAAAGTGAGAATCAATCCAGCTGTGATCTATGGACATTCTGAAATACTTAAAAGCACTAATGCTAAGTATCCATTCACCAGAGCAGAGTGCCGAACGCAGAGTATTGCAAAAGGAAGTACTTCATTTCACTGGGAAAACCTATTTCAAGGACAAAAACCTAGTCGAGTTATAATTGGATTTGTTAAATCAAAGGCAGTGTCAGGAGATTACAGTTCAAATCCCTTTGATTTTTCTAACTGTAACATCCAATCTATTTGTCTCTATTCTGATGGAAAACCTGTTGGAGGCAATCCAATAAAACTAGATTTCAATACATCAGATGGTGCGACGGTTATGCGAGCATACTCTGAATTATTTCAGTTTACTGGAAAGTGGAATCATGATTTGGGAAATAATATTACAGGACTAGATTTTATCAAAGGAACAACTCTGTTTGCATTTCAACTTGAACCATACTTCTCTCAACATGGAGAATATCTATCTCTGGTAAAGATGGGGAACGTGAGACTAGATGTACAGTTCAAGAATGCTCTGAGCGGTAAGTATTCGCTTCAAAAAAATATTTAATTCACATCTAAAAGAATTTGAAATATATAATTATACTAATTTTTCAATGATTATGATTTTATATCACTTGTGTTCTTTTCCTTTTCAGAAACAATGAGCTGTATCGTATATAGTGAGTCTCCAGGATATTTTGAAATCAACCAAGAACGAGACATCATAACAGAATGAATACATCTCAGCTTCTAGGAGAAGTGTTTATATGTCTATTAAAATGTTCCATTTATGTGGAGAAGTGTTTATATGTCTATTTAGCTCAGTTTTTGTGCTTTCTTTCACGATTTCTGAAAGGTTTAATAAAACAAAGCCTCTTTATTTTTGCATTGCGAGCCATTCAGTGCTACACCATTCATTTAATAATATGCTTTTAAATTCTTTTAATTTTTTTATTTCGATTTCTTCAAGAATTTGGGTATTTACCTGCAATTTGTGCTAAACAAATTCTAAACCACTACTTATATTTGGATAATCCGTGTTCTCTTTCATCATACACCTCGTACACAATGACTGAGCTTGTGCTAGGCACAACGTACTGACATTGTTGCTCTGTAACATTATTTGTCCATTCTCTTTCATCAACGTTTTCATTTTGGATTTGAAACTCATTAGGTACAGCTTTTGCATATGCAGTCTTATCTATTCATTGAACTCGCTATTTAAAGGTCCTCCACTTTTAAAATTTTCATTAGTAATTTGGTTTTCTGTGTACACGTCTTCTTTTAAAATGTTTTTTTATTTGCTTTTTTCTCTTTTCCTCAACTGGCCCGATTTCTATGTTATGCTTTGCAGATCCTACGCCATTTTTTTTTTTGGGGGGGGGGGGCGGGTGGGGGTATACGTTTTTGTTGTTTGAATATCTAAGTGGGGATTAGTGGTTGTATTCCTTTATGATTTAGTATCACGCCGTTCTAGAAACTCCTTTCTGTCAATCTTTCTTTATATTTTTTCTTTTCTCTATTCCTCAAACACATCCATTACTAATGATAGTTTCTATGCATTGGATAAGTCGCTAATATTTTTCATTGTTGTAATTTAATTGTTACACATATCTCTCAATAAAATTAATTATATTTAATAGCCACAAAATTGTTCAAAATAATTGTTACTGTTTAACATATCTGTAATCTAATATTTAATCTTCGTTTTTACTAAAGCTAATTATGACCGTAAGGACTCATAGATAATTTGTTTATCTCAACATTGAACATTTCATGTTTGTAAAATCTACTTATTGTCCTTCGGATAGTCGGATGTATCGATGTTATTTACCATTCCCTTCATGTCCTCGTAATATTTTGTTCGCTTTGTTTTCACTTGCAAAACAAGCGAATCAGTTTAAGTGTCCGTGCATTTCTTGTTGTTCATGAATTTAGGTTTCAGTACAACATAGTAGAACATATACATTAGAAGTTTGCTTAGTTCCAACATAGTGAATCAGATTTATATATCGGTTTGCTCAGAACAACATTTTTTAGGATTTATTTGTCATAAACTTGTTTTTCTTTTACTGATAATCCTAACTATCTTTATATCAATATTTGTCTCTAATCTCTCAAATAAATGAATATTATAATCGATTCTAACTTCTATTTATCTTTTTCTTCCCTCACATTTTCCATCGTCTTACCAATTATATCATTGTTCAGCATTTTCAAAAGTCTTTTCAAAATCATCAGTCACTTTTGTTCTTGGATTAGTATTCAAAGTTACATATTTTTTTATCAAAAGTGTTTGAATGAACAATTTTGTTTATTGTTAATTGTTTGTTTCTTTAAAATAATTCATTTATGTATTTATTGTGTTTTTGTATAATTCCAAAACTTATATAGTGTTTAAGATTCATGTTGTATATCACGTGATTTGTCTTATTATACAACGTGCACATCAATTTCTTTCAATTTTGATATCTTTTCATTTCGTCTCCAATTAATTGCTTTTGACGTTTTCTGATATTTCCTCCTGCGGAGATACAGTCTTTTAGTCTTTTCAGTTGCTAATGAATAGTCCATGAAATATGCATGTTACTCTATAGGTATTTTCAAACAACATATAAGATAATCCCCTTTTTACAGTTATCCTACCATTTTTTAATATTCGGTTTTAATACATATTTTGATTTCATCATCACTTAACTGTCTAAAGCCTCTATATGGTAAGTACTGTGACAAAACATAACCTTACAAATTATTATAATTTGTATATTCAATGAATGAATCCTCTTTGATTAGATCATTATTCTCCAAAATATTTTATATTAGCCTTCGCGTGCGTTAAACAAGCCACACTCATTCCTCCTGCTCAATCATCTGGTGCATGCCTCTGTCACGTTTTGTTTCTAACTCTATTTCAGTCTTCTTAAGACAGGCAACACACATGTATCGTTGAACTGTGTAATAGTAGCAGGGGTCTAACTCATAGTTTTTCATAGCTGATGGTCTAAACTCTTCGAAAATGTCGTACAGCATTAGAGTGTCCTTCATCACATAGTAGTCATGAAGCTCGTTTAATGTCTTGAGTTTGAAGTGTTCAATTACATCGTTCACATATTGAAGGTCTTTTTCTAAAATATGTTTTCTATTCAAGGACGAATAAAAAATTATGACTTGACGGTAAGGTGGTTTCCTCAAACTTTTCAAGACTATATATGTACTCGTAAGGATACATATGTTTGCTCAAATATTTTTCAGTCATACCACCGACCTGTTTTAACGTTTTGTAAAATTTGTCATTCGGTATGTTCTAGCAAATGCTTCAAGAGAATAATTAATAAATTTCAAGGTGTCTAAACATCTCATGATCAATATTATTCTTGTTCCATCTCCATAGGTGACAGTTTTGCTAAACGAAATGTATGTATCATCCGATGACAGAATAATATTAAACTCTTCACGAGGATCTGTTTCAATCACTTTCTTTATGAAAAGGTTGTTTCAAAAGGTTGTGAAAAATATCGAGATAAATCATGTTAAAATGTTTTTGTGCTACAAAAGCTAATCACACTTTTGGCTAACTGCTTACACATCTCAATGAATAAATCCAAACACTCCTCACCTCCATAACTTGGAAAACCATTAAACGGATTTAAACTCGTGTTTACTGATTGTGCATGAAAACAAAATCGTGATAGAATGTATTTGTTCTTTTTTTTTACAGTGAAATCTTTATGTCTTCATCATGACGCCCTGCTCATTAGGTAAAATTAGTGCTCCGAAATCAGCATAGGCTACACCATTCAGTTTTATAATATGCCTATACTATTTATTAAATTTAATCATCTCATTTTCGTGTAGCAGGTTAACTGTATCCCTCACACAATTGCAAAGTCCGATTTGTGTGTTAAATACCCGAATAGACCTAAAACAGTTAAAACATTTATTACACATATACTTATCTCCACCTCGGTATATGATGTCACTTCATTACCTATCAATCGTTGCATACTGTTAATACCAACAAAAGTAGAATTTAAAACCTCATAATTTTCAACTTCTGAAATTCATGGCATATTCACAATCTTGTCAAAGTATCTTCTAGTCTTTATAGTTCTTCTGATCAGGAGTTAAATATCCAATCCTTGAAATGGAATATCATCCGACACTTTTCAAACGATACTTATCTTAATTGTATTTTGGTCTGTATGCATGTTCACTGAGTGTATTTAAAACACTTTCAATTGCATAAACAGCATTTATCATTCTTATTGTTCACAGTTACATAGGCTTTGTGTTATCTTTTACTCATTAGGTAAGTCGATAAAGCAAATCTTTGTTTTAAAGAGGTTAATTCATAAGTATAAAATTATGTATATCCGCCACCGATAGACCTTCCGTCTTGTGTTAAACTTTGCTAATTATTTCATTGGACATGTCGTCAACTTTCATTCACGTTTCACTGCTTTATATCACCTAGTCATTAGTATCAGCATGAAAGCTAACATCTCCCGCATTAAAACAGTAATCAAATATTTTCGTATCTAGTCGCATTTTTACAGGTCAGTCTCATCATTTTTTTTTTATAGTTTCTGGTTTGAAATATATGTCATTTAGCACAAAAGAAGATCTCGAATTCGTTAGTCTTCTCATTCTCTGGGTGATAAGTTGTATTATATTTTCTTTAATCCTCTCGGAAAAAAAAATATGTAAATCAATATCTCATTCCTGAGCAGGAATTCGATACTCTCTGATTTTTTAATCAAATCCAAGACTTAGAACTTAAGCTTAGTATTTTAGTAATATCCTTTTTGTTTTGGTTTTTCCTTCTGTCTGATGGTTGCACCTCGAAAAATTCTGTGATGACTCTCTTGTCATCATCTCCGGCGAGGTGCATATCCTGATCAGCGTCGTTAGTAATAAATTTGCCTAGTATTCTCTCAAACCTTTTTATCTCCTGACATGAATTATTTTTGTGGTGGTAAGTAATGTTAACTTTAGACCTCTACGAATGAATTTCTTGAAGTTTCTACTAGAAAGTTTCAAAACGATTTCCTTAAAAGTTTTAACAATTTCGTAATTATCGTCTGTTTGTTTAACTTCAACATACGAACTGTCTTTATTTTTCCACTATCACATATGGTTCTAACACAACTCATGGATAATTCTATTAGTATTTTTAAATTTTTTTTTAAAAAAATACAATTTAAAAGCATAGGAGTACTTAAAGGCAATACATGAGTTACATCAACTGGTGTTCCATGTATTTTATCATATTCTATTAGTCTTCTACGTCTGTATTTTGTGTCTATATATACAGGATTTGTTGTTATTAGCACGAAAGAACTATGTGAACTATTAACCGCATTATCCATGCATGTTAAACCTCCCGATTTATGTATTTACTCACAACTCGCACAAACGAACTATTAGATCTCTCAACCTTATCCATAGCCATTAAACCTCATGATTAAACCTGTGTATGTTTTCATTTAAGTAATTAATTTCTGTTCTACATTCTTATATTTTGTATCTTTGTTCTTATGTGACTTATCATCAAATGAATTGTCACCTTTCTTCCACATTCGCTATTAACGGGTTGCTTCTTTCCTGGTGTTCTTAAGCTCATTTTCATTCTTCTTTTGATTTATTCAAGCTTTTCATATAATCAATCCATCATTATTTTTTAAAAATGCATATGAAAATTTGTTCTCGTTGCACGTTCTCCATGTACTGATCACGATTTCATACTTTGGCTTTTCAACGAAAGATATATTAAAAGTGCCTGTTCGTGACTTGCAGTACCTATTAGTGCCTTCTGGTAACTACTTAAAAGTAAGTTTTAGTGCCCATTAGTGAGTTTTAGCACATATTAGTGACTTTTAGTTAGTGTCGTTCTTTTCCCCTACTTTAAATAAGTAGTATGCATAAACAGTGTCCTTACTGCTCCCACTCATCAAGAGACGTGTGAACATTTACTTAACATGTTAAAAGTAAACATTTTTTTAAAACAAATTAGTTCAGTTCTCTTAAACCAGCAAAGTCTATCATTGCAAAAGAGGAAAAAAAAAAAAAAAAAGAATACCACACAGCTAAAATTGACAAATATTATTAAAGAAAGTGTTGCCAAAGTTGGCAAATTACAACTGAAGAGGCATTCAATCCAACAAATTAAACGTTCAAAGAGAAAAAATAGACATTTTAAATACTACTTAAATGTAAATTTAAAAAAAAACAAAAAGAAAAACTTTTTTTTTATAAGCCAGTATAAAAGTGGCTTAATACGTTTTTTTTTTAATTGTGGAATGTTTGACATACATGTATAATAAAAAAAGGATTTTAAAAATCTGTACTGTACTTATATGACATTTCTATGATTCAGAGAATTTTGTCACTGTGGTTTCGTCTCCCTTGATTTTAATTGTGCCCATTATAGGGGTAGGTATCTTGCATGATGTATGCAGTATATATGTACTGACTTTGTTTTGTAACATGTGCAAGCGTCTGCGTCACAACCCAGCAGTTTATCATGTACATTAGACTGGCTGCAATCTATTTATGTATGAATTTAGTTCTCTCATAGTTTTTATAGTGTCTGACGTTGCTTTGATACCGCTTGAAACAAATGCAATTTCATCAAATTTTGTGTATAAAAAAACAACAAAGAAAAAGTTAATCGCTTTGTGAAACAGAAAGCTATCACTTTGTCTCATTTTTACGATGTTAAATGCTACTCAATTTAAAACAGTTATTTTCCAATTATTGTTGTTTTTTCGAGACAAATTGTGTACAAATCTATGATAACTCTCGTAGTCTCCCTAGTAACAAATATCTCTGAATGATTCACTTAAAAGTTTTGTAACCACTCATATATTCGTATTTTGTACAACTTTTGTAAGCGTTTGTACACTTTTTGTCGTTTCGGTTTTAAACAGTTTTGACTTGGTCAGTCAGTCCGAATCGTACCCATCTGCAAAACCACATTAACTTTTACCAAATTGAACAGTTTTAAAATGTAACTATGACCCATAAAGTCCAAAGACCTGAGATTTTTTCCTTCTTATTTTTTATTTTGAGAATGGTCTAGAAAGGCTCATCCTCATACTTCTCAAGTTTGCACGCTTTTAGTCAACTAAAATGTTACAATATTATCGGATGCCTCAGTTGTTACCCCATTAGTCACGCGCGATTTCCACCCATAAACTCTCTGATTTTATTTTGATTCATACTTCAGACATAAGACTGGAAATAGTTAATAGATATATTTACCGGATAACGAATTATGTTCAATAAATACTATACCAATGTAGCAGGATGAAGCCGGATGGGATTGGATTTAGCGAAAACACTCAAAACAATTACGTGAATCAGATATTTATTTATAATGTAAATGAATGATGAATGAATCTGACACCTTACTCATGCGCATAAAGCGCAACAACGGATATAACAATTATATCGTTCCTAAATGGAACCGATCAAAGCATGGAATTTCAACAAATAATCACAAACGATCCCATATGTCAATGGACATGATCAATGTATGGAGCTTATCAAAAAAAATTAATCAATGGATGTAATGCATCAAGATATATGACATATGGAATTACATATAAGTATGACTGATATATGTATCTATCAACAAATTTCGTTAACGTATGGTTCATCAACAAGTATGATGAATGTATGATTGATTTTCCAACATATAGTGTCATAGAATTTTTTTGTTCAAAACCTAATATATAATGGTATTATCTCGTGGCTTCCGGTCGATGATCACGAGAGATTTTAGATTCCACAGCTCCCGTCAAATGACGAAGGAACTATCTCTGTAATCCGCCCATCCCAGCTTACCGAAGGATTCCTCAAGAACCTTCTTATCCCGCAAACCCGTTGGTCCAGAACCTTTTGCAGCTCACACTGAGTAAACCAGTACCGTCCTTCGAACCAACGTCACCACTGAACGCAGTATCCGGATTTTAAAAAAACCCCAGAGTACGACGACTCCCCGAAACAGCTAAAAAAATTATAATGACTTAGGTTCCGCTCTACAGTTTTGCACTTTACAAAGGGTTTGATTTTTAAAGGAAAAGAATTTCCCACGTTTTCCTCACCGGTTATCCTGGTTATTTTAAACAGACCTTGTATATCTTAGGTATTGTTAAAATAACTTTTAATTCCCTTAATTTTGTTGCATAATTTGGGTTATAGAGTATACAGCTTGGCCTTACTTCAGATTTGCACCTATCAAAGGACTGCTAGCTCCGCTTGGTCATTTTTACTTCCCGGACATTAAAGGTAAATGGGGGGGGGGGGGGGGGAGAGACGAACCAACAACTTTATTTGCATTTTTTATATTTTATAATTCATCATTGTACTTTCAGAAGTTGGTATTATCTAATCTAGCAAAATTCATCTTCCCTATTTTAATAACTGCTAAAGTTATGTGCAAATGACTTCACCTTTTACCGGTCCCTGTCTCAGAAGTATATAATAACCGTAGAGCGCTACCTTAGCTGTGTAATACACGAAACATGTTCAAATGCAAATACAACGATATATATTACGCTTGCGCGCACCGAACCGACTTCGTTACAAATTAAATTCGTTCAGAGATTTTTATTATACTAATTCCACGTTCATGCACGAATCTGTCTCTGACAAGAATAATCGTACTGGATTATTAGAACTCGAACATTACTCCTCATTTAATGCGTACTACATATAATTTAATTCAACATGTCTGTTCAGCTATAAAATGTCTAAACATGGCACAGACTATATTCTGTCCAATAACATCGCGTAATGTGACATACATCTGACTTTCAATTACGAAAAATACAACATATTTAACATTTTCATCACATAGAACGGATAGCAGTTTTCGTTATAACGTACCTCTACAGTTGGAGCTTGATTCCGGAAAATGGATAGCTTCCTGACAAGACTTGTCTCTATTGTGACATTACAGAGAGAAGTTGATCTTAGTACTCCAGTCCTGGTCACATCCATGGCCAGAGAACTCGAGTTAAAACGGAGTTCCACACTGCCGACATTTTGTGCGTGCATGAGTGAGTGAAGATAAATAAGTATTTCTAAATCGCCACTGTTAAAGATAATACACTCCCTGGTAACGTTGTACGCGCCAACGAAACCCATCTACATTTTCCTTCATATATACTGCACATACATTTTCCATTTCACATGTACATTACCTTCCATTTTTATGGACTCAAAAATCTGTTCAACTTTGTATATGTCACCTTGCTTGTCGTATAAAGATAACTCTCGTTCGTAAAATATGCCCTCACAAAGTTTGTGAACTACCGTATCACCCAATATTTCTTGCCTGACTTTTGATAGTTAATCTGAAACATTAGTACGGTAGCACTTTGTAAATATTGTGTTTTATTTTGACATTTTTACTGTTTCATCAATTTAGACTAGCTCGAAATGTAATAGTTGTTAAGCAACTGAATAAATTGATAGATACTTTTTATCGGGTTTCTTTCTTGCTCGCTTCAACTGGAGCCATGTATATTGATGTGTGATGAGTGCTATTGAATCCATAAATTAATTTTGGTACAACGTCAACTCATTTTCTGGTTTCATTTTGAGTGAAATATTTCCACATTCTAGTCTTTTGAGTTCTAATCAACGTTTCCACAACAGATGATTTTCTTTTCATGGTAAGTTGAAAAATACGCATTATCTTCCTTTTCCAAAAAAACTGAACTATTTTGTTGTAAAACTCTTTTTCCTCGTCACACAGTGTCGTTTCAGGCTTTCGCTGTGTGAAGATTTCTCTGAACGCATAGTGTATGTCATCTCCCTTTTTCGTTTTTACGTTTTCAGCTCCAGCGTATTTTGAGAAGACTTCTATAACTGTAAAGCTGTATTTTTATCCATGGTTGAACTTTTTATATGCTTGTATATGAACAGTATATGTCTGCCACTGGCCATCCACATGACTAACATAGACCTTTCTGCAGGAAAATCGTTATCTAGCTTGCTTTTGTAACGTATAGGTAGATTGTTCAGTTAACCATTCTTTCAGTTCAGCGGACTTTAACTTCTTTTCGTCCCGTTTAATTTGTTCTCACAAAGGATTTATCTTGGTGCAATCAACTGCACTTTCGGTATAGTAGTTAAGATGCCTTAAATAATGTGCTCTACAAGTATATTGCTCTGCAAGTCTCCCACGTCAGTCATTTTAAACGGCATAAAACATGCAGAGAATACTTTACGTTTGACAAATCGTCTTTAGGGGTTATCATCAAATGAACAGAACACCCATCTATCACAGAAACATTTATTTTCAGCAATTTGCAACGTCTTCTCGATCCTTTCACATATATAAATGATTGTAGATTTTATTCCAATTTTGTCATTCCAGTGGTTATTCAAAAACAGCTACTTCACATACTGAGTCACCGTGTACTGTTTTAAATCAAACTTTATTTTGATATATTCTATCTCTCTTTTTGTCGAAGAGTTGTAGATTTACCTTTTAAAGTTTACTAAATCTTCGAATTATACTGTACATTTAGCTGAATACAAATTTGAATATTTTTCGACATCACATATGTCATCTATTCTTTCCTCAAACCGTACTGTTTTAACAATATTTTTATCAGGATTTATGATGCTCATCTTGATATTATCATCAATGAATGTAATCTGTAAATCTTTATCTTTTTTGAAACCTTGTAGGATATGTTTTTTATGCTTGAAATCGACAAGTCAACATTTTTATTCTCTTGAATGATATTATGTAAAACAACTAGAATTGACCACACTTTTATCTCAATGCACGTTATCTCTTTATACTGGGATTGTTGTTTTTATGTTACAATCATTAAATATTGTTATCACCTCTCGGAAATCTGTGGAATCTATCACAATATGCCTTTTGTGGCATTAATTATGTAGTGGGAAAATGGCTATATTTTTTCTACCTGCTGTGCTAGATCACGTGCTAGAGTAGATATAAAAATTTTTATCGTGAATATCGTAATATTTTAAATATTTACAAGCGTGCTTACGGTGTTTTTTTTTTTTTTTTACCCCTACACAGGATGGTGGTAATTTATAAATTACAAGTGTGCTCTTTGTGTTTTCGTACCCTACAAGAGAGGGTAATAATTAATTTTGGAAAATTATCAACTGTGCTCGGGTGTCCTCGTAGCAGTTACACGAGAAGATTATACTAATTTGGGAAAATTGCCAACTACAACGGTGTTTATGCCGTCAGTCCCTTATTGCTTGTGTTACGTTTCTTGTACGTTAGCAGCACAATCTAGTTTTTATTTATTTACTTACTTATTTATTTAATCTCTATCAGAGCTATGTTTTCGACCGTGGATTATATATTTGATCTGCTCTCAATATATTTTTTTCTGCAACCAAGATTCAATCTGCTAACTTTTCAGTTTTAAATAGGCCAGAAATGGTCTCTTACGCGCGGTGGTAATAATTTAACATTTTACAATTGAGCTAGAAATTCAATCGTACTCCGACACAAGATGCACAGGCACTCGTATTTGTCAGTAAAAAAGAGTGAAACTGTTAGAAGGGGAATCGGTGTTGCCAATAGTTTCCCTTTTTTAACTGACAGAAACGAGCGCCTATGACAGTGATGGTAAGAAAATTTACAAGTGTGCTAAGTCTGTCTAGTCCTCACTACTCAAAATAAATTTGACCGTCTATGCCCTATATAGACGAATCGAGCAATACCCTACTCAGACGGAGAGTTTGAGAGATGCGAGAGAAATGGCCAACTCGAGTGATGTTCTTGTTGCAGTTTTAAATCACAATAATCCGCCGGATTCTGTGTCAAAACCAGCGGTGGAATTATCAAAAGAGCTTCAGAAAATGATGCTAAGGTGAGGTTTCATGTGCAGTAAAATGGGTCAGTGTAAACATGAGGGCTGTCTAAGGAACGTTATCATTTGATCATGACTTTTGTCACAAATGTTCGTGGACGGAAGCATGTGATCGACATTAATCAAAATCTCAAATTTAAAAAAAAAAAAATAATGTTCAGTTACAAAGAATCTGACTTAACGCCAATTTCTTTTTGGTTTTAATTTTTTTCTATAATTGTGTAAACGCCTCCCTCCCCGCATACCATGCACATTATCGAAGGTGATTGTGCCTTGGGCTTTGTCCGATAAATCAGCCCCCTAAACCTGTATGGATATCAGTATCAACACGGGTTTGGGAACTGATTTATCGGACTATGCCCCGAAAAGGGTCTACCTAAACACAGTAATGCCAATGGACAGTATTGGAGATGAAATACAGTAATGTGAAAGAAATAAAAGTAATGAAGCAAGAAATTATAAATATTTTTTGGGGGTACAGTTTGTTGTTGTTTATCCATTGCCATTAATATGAAAATTGATGGTGCTGGTGTAAAGTAATGGAACACAACTTGAATATACAGTAAGGTATAGTATACTATGGTAACAAATATAAAAACGATGTATAAGTCATGGAACTAAGTATAATTATATTTATTTATTTATTTATGTCTCCAGTTTGGAGACATTGTATTCATTGTTTTTATTTTTCTAAGTTTCCATTTAAAATATTTATGTTCATAATGGATAGGAAATACAGTAATGGAAAATAGGCATTATGCACGAACAATATAGAGATTATGAATGTTGATGAATTATTTAAGAAAAAGATGTTTTTGTTCAGTTTTTTGTTGTTGTTGTTCCTCAGTTGACATTAATATATATGATGGCTCTGGTGTACATTAATGGAACACCAATATACAGAAATGTATATACTATTCTGTGGTAGCAAAAAAAAAAAAGAATAGCCCCATAGTCACGGAACTTAATATACATGTATTTATATTTATTCATTTATTTCTGTCTCTGTTTAAGAGACTTTTTCATTATTTTCATTTTTGTACATTTTCATAAAAAATGGTTAAATGTTTTATATTTTAGGACCAACGGCAAAAACATCATTGATAAATTTATAGCTATCGTTATTTTATTGTATAAAATATTTAAAAATAGACTAGACAAACTTAATTGCATAACCAAAAAAACTAGTAGATTATGCTTTCATCAAATGCCACATATTCATGCCTGTTGCAATTGCCTTTGATGACCATCTTAATTGCACCGATAATCCAATCAGTTGAGTAGGTAGAATCATCAATGAATTAATATGTATGACTGAACATAATTATCATTTAATGGCATTCTTTGAGATGTAGTGTTCAAACAACATTAAAGGAATTGAATATATTTATGAACAATAGTGTTTGCTACAGAATTTCTTTGTTCAGGGTTCCCACGCTTTTTAAAACAAACATTTCCAGTTTTTTTTCCCCTGGATGAAATTGATTTTTTCAAGGATCACTTGTGACCATTACTGAATGGAATAGAAAGCATTTTGGTTTAGAAAACATGCATTTCTGCAATCAGAAGCTGTGTCTATTTTGAGACTCTCCCATATCATCTGAATTAGACATATGACCATGTACCACAACACAGATGTATCACTAAAAACAAATTCACTATCAAAATTCATATAAATTTTGCATGTAATTCATTTTAATTGACAGAAATATGTTTAGTGTGTTTTTATGTATCGTACTGTTTATTGCTTTTTTCCAGTAGGTTCTCAGTATAGGACTAGCCATCACAAGTGGCTGGGCTCTGGCTCTGTGAGTGCTGATTTCTATGGAGTAAAAGTCTATCAGCAGTATAGTACATCTACATAAAAAGATGGATTTAATAACAGTTTGATAACAATTATTTTCATTTTCGGCTCTCTAGAACACAGGAATATGCACTCTTTTTATTAATTAATAGTAGAGTTTTCAAAAACAAAAATCACGCAATTAATTCCCATTCTAAATTAAAAAAAGATAGCACTCATGAAAGCAGGGTCTTTGCTCCTGAATCTCAGGTGCACTTAGTGTAGCTCATGCTTTCGCCATTTATCCTCACCTAACATCATTAAATATCATCATCATCATTCGTTTTAAAGCTGGTCCTCTGAAGGAAGAGTAATAAAGCATACTCGGTTTCACAGTATCGTGTATTCCCCATTACAGAGAATATCACCATTCAAATAAACAACACCGACAATAATAAAACAATATAACAACCCAATTTGTTATTTTAATTTTCATATTTAAGTCCAGACATTAAAATTCTAACATTCAGTGGCCCATTACTGTAATTTCTGTTACATTACTGTATTTCCTCACATTACTGAAAATAACTGTTTTAAATCACAACGTTGAAAAATAAAAACAATAACACCTAAATGGAGAAATACATGCATCCATCCATCCATCCATCCATCCATCCATACATTTGTATTTTCAAGTGGTGTTCTTTCATTACTGAACTGCACCAGCACCATCATACATCATATTAATGTCAATGGATGAACAACAACAACAACAACAAACTGTACAAAAATTTATATTTTTATTATTCATCAAAATCCTTAATCAATACTGTATGTGCAAAATGCTTAATTTCTTGCTCCATTATTGTAATTTCTTTTATAATACAGTATTTCATCTGCATTACCATACATTACTGTCCATTACCATATATTACTGTCCATTACCGTACATTACTGTCCATTACCATACATTACTGTCCATTACCGTACATTACTGTCCATTACCGTACATTACTGTCCATTACCATACATTACTGTCCATTACCATACATTACTGTCCATTACCGTACATTACTGTCCATTACCGTACATTACTGTCCATTACCATATATTACTGTCCATTACCATACATTACTGTCCATTACCGTACATTACTGTCCATTACCGTACATTACTGTCCATTACCGTACATTACTGTCCATTACCATATATTACTGTCCATTACCATACATTACTGTCCATTACCATACATTACTGTCCATTACCGTACATTACTGTCCATTACCATACATTACTGTCCATTACCATATATTACTGTCCATTACCGTACATTACTGTCCATTACCATACATTACTGTCCATTACCGTACATTACTGTCCATTACCGTACATTACTGTCCATTACCATACATTACTGTCCATTACCATACATTACTGTCCATTACCATACATTACTGTCCATTACTGTACATTACCGGTACTGTTTAGTGTCTAGGCAGACTCCCCTGAATACATGCCCTTGTCAGTTATGTTACAGCATCTTGTCACTGACTGTGCTTTTAGTATTAGGCATGCAGTGAAGTATATGTGTGTGTGTGTGTTTGTGTGTGTGTGGTCACATGACTGGTCATTTGGATAATTGACTGGATGGCAGAATATCACAGCCGTACCATTAAAAAAGTATGTATGTGCTTATTTACATTGAAACCAATTAAGTTTGTCAGTTCTCTGATGGATGCAAATGATGATTAAACTCACTAATTTGACATCATGATATTAAATCTGTGAAACTTCAAACAGGTTTTGAATAATTCTATATGTTCCCCATTGTCCTTCACATCTATTTTATCTTTTGCAAGTTGTATAATGTAAGATGTCGATCCAGATATGTATGGATGGGGGGTGTGCATGTTGAATGTTGACCCTCCTGCCCCCATCATTCATATCAAGGTCAACATCTTGCCATCCACCAAGATAAATAATATATAGTAAACAGTGTTCCAGCTATTATTTCATACAGATAGGAGAGGAAGAGGGGCAACATGGGCACTTATCTGAAGGCTTTTTTTAAGTCTGAAATAAAAAGACTTGATATCAATAATGAAATTTAGAATTGAATCTGTTTGGAAGTAGAAATAGAGAAAAACATTAATAATTTTTATCCTCCAACAAATAAACAGATAAATAAGTGGAATTTATAGAAAACAGCACACATTTTAGAAAGTGTTGTAGAGAGAGGTCAGAGGGGAGTGCTTTTGGAGGGCAGGGGGGAGTGGAGATTAGAAGGGCACTGAGAGTAGAGGAAGGGGCACTAAAGGCAGATGGGGCTGGGAATGTCCCTCCATTTCTTTCTAGCCACCGAACCACACACACACACACACACACACACAAACACACCCACATATATATATATATAGTGAAACATTGTAAGACAGAAAACCAATCATAGCAAGCAAAAGTTTCAGTTTTCGAGGGGTTTATGGATTACTGAGGTTCTCAAAAATTTACCTGAAACAGGATGCAATGAGTAATGTCACTTTAGTTACAAGATAATGTGTATATTGATTAGTGCCTACTTTATATTTTATGACTATATTGATCTTGTTTCCATTCATATTTATAGTGTAAGTGTTTACTATATTGATCTTGTTTCCATTCATATTTATAGTGTAAGTGTTTACTATATTGATCTTGTTTCCATTCATATTTATAGTGTAAGTGTTTACTATATTGATCTTGTTTCCATTCATATTTATAGTGTAAGTGTTTACTTTATATGTCAATAGAAACAAGATCAATATATTAATAAAATATAAAGTGTTTACACTCATTTTCTGTCAACATATGCATTTGAACTTTCATGTAAATTTACATCATTTGATAAAATGTTACTAGTTGGTAAATATGAGAGAACATTATTGAAAATTGTTCTTTTGCTGGTTTTTGTCCGTACTTATGTCAAATGTGAGGGTGCAAGCCATGTTTTAAGTGCAAAAGTTTGTTGATTGAGGATAATTTAGGTGTATAGTAACAGACATAATCTGATGATCAGCACATAAACATAATCTCCTTTGATTTGGACAACTGCTGGCACTATATTACAAACAATTCACTCCGAAAGCTCTCTCTTTAGCCAGATGTGAGGACTATCGATTAGCCTGTTGTTGACATTGGCTGTAATCTGTGTACCAGGGCCTGTGCCTGGCATTGGTGCACTTCATGCATGGTCCCATGCTATTTCTTGACCACTGGCTAATCTCATGGCTGGAATATGGCAGCCGCCTGGCCTTGTAGTTAGAAAGTTTTGGTTTTATGTAGTTCATTTTAGTGTAAAAATAAATGTTGGGATCAAAAATTTGATATGGTTTTTTGAGTAGAGGGGTTTTGGTTTACTGAATATTTTTATACTTTAATAAAAGAAAGAAAACTTCGGGACCAGAAAATAATGTTTCAGTCTCGAGGATTTCAGTTTAGTGAGTTTTGCGGTGTATGTGTGTATATATATATAGTCTTGCCAAACGTGAATATGAACCCATTTCCACATTGTACACACTGCACTCATTTCCACATTGTACACACTGCACCCATTTCCACATTGTACACACTGCACCCATTTCCACATTGTACACACTGCACCCATTTCCACATTGTACACACTGCAGATCACACAAGAATAATTTGTTTTAAATTTAAAATTTGTGCACATAAGTAATCAATTTCATCCCAAAAATATATATGGATTATGTCAGATGAAGAAACAGTCATGTAATTGCAAAGCTATGCACTTTTTGCATAATGAGTTTTGTAAATCTTTCATGCACTATGCTACATAACATGGTCACATGACAAGTCATTCAGATCCTTCCCTAGGTGGCAAAAGAGCAGAGATTTAATGTGGATGAAATAGATACTTGTAGAAAATTATCAAAACTAGTACATATTTTAAAAATCTCATATTGATTGATATAGTTTCAAGACCTTCTAATTTGACATTATGATAATAGGTGTATGACACTTTGCTCCTTTTTCTGACTTTTAAGTTAAAATTTATCATGGCTCTCATATAATTTATCAACCATAGTATTGCTTTCATGTTAGTGTTTCCCCCTTGCAAAAAATGGCAAGGAGAATCAACCTGCCCACCCTACAATGCACCCTTTTGCCTTGATAATGAGACTGCCCCTTTGCAAGTTCAACAACAAAACTTTATTTTCTTTAAACAAATCTACATTTAATTGATATCAGTTGCTTTCTTTCCACATTATGCATCTAGTTTTAAAAAGATGGATTCAATATATGCATTTGTAATTTACATTTTGCATTCAATTTTACATTTTTCAAACTTAACCAAGGGTTGACACCATATAGCTACTATTGTGCCGAGGTGAATGTAGCGCACTACATACATACATACATACATACATACATACATACATACATAGATAGATATGCATGCATGCATGCACGCACACATGCATACATACATACATACATACATACATATATATGCATGCACGCATGCATGCACACATGCATACATACATACACACACACACACACACACACACACACACATACATACATACATACATACATACATACATACATACATACATACATACATACATACATACATACATACATACATACATACATACATACATAGATGCATGCATGCATGCATACATAAGAACTTTGCCCTTTGGTCATAACTTGAAAACTACTGAGATGTCCACTTTGTAACCATATATACACATGCTGGGCATTGAAAGACAGAATTTTGTACATATAACTGACTTTGACATTTGGGTCCATCCCTAGCCCCACGACTTAGCCCTTGAGTCATAACTGAGAAACTGTTTAGATCTTCACCCTATAACCATATATACACAAACTGGGCATTGACAGATTTAGATATGCAATTGATATTGGCCTCAGGTTCTTACTTAATCCTTGGATCATAGCTTGGAAACTTGCTAGGCTCTATTAGCACTAGGGTGTTAATAACCCGAACCCTAATCCTCAAGGGACTTAATCCTTGGGTTGTAGCTTGGAAACTATGTAGCTCCTGGATCATAGCTTGGAAACTTGTGAGGTCCTCACCCTATAAATATGTACATGCTAGCTGAGCATGAAAAGACATTAATGCAAATACCCAACTGAGTTTGCCCCTGAAACAATCCTTACCCGCATGGACCTACCCAAGAGACTCAAACTTCAAGGTGAAGGTCAAAATGGGAAAGCAAAGGGATATGTTTTTAACCAATGCAGAATTTTAGTTTGAGTTGTATCTTGTTCTATCAATAAATGATTGATAACAGGTTACACCACTGCATGATGGCTTCACTGCTTAGCATGTGGTTTTTTTAGTAGGTGATATGAGATTTTTCCTTTGCATGATAATTGTATTACCTTTGCATGATAATTGTATTACTGTATACTAAAAATGCTATTACTGTATACTAAAAATGCTGCTATATGTATATATTTTGAAATGAATGACCCTTTAAAAAATACAGAAATTACAAGACTTACCCCAAAAATATCAAGATTGTTTTCAGACTGCCCCCCCCCCCTCCCAATAACAGTACCCTCCAAAAATAGCAACATTGAAAAGTTTGACCCCCTCCCCCATAATGAATTTTATATCGATTCAGAACTATGTTTTGGTAGCATATTTAACCCATCTTTGTGTTTTATGCAATCAACAGAAAATGAATGGCATATTTCTATATAATTTGATGCCTTCTTTATCAAAATGTTTATGTATGAGGGAAATACTCCAATGCCTTGTTATGTAGTAAGATGTGAGAGAGGAATACTCCAATGCGTTATTATACAATAGAATGTGAGACAAATACTCCAATGCCTTATTATACAATAGAATGTGTGAGACAAATACTTCAATGCCTTATAATACAATAGAATGTGTGAGACAAATACTTCAATGCCTTATAATACAATAGAATGTGTGAGACAAATACTCCAATGCCTTATTATACAATAGAATGTGTGAGACAAATACTCCAATGCCTTATTATACAATAGAATGTGTGAGACAAATACTCCAATGCCATATTATATAGTAAGATATGAGAGGAATACTCCTGTGCCAACAACAGAGCTTGGTGATAATTCCATATTAGCGGGAATGACTTCCAATTCTTCAACACTTGTTTGTCTGTGGGTGCCAAATGATAGTGCGTTGGCTGCCAGTGAATAACAATTCGGTCTGAGATCGTAAATGTATGAATGGACCAAACTGGGTCAGTAGCACAATGTTGTCCACCTTCCAGCTCTCCAAGGGCATAAAGATACTGAACCAGATTGTCCTTTACCAAGTCTAAAACAGGTAGCTGCAGCAGTAAAACATCTCATGTGACCGTGATGATTTTCTGCCGAATTGCGTCAGTGGGTCTCAACCCGATTGCACATATAATTTCATTATTCAATGCTGCTACAACAGGATGAAGTCACATCACCCACATTCGTAACCGATCATGAAACAACAATTCCTGTACGTACTGGTGCCCAAATAATAGTTCTGCAAGTGTGGGGTTAAATCATTCCACAATGGATGGTGTTTCATCAATGACACAGCACTGGCTCCAGGACATTCTTTACCTGGATTCACCTGAAGAAGTCACATCCATGTTAGCGGCGAACATGCATAGATTCGTTTGAACGCGTCCGCGACACTTGCTGAATCTTCAGATGTTTACAGCTCGACTTCCTTGTATCTGCTGATGACATCTATGACGGTTAACGCATATTTGCATGTGCCCGCACATACCCGATCATGTGGGAGAAACAAAAAATCAGCATGGTGAACTTCGTTGGGGGTCCTCACATCAAACCATCAACGGGAAATTTTCCTTGGCATGAGTAAATAAATCTGCCATAATGCTTGTTTGGCCAGCCACGCTTATGTGACACCACGAACAAACAAACCCACCCCACCCCACCCCCACCCCCGATTAAATAGTCAGTTAAAATTATTTGCAAGATTCTGCTTATTTAACATTCACATTGTTTTCATCCTATGTCTGATTAATCAACATACTTTCTCTTTTTAGGACTAAAATGTAGTTTCTCAGAACAGTCTATCTTTATGACAACTCGTTCAAGGGCATACTGTTATTTTTATACTGTACATACCGTATATACTTGCGTATAAGCCAGGTCCAAATGCAAACAACATAAACCCTGATCTGCCGTTGCATAATGCGTCGGCAGATCAGGGTCTATGTTGTTTGTTCTACTGATTATTCCTTATAAAAAGTGCATAGACCCAGATCTGCCAGCACATGCGCTGGCAGATCTGGCTCTATGAAGTTTGCAGTGGGTATGGGATACGCGAGTATATACGGTAGTTATATAAATAGCCAATAAGGATTTCAAACTGATTTCATCATTACTTTATAACCTTACAATATCATTAGCCTTGTAATTTGTATACATGTATGTCTTCATTTGGATTCACATTTCAAACCATTTTAAATAAGTTTTTTCACACACCCAGCATTTTTCAAATATGAAGGTTAAATTCAAAGTGGTATGGGGTTGGCTGTAGGGATGGTTAAAGCCAACTTTAATGACAGTAATTCTTCCATGATGCAGCATGAATTCATTGAAAAATTGGCATTGGGCTTATCATACGTCTGCCTGCCTAACATAAAAATGTGCTCAAATTTCTCAAAGTGGGGTGGGGTGGTGGTCTTATCATCAAGCATTGGCTTTTCATTGGAAGAACATGGTCAATGCCTTTCTTTATATGTTTAACAATTGCGAGTGAGCGTGTTTGGGTTTAACATGAAAAGTGTTTTCAGTAAAAATTTTCCTTTGTCTAGGGTAAAGTCAGGGAATTTCATTTCCAGAAACCAGTGAGAACCCAGCTTTATAAATAACCTAGTGAATTAATGTATTTCTCTATTCACAACAGATTGAAGGGAGAGTACATGACACCAGATGGAAAAGGAGTTAACTACAAGAAGTTGAAGGAGAGTCAGTTGTTCAAGGATTATAAGGAGCAAGCAGCCCTTCTTCAAGATGTGAATCTAGATTTCAGCACAGAACAAGAAAAAAAAGCTTTCTTTATCAGTATCTTTTGACTCAGAATTTCTCCACTCTTTAAACCTAAAAGCTACATTAACTTCCATGACTCACCACTGCAAATCCCAGTGCTTCCTCATCCACCCTCCTTCCGGACTAAAAAAAATCTTACTGTAACTAAAATATTTTTGTTTTTGGCCTCTGGTCCCCTCCCAGGGACCCCAAGAGAGGGGCCTAAAAACTATACCCCTCCAGCAGATAGTTATCAGATGGGCAACTTGTGTACCAATTTCATGAATTTACACCCATCAGTTTATGAGAAGATAAATTAATGTACAGAAGGATAGAATGACAGAGAAACAGGATGTCACGATTTCCCCAGCTAAAGCATGCGGATAATAAATGGATCTTGTATCTAAATCTATGATGGCATTAGTGAGTGGCAAAAAATGGCAAATGACATCAGAATTCTCAGATGGTGATTCATTTCAATAAAAAGAATATGTTTGGTAATTGAAAATGTATGGACATGTCCTGTTGTCTGCAGATTTTCACCTTGAAGTAGTCAACACTTGCTAGTGTAATGTATATTTGAGGTTGTATAGCCAGTAAATGGTATAATAAGGTACAGTTTCTTAACAAAGGAATATGCAAAAATTCATTGCTCAGCAATAAATTAAACAGTTATTAGTTTGAAAAGAAAAAAGTTAAGAGAAAGATTAGAATTATGATGGAAAGTACAAGTTAATAATGGGTCATGACTAAAGTTGAATAGGTAATCAGATTGGAATGAACAATTTCATAACACTGACCTTTTCTGGCACACTAGATAATTGTTCATGTCAGTATTTTTCAGTGGTAAAATTTTGCTACTATTTTGGGAAATTCTTTTGCCAGGCAAGCAAATACACTTCTCCATCTGTATAAAACTATTATTGGGAGCATAGCAAGTGACTCATGCTATTAGGAACCTTGCAAGTGACTCATGCTAAGAGGAACTTTCAAGTGACTCGTGCTAATAGAGCCTACAAGTAACTCATGCTAAGAGGAACCTTGCAAGTGACTCATGCTATTAGGAACCTTGCAAGTGACTCATGCTAAGAGGAACCTTGCAAGTGACTCATGCTAATAGAGCCTAGCAAGTGACTCATGCTATTAGGAACCTTGCAAGTGATTCATGCTAAGATGGACCTTGCAAGTGACTTGTGCTATTAGGAACCTTGCAAGTGACTCGTGCTATGAGGAACCTTGCAAGTGACTCATGATATTAGGAACCTTGCAAGTAACCCATGCTATTAGGAACCTTGCAAGTGACTCATGCTAATAGGAACCTTGCAAGTGACTCATGCTACTAGAGCCTAGCAAGTGAATCATGCTAATAGAGCCTAGCAAGTGACTCATGCTAATAGGAACCTTGCAAGTGACTTGTGCTAATATATTCTAGCAAGTGACTCATGCTAGTAGGAACCTAGCAAGTGACTCATGCTAATGGAGCCTAGCAAGTGATTTGTGCTAATAGGAACCTAGCAAGAAACTCATGCTAATAGTGCCTAATAAATGACTTATACTAATAGAGTCTAGCAAGTGACTCATGCTAGTGGAGCCTAGCAAGTGACTAGTGCTAATAAAGCCTAGCAAGTGACTAGTGCTAATAGATTCTAGCTAGTGACTAGTGCTAATAGGGCCTAGCAAGTGACTAATGCTAATATGAGCCTTGTAAGTTACTAATACTGTTAGGAACCTAGCAAGTGACTAGTGCCAATAAAGCTTAACAAGTGACTGTTGCTAATAGAGCCTACCAAATGACTCATGCTAATAGAAACCTAGCAAGTGACTTGTACTAATAGGAGCCTAGCAAGTGAAGTATAAGAGGGGTTATGGTATACTAAGGGACTTTGTAGTATAAGAAGGGTTATGGTATACTAAGGGACTTTATAGTATAAGAAGGGTTATGGTATACTAAGGGACTTTGTAGTATAAGAAGGGTTATGGTATACTAAGGGACTTTATAATGTAAGACTGGTTATGGTATACTAAGGGACTTTGTAGTATAAGAGGGGTTATGGTATACTAAGGGACTTTATAATGTAAGAGGGGTTATGGTATACTAAGGGACTTTAAAGTATAAGAGGGGTTATGGTATACTAAGGGACTTTATAATGTAAAAGGGGTTATGGTATACTAAGGGACTTTATAGTATAAGAGGGGTTATGGTATACTAAGGGACTATATAGTATAAGAGGGGTTATGGTATACTAAGGGACTATATAGTATAAGAGGGGTTATGGTTTACTAAGGGAATTTATAATGTAAGAGGGGTTATGGTATACTAAGGGACTTTATAGTATAAGAGGGTTATGGTATACTAAGGGACTTCATAATGTAAGAGGGGTTATGGTATACTAAGGGACTTTGTAGTATAAGAGGGGTTATGGTATACTAAGGGACTTTATAATGTAAAAGGGGTTATGGTATACTAAGGGACTTTATAGTATAAGAGGGGTTATGGTATACAAGGGACTTTGTAGTATAAGAGGGGTTATGGTATACTAAGTGACTTTATAATGTAAGACTGGTTATGGTATACTAAGGGACTTTGTAGTATAAGAGGGGTTATGGTATACTAAGGGACTTTATAATGTAAGAGGGGTTATGGTATACTAAGGGACTTTATAGTATAAGAGGGGTTATGGTATGCTAAGGGGCTTTATAATGTAAGAGGGATTATGGTATGCTAAGGGGCTTTATAGTATAAGAGGGGTTATGGTATACTAAGGGACTTTGTAGTATAAGAGGGGTTATGGTATACTAAGGGACTTTATAGTATAAGAGGGGTTATGGTATACTAAGGGACTTTGTAGTATAAGAAGGGTTATGGTATACCAAGGGACTTTATAATGTAAGAGGGGTTATGGTATACTAAGGGACTTTATAGTATAAGAAGGGTTATGGTTTACTAAGGGACTTTATAATGTAAGAGGGGTTATGGTATACTAAGGGACTTTATAGTATAAGAGGGTTATGGTATACTAAGGGACTTTATAATGTAAGAGGGGTTATGGTATACTAAGGGACTTTGTAGTATAAGAGGGGTTATGGTATACTAAGGGACTTTATAGTATAAGAGGGGTTATGGTATACTAAGGGACTTTATAGTATAAGAGGGGTTATGGTATACAAGGGACTTTGTAGTATAAGAGGGGTTATGGTATACTAAGTGACTTTATAATGTAAGACTGGTTATGGTATACTAAGGGACTTTGTAGTATAAGAGGGGTTATGGTATACTAAGGGACTTTATAATGTAAGAGGGGTTATGGTATACTAAGGGACTTTATAGTATAAGAGGGGTTATGGTATGCTAAGGGGCTTTATAATGTAAGAGGGATTATGGTATGCTAAGGGGCTTTATAGTATAAGAGGGGTTATGGTATACTAAGGGACTTTGTAGTATAAGAGGGGTTATGGTATACTAAGGGGCTTTATAGTATAAGAGGGGTTATGGTATACTAAGGGACTTTGTAGTATAAGAAGGGTTATGGTATACCAAGGGACTTTATAATGTAAGAGGGGTTATGGTATACTAAGGGACTTTGTAGTATAAGAGGGGTTATGGTATACTAAGGGACTTTATAGTATAAGAGGGGTTATGGTATGCTAAGGGGCTTTATAGTATAAGAGGGGTTATGGTATACTAAGGGACTTTGTAGTATAAGAGGGGTTATGGTATACTAAGGGACTTTATAATGTAAGAGGGGTTATGGTATACTAAGGGACTTTGTAGTATAAGAGGGGTTATGGTATACTAAGGGACTTTATAGTATAAGAGGGGTTATGGTATGCTAAGGGGCTTTATAATGTAAGAGGGGTTATGGTATACTAAGGGACTTTATAGTATAAGAGGGATTATGGTATACTAAGGGACTTTATAGTATAAGAGGGGTTATGCTATGCTAAGGGGCTTTATAATGTAAGAGGGGTTATGGTATACTAAGGGGCTTTATAGTATAAGAGGGGTTATGTTATACTAAGGGACTTTGTAGTATAAGAGGGGTTATGTTATACTAAGGGACTTTGTAGTATAAGAGGGGTTATGTTATACTAAGGGACTTTGTAGTATAAGAGGGGTTATGGTATACTAAGGGACTTTGTAGTATAAGAGGGGTTATGTTATACTAAGGGACTATATAGTATAAGAGGGATTATGGTATACTAAGGGACTATATAGTACAAGAGGGGTTATGGTATACTAAGGGACTATATAGTATAAGAGGGGTTATGGTATACTAAGGGACTATATAGTATAAGAGGGATTATGGTATACTAAGCGACTATATAGTATAAGAGGGGTTATGGTATACTAAGGGACTTGATAGTAAGTGATTTCCATAATCAATGTTACATTACACAGTCCACTGTAACTTAATATGTATAGAGAACAATTTGTAGATGCTAATTTCCTTTGAAGTTTATAAAATGAGCTGAATTATTAGTATGTTTTACAACTCTTGGCAAGCAAATCATGGAAAAATTCAACAAGTTTAATATATTCTGATTGAAATAAATATAAATGTAAGATTCAGGTTATATCCTTTTAAAATGCATTGATGTTTTTTTCAATATTTAATTGAAAAAATGCTGATTTCTGTGACTATAAGCATCTTACTTAAAAATGTGTGTACATTATTGTTGGGTGAGGTGTATGAATGTGGTTGTGTCCATGCAGTTGTGAATGACTTTTAAGTCCTTACTACCACACTTTAGATGGGGTATATTGTGATACCTTCCGTCTGCTTGCCTGTGCAACTGTCTGTCCATAGCCACATCTCCTAAACTGCTAGGTGAAAATTCACCAAAACTGGTACCTAGGTTGTCCTTGCTGACCATCTGCAAGAGCATTATGATTTTTGGTCCCTTCTCCTGGGATCCCTGGAAGTGAGTCAGAGGTTAGATATACAAAAATTTCAATGACAAAGACATTGTTAAATATTTTTTTAAACCAAATTTTGTAATGCATTCATAGGAAGAGGAGAACACGTAATATATGTAACAGATCAGGGGCTATAACCCCTAAGTTATGGTCCAGATGGTGGGGTGTTTGGGTTTGGGGGTGTGGTGGGGAACATTAATAAAAATGTGAGGATTTGTTATAGTGAGCCATGGAACTAGTGATAGTTATATGCTAGCCATAAGGCGGAGAATATCATGTTATGACATCCATCAGTTTGTTTGTCCTCTATTTAAATTCTACTCAATAACTTGAGGTCTTCATGATCTACTATAACCAAAGTTTGTAAATGGCTTGCACTTTGGGTAAGGAAAAAGTCTGTTGATTTCAGAGACAAAAGGTCAAATGTCAAGATCAAAGTGACTGAAAGAAATATCATTTCTGCACAATGACATTAGTTCTACATCACAGACCTGGATCAAACTATGTGCATGTCTTGCACTAGAGGTAAGGAAGAAATCTGTCATGTTTGGGGTAAAAAAGTTAAAGGTCAAGGTCACTGAAAGAGGAAAAGTGGTTTCTGCACAATAGCTATAATTCTACATCACAGACCCAGACTAAACTTTGTAGGTTGCTTGCACTTGGAATAAGGTAGAAACCTATTGATTTTGGGGCTAAAGGTCAAAAGTCAAATTCACAGGATGAAAATGAAAAATGGTTTCTGCACAAAAATTGTACCTTCTCAAAGTTTGTGGATGGATTACACTTAGGATAAGAAAGAAGTCTATTCATTTTTAGGGTCAAATGGTCAAAGGTCAAGTGTGGAGGACTAGCACCTTAGGTATTGAAGAGGCCTATTGATTTTGGGATCAAAAGGTCATGGTCATTGTGACTCAACAAAAAAAAGGGTTTTGCAGAAAAACATTTGTTTTAGAGTAAGTTTCTTGACCTTAGTTTGTGGATGGCTTGTACTTATGGTGAGAAAGAAACCTACAGATTTTGGGATGTAAATGTCAAATGTCAAGATTATGGTAAGTCTCATAAGAAAATAATGGTTTATTGACAGTAAGTTTAGTTAAAGACTGCACACCTTGATGAAAGATCATTGAAACCCATTACTCAATAATCATGCTCTTACTAATGCCTATATAGATGACTATTAAACATGTGGCATGTGTATATTGTATTGTTCACACTCCTCATGTTTTTAAAACTTCAAAGATTCATTATTATTTTTATGTAAGAATAGCAATCACGCATGTTTGTTCTGGTTTAAGCATTTGTTTAAATTCATCAGTTGTGTTGAAACCTGTGTTCTTTAGGCTCGGATTTCAATGACCGCCCTCATGATTTAGCAAATGTTTATAACAGTATATAATATTATACCTATTTAATATCAATAAACTAGTACAAGATATGTCTCATTATGTGCTTAATTAAGTTCAGCCATTTTTGGTTTATTTTATCAGTTAGATATTATACTGTTACATGCAATAAGATGCCCTTAATTCTGTCAAGACATACCATATATACTCGCATATAATCCGGGTCCAAATGCAAACAACATGGACCCTGATCTGCCGTCGCATAATGTGCTGGCAGATCAGGGTCTGTGTTGTTTGTTCTACCGATTAGTTGTTACAAACTGCATAGACCCAGATCTGCCTGTGCATTATGCAACGGCAGATCTGGGTCTATGCAGTTTGCAGTTGGTATTGGGTGATACGCGAGTATATACGGTATTTCATTTCCTATTGTGTAATAAATAATTTATCAATAAGATGCCCTTAATTCAGTCAAGACATATATAATGCTTTAACAATCCATGGCCTTGTGGAGCAAGATGAGCTACCAAGTTCAGTTCTTGAAATCCAGCAGTTCTGGAAGAAAACGGGATATAAGATAGGAGGACACATATTTAGCCTTGATGACATTGAACATGGAATACTAAGAGGCAAGTTTCACATTTTTAACTTTCTTTTTTTAGTTGATTGTACGACAGTTTCTAGCAACTTTTATTTGATTGTACGATAGTTTCTAGCAACTTTTACCATTAGATCTCAGTATAAGTGGTCTTGATAAATTATTTTAATCAGCTGAAATTTAAAGCTAATGCCGATAAGCCCAAAGTGTTCCAAATGTCTGTGACATAGGGTGGTGAGATTGACAGTTGTCAAGTTCATGAGCATAAAAATAAAACTTTGCATGGAAGTGCAAAGCAGTCATGTTACCATGGCACTATCCATGCAGGCAGTTCACTTTTACAATGGCCCTTCTCTTTTCACGCCATATTCTCAGCAATCTAAAAGTGGCATTATAGAATGGGTGGCCTTGCATATGGGGGGGGGGGGGCCAAATGGTAAAAATATACTATTTTGGTGTTGGGCAAGGTGACCTCCAATATGGACGACCTAACTTTAGAGTAGTCTCTAAAAAGTAGGACAACTGCATTAGAATGAAGAGAATTGATAAATAAGAAGAGCCTCGTGTACTTTATTATTTGGAAAACATAAAAGTCTCTCTCCAGAAGTGGAATTGTGAATTAGTCTCTTTAGCAGATAATAAAAGTTATTGAAGCCTTTCACATCACCATATGAGCTAAATTAGGGTTATTCAAGTAAGTTCGCTTGTATTATTTCAAAAAGTATTCTTTATTTTATTAATCAAATTACTGGTGTTCCCATAATACAATACAGAATATCCAGGAAGAAAATTCTTATCCCTCCAAGAAAATCATTTATACACATTTGTACACATACATTTTTGATGCAGTGAATAGTAAATATAAATATTAAAATTTATCACATGATTGCTGTGTTATGTGCATTCATGTACTCATATCATAATGTTTCTACATATATCATATATAATAACACATCATGATATCACAAATGATGTCATGACATCATTTAAAACAAGACATCATGATCAAAGATTTTGAGTGTATTTCAAAATAATTTTCTCTACAGTATTCTGCAGTCTTGTCTGGTAAAATCAGTATTTTTCATCATGTGATAAAATCAAATCTTACATTTGTACTCATTCCAAAAGAAATTTATGAAACTTGTCAAATAATTTCAATCTTTTGCTTGCCAACACTTGCAAACGATATAAATTATTAAACTCCTTTCATAAATTTTATTTGAAATGAGCACTCATATAAGATCCTCTGTATATTCATCTTGTCTAGTGGCTTTCAGGCAACAGATCACATCCAGCGTCAACCTCGCCTCAGTTCGGGAACAAAGATCCTCGTCTAAAATTCATAGTCAAGCAACTAGATCCCCGGATACATTTTGCTTTGGTTTGTGGTGCTAAGGTAAATTTCAATTAATAAAAGAAGTGAAAAATACCAAGGGCTGAAAATTCCTGAAAACCAAGGCCTTGATTTCACAGTTGTACTTTGGGACACAGCTCCCCCCCCCCCCCATTTTGTGGACCTTTTATTTAACACACACAATCATTTTTTCCAATGTAGAACACAATTTTGTTTCTTAGAAAGCAAGGATTTACTTAAGACTTCATACAAACAAGATATTTTAGAGTGCTTCCCAATGAATACAGTAAAGAAAGAGCACTTACAAGACACAACACACTACAGTGCAAATAGTTTAAGTTATACTGATTGAATGATTTTTTTGTATGAAGAACTTATAGTGTTAAGATCCTTGGGAAAAAATGGCCGCATCTTAAAAATGTTGGTCTGAGATCCAGGTGAAACTTGTGTAGTTTAAAAGCAGTAGAATGTGCCATAAAATAAAGTAAGAAGAAATCTAAGTTAAAATTATTTTATTTGTTCTTTTTAAAGTAGTTTATTTTCACTATTTGTAATGAATACATTGTCTGTATGTTTGTAGACTTTTTGTTAATTATTTTTGGCAGGTGTATGAGTAATTATAGATCAATTAATTATCCATAATAATTTTTAGCTTTTTCCAGAGTTTTAATATAAACAGAAAAGTGTATGAAGTTCATGTACCAAACATTAGTATAATTTCAAAGGATTGATAGTGTGCAAAAAATTAAAGAGTATGAAAATTACAGACAGTTACATGTGATACATTAACATGGAAAATACAGTGAACATTAACATGAAAACTGCAATGAGCATTAACATGAAATATACAGTGAGCATTAACATGCAAAATATGAGCTTTAACATGAAAAATAAAATGAGCATTAACATGAAATATACAGTGAGCTTTAGCTTGAAAAATGCACTGAGCATTAGCATGAAAAAATACAATGAGCATTAACATGAAAACTGCAATTAGCATTAACATGAAAAATACAGCGAGCATTAACATGCAAAATATGACTTTAATATGTAAAATACTATGAGCATTAACATGAAAAATACAATAAGCATTAACGTAAAAAATGCAATGAACATTACCATGATAAATACAGTAAGTTTTAACATGAAAAATGCAATCAGTTTTAACATGAAAAATAGTGAGCATTAACATAAAAAATGCAGTGAGCATTAACATGAAAAATAAAATGAGTTGTAATAAATAACATCTATGATATAACATGTTCAATAAACTTGAGTTGTTTTTTTTTCTTCACACGTATACGCTCCAGAACTGGACTTTACCAAAAAAATTTAATTTTGTTTTCAGTCTTGCCCAGCAATAAATGTGTACACAGCAGAGAATCTAGATACTGCACTGGATGCAGCTACCAGAAGTTTTTGTGCACAGGAGATATCAATTTTCATGGAGGTTGATGAAATTTGGCTGTCCAAAATCTTCCAGTGGTACAAGAAGGATTTTGGGCACATGGAAGTTGATGTAATCAGGTAAAAAATAATTTCTGCTGTCTTGACTGCTTTAGCAGATAACGAAAGTCAAGTATCACTTTTACTGTGGTGACTGTTGCATTTTTATCTTTGTTGACAATGTTAGCATTTTGTTGGGACAGGTAAACTTTTTGATAGTCATTTAACATACATCTTAGTGCCTTTTATAAGGATGACATTATAAATGTTCCATGGAACTTGGTGATCCCACACTGCCCTCAGTATACCATAGCTCCATCGAATCCGTGGGGGAGGGGTAATGCCCTTATTACACCATTGACCAATGGAACTCAGTGGTCCCACACTGTAAAGCCCTCGTCATAAAATTGCCCCATGGAACTCAGTGGTCTCACACTGTAAAGCCCTCATTATACCATTGCCATGTGGAACTCGGTGGTCCCACACTGTAAATCCATCATTATACCATTGCCCTGTGGAACTCGGTGGTCCCACACTGCAAAGCCTTCAGTATACCATTGCCACTCTTATAATATGTGTATGGATATGGATTCAATTAAATTGGTATAATATGTGTATGGATATGGATTCAATTAAATTGGTATAATATGTGTATGGATATGGATTCAATTAAATTGGTATAATATGTGTATGGATATGGATTCAATTAAATTGGTATAATATGTGTATGGATATGGATTCAATTAAATTGGTTTAATATGTGTATGGATATGGATTCAATTAAATTGGTTTAATATGTGTATGGATATGGATTTAATTAAATTGGTATAATATGTGTATGGATATGGATTCAATTAAATTGGTATAATATGTGTATGGATATGGATTCAATTAAATTGGTATAATATGTGTATGGATATGGATTCAATTAAATTGGTTTACTATGCGTATGGATATGGATTCAATTAAATTGGTATAATATGGGCATGGATATGGATTCAATTAAATTGGTATAATATGGGCATGGATATAAATTCAATTAAATTGGTATAATATGGGCATGGATATGGATTCAATTAAATTGGTATAATATGTGTATGGATATGGATTCAGTTAAATTGGTATAATATGCGTATGGATATGGATTCAATTAAATTGGTATACTATGCGTATGGATATGGATTCAATTAAATTGGTATAATATGCGTATGGATATGGATTCAATTAAATTGGTATAATATGGGCATAGATATGGATTCAATTAAATTGGTATAATATGGGCATGGATATGGATTCAATTAAATTGGTATAATATGGGCATGGATATGGATTCAGTTAAATTGGTATAATATGCGTATGGATATGGATTCAATTAAATTGGTATAATATGCGTATGGATATGGATTCAATTAAATTGGTATACTATGCGTATGGATATGGATTCAATTAAATTGGTATAATATGGGCATGAATATGGATTCAATTAAATTGGTATAATATGGGCATGGATATAAATTCAATTAAATTGGTATAATATGGGCATGGATATGGATTCAATTAAATTGGTATAATATGGGCATGGATATGGATTCAGTTAAATTGGTATAATATGCGTATGGATATGGATTCAATTAAATTGGTATAATATGCGTATGGATATGGATTCAATTAAATTGGTATAATATGTGTATGGATATGGATTCAATTAAATTGGTTTACTATGCGTATGGATATGGATTCAATTAAATTGGTATAATATGGGCATGGATATGGATTCAATTAAATTGGTATAATATGGGCATGGATATAAATTCAATTAAATTGGTATAATATGGGTATGGATATGAATCCAATTAAATTGGTTAAATTTCCTCATAATATTGTTACTTAATGTTCTATTTAACATTTTGTGTCACCTGTGCAAGCATAGTTATTGGTTATAACAATAGTCTTTTAGTTTGCTTTTAAGCCTTCCAAGATGGAACAGTGCCTCTACCATGCTTGTAAACTATAATGTATTTAGTTTCGAAGGATTAATGAGAAAGTACATGTTTTCAATGATGACAAAAATATCTAATAGTAAGAGTTATATCTTGAAATATTTGTGGAACTATGATATTCATTTTAAATCTTGGATAATAGATAGATGGAAGAAATTATTCTTTAAATGTCTTACATAATTTTGTTCTTAACAATGACAGGCACATTCTGTAGTTGTATATGTGTCTGTATATTTGTACATAAGACATTTATGATTTTTCATGTTTAAAATACATTTATATTTTAATTTAGATGTATGAACCATGCAGTCTGAAATGTAGAATTATTATCTTATCTTCTTATCTGTACCAGACAACCTAAAGTGGGAGTAGTTTGTTTGTTCAGCAATATTTATGTTGACCAGAAATGTGCTTTCTATCAGAGCATATTGTTGCAACAGAAAGTAAACACGCTCAAGCAATGTTGATAATCTACACTTGACACTTGAATCAATGAATTTAGAACAGGAGGCTAGTTTAAATGATCATTCAATTAAAACTGAGATAATTCTTTGATTGAGGTTTTCTACAGTAAATCAAATGAGTATCATCATGATTATGTACACAAACTTGTTGTGAATGCCTTGCTCAGTTTTAGGAACACAAACAAAATTACTAAAATGATGTATGCATGTATGTATGAATGTATAGGGTTTAATGGCAGATCAGTACAATCCTGGCAATATAGTGCCCTGTATATTTAGGTATCCCCTGAAAGGTATACAGACAAAAATAAAGGCAAAAAATAGTAAAATTCTTAAAATACAGAGTGAAATTTTTTTATATAAACCACACATTTAAAATGCCTAAGTCTTCAGCTGGAGCAGTAAGTTGATGGATAAACAGCAATTATCATAACAACAATAATAATAAATAATAATAACAGCCAAAATCAGGGCCGAGAGCTGTTCCCGCAAAACATACTTGGGACCCAGGGAAGGCATTTTCAGTGTGGATTAGTCGGCCATAGATGAAATTTATAATTTTGTATCATTTTTATGTGAACTCTTTGAATTATCAGAGTACCCTGGCATATATTTTAAAAACACTGCCTTTCCTGGGTACCATATATGTTTAATTGGCACAGCCCTGAGTAATCATGAATACATTTATTCATACTATTAACAGATTAAGAACAAAGTAATATGTATAGTTTGTTTATTAAAAGTATATAATTGCACTTTTCTCAACAACTTAGATTTGAAACATGTGAAATTGGTTTCTTCAAACTGAAGCATTAAAAAATTTACTTCATGTAAAGGGACTCCCAAATTTGACTTGGGCATTTACTTAATATAAAGGCATTCCCAAATTTGACCTTGGCATTTACTTAATATAAAGGCACTCCAAAATTTGATGTTGGCATTTACTTAATATAAAGGTACTCCCAAATTTGATGTTGGCATTTTATTAAAAGGGAGAAATGTAAGGTTCAGTATGTCTTTTACTGCATGGAAAAAAAGCCATTATATAGAGAAAAGATTTTTTCCTAGGCAAGTTGATTTCATTTCTGGGCAAGTAAAACTTGATTTTACAAGCCCAGTGGGTAAGTGGGAAAAATGAAATTGTTCTAGCCCAGCAATTGATATTTGACATGGGAGCAGTTGTTACCCAAAGGGACCTACCCAAGAGGCTCAAACTTTAGGGTAACATGGGGATGGCAAGACATATAGGTATCACTTCTCTGGTAACAGGTGTGGCAGCCATGTGAAAATCACATAAATCCTTCTACGTCAGTTCCTGTATTGACCTATCAATAGAGCAGAGATGACCAAGCCTACACAATAGCATAGCACATCATATAAAGTCCGAGTATTTTATGTTCAAACTTTACCCCAAAATGTGTATACTGATAATTTATTGAAAAATAGTTTTAAATGTTGAAGTTATGATGCTCTGAATTTGTATATGATATATAATGGCAGTCGGCTAGGTGACACATATTATGATTGAATCTCTGTCAAACTTCCAGTACTCGTGTAATTCGCATGTTGCCTCACATCTCACACCTTTGTCAGCAATAGTATTGATTGGTGGTCCATAGGTATCAGCACATGTTAATGTTTGACTGACATATGCCAATATGTTAATGTTTGACTGACATATGCCAATATGTTAATGTTTGACTGACATATGCCAATATGTTAATGTTTGACTGACATATGCCAATATGTTAATGTTTGACTGACATACGCCAATATGTTAATGTTTGACTGACATACGCCAATATGTTAATGTTTGACTGACATATGCCAATATGTTAATGTTTGACTGACATATGCCAATATGTTAATGTTTGACTGACATATGCCAATATGTTAATGTTTGACTGACATACGCCAATATGTTAATGTTTGACTGACATACGCCAATATGTTAATGTTTGACTGACATATGCCAATATGTTAATGTTTGACTGACATATGCCAATATGTTAATTCAGTTGCAACTTTGACAGAATATTATTATATGATTAAGGCTTTTACCCTGATATGTTTGGAGATCTTGTCTTGCATAATTAAGTTTGTATCCTGATATCTTATGAGATCTTGTCTGTCATAATTGAGTTTGTATCCTGATATGTTAGGAGATCTTGTCTTGCATAATTAAGTTTGTATCCTGATATATTAGGAGATCTTGTCTTGCATAATTAAGTTTGTGTCCTGATATGTTAGGAGATCTTTTCTTGCATAATTAAGTTTGGATCCTGATATCTTACGAGATCTTGTCTGGCATAATTAAGCAGAATCGTAATACCTTACACTTGTGAAATGCAGCATTACACACACATGCCTTGTGACATTATTGTGTGTCTGCATGCATTACACACATGCCTTGTGACATTACTGTATGTCTGCATGCATTACACACAACCCTTGTGACATTATTGTATGTCTGCATGCATTACACACACGCCTTGTGACATTACTGTATGTCTGCATGCATTGCACACATGTGCCTTGTGACATTATTGCATGTCTGCATGCATTACACACAGCCTTGTGATATTATTGCCTGTCTGCATGCATTACACGCACCCCTTGTGACATTATTGGATGTCTGCATGCATTACACACACCCCTTGTGACATTATTGGATGTCTGCATGCATTACATACACCCCTTGTGACATTATTGGATTGTTGCTTGCATTACACACACCCCTTGTGACATTGGATGTCTGCATGCATTACACACACCCCTTGTGATATTATTGCATGTCTGCATGCATTACACACACCCCTTGTGACATTATTGGATGTCTGCATGCATTACACACACCCCTTGTGACATTATTGGATGTCTGCATGCATTACACACACCACTTGTGACATTATTGGATGTCTGCATGCATTACACACAACCCTTGTGACATTATTGTATGTCTGCATGCATTACACACACCCCTTGTGACATTATTGCCTGTCTGCATGCATTACACACCCCCCTTGTGACATTATTGGATGTCTGCATGCATTACACACACCCCTTGTGACATTATTGGATGTCTGCATGCATTACACACACATTGTGACATTATTGGATGATCGCATGCATTACACACAACCCTTGTGACATTATTGCATGTGTGCATGCATTACATACACCTCTTGTGACATTATTGGATGTCTGCATGCATTACACACACCCCTTGTGACATTATTGGATGTCTGCATGCATTACACACAACCCTTGTGCCATTATTGGATGTCTGCATGCATTACACACACCCCTTGTGACATTATTGCATGTCTGCATGCATTACACACACACACACCATTGTGACATTATTGGATGTCTGCATGCATTACACACAACCCTCGTGACATTATTGGATGTCTGCATGCATTTCACACTGCCCTTGTGACATTATTGGATGTCTGCATGCATTACATACACCCTTTGTGACATTATTGGATGTCTGCATGCATTACACACAACAATTGTGACATTATTGGATGTCTGCATGCATTACACACAACCCTTGTGACATTATTGCATGTCTGCATGCATTACATACACCCCTTGTGACATTATTGGATGTCTGCATGCATTATACACACCCCTTGTGCCATTATTGGATGTCTGCATGCATTACACACAACCCTTATGACATTGATGTCTGCATGCATTACATACACCCCTTGTGACATTATTGCATGTCTGCATGCATTACACACTCCCTTTGTGGCATTATTGTATGTCTGCATGCATTACACACAACCCTTGTGCCATTATTGGATGTCTGCATGCATTACACACAACCCTTGTGACATTATTGGATGTCTGCATGCATTATACACACCCCTTGTGACATTATTGCATGTCTGCATGCATTACACACACACACCATTGTGACATTATTGGATGCCTGCATGCATTAAGTTACCCCTTGCAACATTATTGGATGATTGCATGCATTACACACACCCCTTGTGACATTATAGGATGTCTGCATGCATTACACACCCCCCTTGTGACATTATTGGATGTCTGCTTTCATTACACACACCCCTGTGACATTATTGGATGATTACATGAATTACACACCCCCTTTGTGATATTATTGGACGATTACATGAATTACACACCCTCCTTGCAACATTGTTGGATGTTTGCATACATTACACACACCCTTTGTAACTCTGTTTGATGCTTGCATATATTATACACACCCCTTGTGATATTATTGGACGTCTGCATGCATTAAATATCTTGGCAATAATTGTCAGTCATTTATTTACAAAGATGTTCATATTTTCAGATGGACTGAGAAATATCTAGAGCCCAATATTCAAGACAGAGCTCATATTCTGGGAACAAAACTGGAAACAGGAAACATTTCAGTAAAATACAATGAATATGATTGGAAACTGAACAGTACCGAGTGAAGGCTCATATGGTAACATGGCAACAAGGTTAATCATCTTACATATCACCACAGCAAGAAGTTCAGTCACCATAGCAACAGCTAGAACCTTGGAAATCAAGACAAGGTTTACAAAATTTTTCCCAGCTACTTGGCCAGGACAAGTGATTTGTCCTGACCCAGTTTTTTACCTGTCCCAATTTTTATCTTTATCATTTTATTCATTTTACATTGTCCAGTGTCTAAGCTAGAAAGTTAATAGGGCAGAATTTGTTATTACTGTCATTATTCCAAATATCCAGACACTCCAATTTTCTGAACAACATATTTTCAGAATTTGTAATAATTTTCAATAGCACATAAAATTTCAGGACACCAAGTATATTTTTCAAGCCAGTGGTGAAAAAATTCAAGTTGGAATGTGAATGTATGTTTTACCCCCCCAAAAAAACTGGTGATTAAATAGATGATTGTCAGATAGGTGATTAAATAGATGACTGTCATACAGGTGATTAAATAGATGACTGTCAGACAGGTGATTAAATAGATGACTGTCAGACCTTAAAACCACTTTAATTATCCTAATTATAACCCCAGTTCCTCTGGACTGCCAGCTTTTTTGTATCTTCTACTGGCTGAGATTTTATTCTCATTGAGGGATCACTGTATTATCAACACTCTGTCACCTATATCATCAAAACAATTTCTTGTCATTAACTAGTATGCAGAGAACGCCAAAATGATTTTACTTTTAATACATATTCCACTCAGAATCAAACTATACTTCCTTTCCATTGTAGAAGCCATCAAATTTTCAGCACTGGGGCCCATTGGTCCTGTTTACAAACACCATTGTTTTGACCCATGAATACCTGTGCAAAAATGGATGTCTGACTCTTACAGAAGAGATAACAAAGTTGGTAACATATGTCTAACCCAACTAGATAACAAAGTTGGAAACATATGTCTAACCCAACTAGATAACAAAGTTGGAAACATATGTCTAACCCAACTAGATAACAAAGTTGGAAACATATGTCTAACCCAACTAGATAACAAAGTTGGAAACATACATCTAACCCAACTAGATAACAAAGTTGGAAACATATGTCTAACCCAACTAGATAACAAAGTTGGAAACATATGTCTAACCCAACTAAATAACAAAGTTAGAAACATATGTCTAACCCAACTAGATAACAAAGTTGGAAACATATGTTTAACCCAACTAGATAACAAAGTTGGAAACATATGTCTAACCCAACTAGACCTTTGTGCTCAGTTATATAGAATATCTATACAAAATAAGAACAGCAAACACAAGAACAGCAACCAGTAATCTTTATTTGTTAAAGAAAACACCAAAACATTATCATGTAAGTGTTATTTATTTGCAAACACGGTTATAATGCAGCCTAGTTTACCTGACCCACTTCTGACCAGCATTGAATGTATTAGCTGCATTACAACACAATAAAAATGTTAATTTTCTGGACAATATATTCTGGCAAAATGATAGTTTTCATTTCCACACAAGTTATATGAACAGCAAGAAAAGTAATTATTTTAATGTCCTAAACATTGGATGAATGATGATGTATTGGATGAATATTGGTAAATTGGATGAATATTGGTAAATTGGATGAATGACGGTATATTGGATGAATGACGGTATATTGGATGAATGATGGTATATTGGGTGAATGACGATATATTGGATGAATGACGGTAAATTTATATGACTGTGATACTCTTAATTATTAGGTACACTAGTATTTGCACACCCTCCCATTTGTTTGTACCCCCTACTGATTTTAAAAACAAAAAGCATCAAGGATATAAAAAAATTCACAAAAATTAGTCATTTCATTCTTCAATTTATAATTTCTAACCTAATTGACACCAGGGGGTCCTTGGTACATTTGTGAATCAAGTTCATTGCCACAAGTGATATTGCTGCAAAGTAAGCCTGACTTATCTGATAACTTCATACATTTTATTTATTGATGTTTACAAGGTAATGAATTAGTTAATTTGTGCTTATTGAAACTTGTGACCTTAATTTACCGTGTATGATTGACAGAATAACTAAAATGTTTTTTACTCTTTTTATTGCTTGTTTATAAATGCATATCTTTGTTGTGTTATTATGCCCGCTACACATGAGTAATAGGCAAATTGTTCAACAATGTACACATTACTGTGAAATTTTATTACAACTTGTGTGTTCAGATATGTGATAAATGCTTTGTCTGGTTGAATTATTTCCAGTACCTCCCTGTTTATACATGATTGTACCTTTTGACTTAAATGCCATTTGTGACTTTACTTTACATGTAAACATGAAATATTTGCACAACATACTTTTACATCAAAACTAGAGCTCTACATGACAAAATAATAATAATAATAATAACTACTATTACATGATTCTCATCAGAAATGATTTTTCATGGATGGTAGGACATCATGTGATATTTTTTCACGAGTTGAAAATTCACTTGCCCAACTCAAAATGGCAAGTTGAAATATTCGGCAGTCAAATAAATTTTCCAATCACTCACCCAATCAGGTGAGTGCTGAGTCATGGCAGACCTGAGTGTTTCTCTTTAATAAAAAATATTTTCTATTAAGAATATTTATGTCTTTGTTCATTGAAAGTTCATACTGACCAGAGTGTTTCTCTTCAATGAAAAATATTTTCTATTAAGAATATTGATGACTTTGTTCATGGAAAGTTCATACTGACCTGAGTGTTTCTCTTTAATAAAAAATATGTTCTATAAGAATATTGATGACTTTGTTCATTGAAAGTTCATACTTTGTACTGGAAGTTTGTTTTCCATTTGTTTTGATTAAGCTCATACAAGTGCTTTGCTCTAAAACCTTAGTGTTAATAAATGCTTAACAGATGGAGAGCATACTGGTCTCAGTTTGTAATTACTTACAACTGGTGTTAAAAGGGTTGCATAATAATTTCTAGAAAACAATCTTTCACTCAGTTTAGGTCATTAGCATTGTCAACTGCTATTTTTCTATAATAGCTGGGTGAGTAAGAGTTATTTCTGGGCAAATAACAATTTTTAGTACTTGCATGACTGGGCAAGTAGATTTTTAGAGATTTTTCAAGCACTGCTTCATGTTGTTTGCTGGTTATGTCATTGACTTTTATGTGATGTCATAACATAAAGTTCTTAACATCAAGAGTTAAAATAACATTTGTCCAATTCTAAACAAATTAAATTGCAATTTGTATACACCCTGTCTTCAATATAATCCCTATGTCCATCCTTCAGCCGGCACATAATCGCATTAGTGCAACTGCTCCCGCACTTTTTGACAGATTGAATATTATGGTCATCACCTGAAGATATATATCACCTAATCACTTTTCGCCCTCAATTTTTGTGAAAGCATTTGCCTTTTTAGTCTTGTAGCATGCAGCGTAAAACACAATCTCAATAGTGCAACTAGTCCTACAGTTTTTGATGGATTGCCATGAAACTTGGTAAATATTATTGTCATTACCTGAAGATGCGCATATCAACAAGTCATTTTACTTCCACAATTTTTGTTAGAGTTATTTCCCTTTTTGTCTTGTCGCTGAATGCAGTGTATGTCAGAATCTTGTGAAAGCAATAAGTCTTGCAGTTTTTTACGGATCACTGTGAAACTTGGTACATATTATGGTCATCATTGTGCTCATGATTTTTGTAAGAATTATTGCCCTTCCTGACTTACAGCTGGATGCAACGCATGACAGAATTTTGTGAATGCAACAACACTTGCAGTTTTTAGTGAATTGATGTAAAATTTAGTACATATTATTGTTATCATCAGAAGATATGCTTGTTGACCATTCATTGCCCTTGCACTATTTTCAGAAGTGTTATGCCCTTTGTTTACTATAGACTCATCTCCATCATGGTGTAGGGGTGGGATGCAGGAGAGCAAAGGGAATATTTACATGAGCAAATCACTCACCAATCCTCAAGTTTAAATAATGTAATGAAACAGTTTTAGACCCTGCGCTTCAGGTTGCTACTAAAATGGTTGCATTTGTGACTGAAAATTCAGAATTAGCAAATGAAAATGGTCAACTGGTCGCCTTCTGACAACCTTCAGAATTATAATTTGGCAACTAGAAAATGACATACACACTTTCTAATTACAGGTATATACCATATTTTCTGCTAAAATCATTAGTCAGATGCAATTTAATTCACTGCATAAGTCAAATAAGTCTTGCCTGTTTGGTAGGACACCTTAGCATGCACAAGGGTAGGACACCTTAGCATGCACAAGGGTGACCATACTAAAGAAAATTAATTACAGTCCAGGCCCAGTATTTTCAAAACATTGTGATCACCAACTCAAGCTCAAGCACAAAATCTGCAAATTAGAAATGCTATATGGAGTATATCAAGGTACAGTACTCATTCATTATAATGCTATATGGAGTATATCAAGGTACAGTACTCATTCATTATAATGCTGTATGGAGTATATCAAGGTACAGTACTCATTCATTATAATGCTGTATATGGGAGGCATAGAAGATACTGCCTTGCAGTAAGACAGTCTTATAATGTAGTAGATGATACCACTTAATGAAATAGCATCCATGACCATACTCACCTTATAACAGGAACTGTGTTATAATGAATGACATTATAGTGAGGGAATGCTTTACATTGGTCTTTCCATTATGATGCCTCACTTTCTGTAATTGGTCCCATAAAAGACGGTGCAATTTTATATCTGGTGAAAACAAATGGGCAAATATATGCTATTTTGGTGTCAGACAAGGTGACCTCTGATCAGGTAGGTGTCCTCTCTTGAGAGGGGCCTTTGAAGAGGAGGACAACTGTAATTAAAATTTACAATGCTAGTATGGAGACAAAATTTAAGGTGTTCCTTAATGTTCTAAAATTTACAATGCTAGTATGGAAACCAAATTTAAGGTGTTCCTTAATGTTCTAGAATTTTGAATCTGTTGAAGGTTACAATATCTCACAGTTTTCAGACTTTGATCTTGGACTTCATGCTTAAAAGTTAAAAAATGGTTTGCTTTGCTTCGGTGTTTTATGGCACAGCAACACAAGTAGGTTATTTATTGCTGGGGCAATTGGAGTAAAGTGCCTTGCCCAAGGACACACTAAGGTAGACAACCGGAGCTGATCTGATGGTAGAATTTGAACCTTTTGGTCACAAATCTGGCATGCTAATCAGTGGGCCACCATGACTTCTGCTGCCATTAGTCTCATGACATGGAGGAGAGTGCATTGAGCCTATTCTTCATCCCCTTAGTCCACGATGGGGGGGGGGTGATTTTACAGGACCGATTTTATTAATACAGCTTCCATATATCCTATTGCATGCATATATCTTTTTTGTTCAAGGACAAAAACAGGAACAATTTAATTGATGATCAGATAAAATTAAATCATTTTATTGGACAATTCGGTATATGAGACAAAATTAATAGATATGGTTTCAGTTGGGTTAACAAGACGGGAATGTTTTGTTAACATTACCAAATTGTAAGCACAGTAACATTGGACAGCAGCATATGTGTGATATACAGAGTATGCTTTGTGTGGACTATGTTTACAAGGCTATGAGACAATGTTGCTTAATTGTACACCAAGTAACATTGGACAGCAGGATATGTGTGATATACAGAGGATGCTTTGTGTGAACTATGTTTACAAGGCTATGAGGCAATGTTGCCTAATTGTACACCAAGTAACATTGGACAGCAGGATATGTGTGATATACAAAGTGTGCATGGTGTGTACTGTGTTTACAAGCCATGAGAGAATGTTGCCAGGTTGTGCACCAAGTAACATCAGACAGCAGCACACATGTAATATACAAAGTGTGCTTAGTGTGTACTGTATTTACAAGGCTATAAGACAATGTTGCCAGATTGTACAACAAGTGACCTTGGATAGCAGCATATGTGTAATATACAAAGCATGCTTAGTGTTCATTATGTATACAAGGCCATGCAACAAGGTAGCCAAATTTAAATAAGTAACATTGGACTGCAGCATATGTGTAATATACAAAGTGTGCATAGTGTGTATTATGTATACAAGGTCATGAGACAACATTGCCAAATTTAAATAAGTAACATTGGACAGTAGCATATGTGTAATATACAAAGTGTGCTTAGTGTATACTGTATTTACAAGGCTATGAGACAATGTTGCCAGATTGTACAACAAGTAACATTGGATAGCGGCATATGTGTAATATACAAAGCATGCTTAGTGTGTATTATGTATACAAGGTCATGAGACAACATTGCCAAATTTAAATAAGTAACATTGGACAGTAGCATATGTGTAATATACAAAGCATGCTTGATGTGTACTGTGTATACAAGGCCATGAGACAATGCTGCCAAGTTTACATAAATAACATTGGATAGCAGCATATGTGTAATATACAAAATGTGCTTGGTGTGTACTCTCCATGCAAGGTGATGAGACAATGTTGCCAAATTTAAATAAGTAACATTGGACAGCAGCATATGTGTAATATACAGGGTATGCCTAATGTGTACTATGTATTCAAGGACATGAGACAATGTTGCCAAGGTTACATAAATAATGTTGGATAGCACCATATGTGTAATATACAAAGCATGCTTGGTGTGTACTATGTATACAAGGCCATGAGACAATGTTGCCAAATTGTACATGAAGTAACATTGGACAGCATTATGTATGTAACATACAGAGTGTTTAGTTTGTTCTATACAGGGCCATGGACAATATTGTCAGAACCAAATCTTACTCCACAGGGTGAAAGGAAAGCTTAATATCAGAAATACTTGATCTAATGCTACAAATAGTCGTAATATGTGTCTCTTGAGTACAACCAAACACATGGCTACCGTGCTAATATACTCATAATATGTGTCTCTTAAATACAACCAAACATATGGCTACCATGCTAATATGTGTCTCTTGAGTACAACCAAACACATGGCTACCATGGTAATGTGTCTCTTGAGTACAACCAGAAACATGGCTACCACGGTAATATGTCTCTTGAGTACACCAAACACATGGTTATCATGGTAATGTGTCTGTTGAGTACAACCAAACACATGGGTACCATGGTAATGTGTCTCTTGAGTACAACCAAACACATGATGGTAATGTGTCTCTTGAGTACACCAAACACATGGCTATCATGGTAATACAGTGGAACCCCGCTATAACATGCTTTAGTATAGCATGAACATGGTGTGGCACCCGAAATTTTGAAATAATTTCACCTATTTTTTGAAGTACTACAAAGGTTAAGTGCCAAAATAAACAAGAGTTTGATTTAATAATTTGGCAAGATGTGTTGTTTTCTTGATGAAAACAAAATATCTTCTTTCTTATATTTGAAAAGACAGCTCCTTCACAAGCTGATAATTGTTAATCTAATTATGATTTAACCATGAAAATAAATCTATTAAGTCAAATTTGTGTTTGTCTTCAATACATCCTGTGAACAATTGTTGCACAATCCAGGGTAAACAGTAGCCAACAAATGTTTGCTTAGTCATCTACCATACTCAACCAAGCACTAAGCAATGCAGAGGTCTTAAATGTTTCTCGCCCAAATTTATAAATCAATTAATTTATCCACCTATTTAAGGGAAATAATAGACCACAAATGCATGCTCAGTCAACTGTCAAACACCTTTTGAAACAAGTTTATTGCCCAAATGGTCAGGAGCAGTTTTAGTCATTGCCACCCACCCACCCATCAATCATCTTTTTTATTTTAGAGTCAGAAATGCAAATGGCAGCTCCAAATCACTCATATACACAAACCACTGTACTGGTGAAATTACATGCATATAGCTTGTACTGCTGTGGACCATTGACTGGAACATGACCATTTAAGTTGTAGGGGTGGAGGAATTTGCTATTATAATCAGGCATACTACTCCCCGTTTTTCATCTTCAGCAGTTCAAGGTCATAGTTATAAATAAAATTTAAATTAATATTGCATCAATTTTTTAATTTTTTTTCCTCTATCTTGTACAGAATGACTTAACTGTTTTTACAGAGATTACTTTTTACCCATGAAATCAAATGGTTTACTTCCATACTGGGTCCAGGCAATTATACATAACTGTTCAAGAGGTAATCTAAAGTACATTATGAGGTCAATACTTTTGACCTACTGTGTGAATTTTCAGTTAAATTATTTTTCAAGCCTAATACAAGTTTCATTTTAGAAACTCCCAATTGGTCAAGTTTCAGTGTGATTTGGATGCTTCTTTTTTCACAGATTTTCAGCTGGGAGGGGAAGGGCCATTTCAAAACTTGTATCACTTTTAACTTAATAGTTGAATATATATTAGACATGATAATTTGACCTGCCTTTGATAGATTTACAGTCAAGTTTATGTCTTCTTTTTTTTCTTTAAATTGTTGCATTTAATTTTCAAGAAATTAAAAAATATGCTATATGATAACAAAGAAGGGTAACATAAATTTGGCATGAAACCAAAGTGGTTAGTCTGAAACCAAAGTGGTTAGTCTGAAACCAAAGTGGTTAGTCTGAAATCAGAGTGGTTAGTCTGAAACCAAAGTGGTTAGTCTGAAACCAGAGTGGTTAGTCTGAAACCAAAGTGGTTAGTCTGAAACTAGAGTGGTTAGTCTGAAACCAAAGTGGTTAGTCTGAAACCAAAGTGGTAAGTCTGAAACCAAAGTGATGTCTGAAACCAAAGTGGTTAGTCTGAAACCAGAGTGGTTAGTCTGAAACCAAAGTGGTTAGCCTGAAACCAAAGTGGTTAGTCATATGTCTTGTTCTCAGTTGTTAGTTTAGATATGCACGACACATAGAATTTTAAATTCTATATCAGGCCTTTATTTCACAACAGAACTTAAGCCTAGACTTAAATTTAAGTTTAGAATCTAGCAATCTGAAATTTAAGTCTGACTTAAAACTGACCAAGCAGATGTCTTAGATCAAGACTTCAGTCTTATGTTATTGAAATTGAGGCCAGGTAATAAGTATAGTCTAGTAGTAATTTGTTTTAATGGTCTTAAATTGAATGATGAAATGAAGTTATATATCTCTCTTAAGATCTTAACTCACTGGTACACCTAAGAACTGCTTTAAATCCAGAAAATTGCTATGGAAAGTGGACTTGTTATCATCTAATCACTTATTCGTATCACAGCTGACGAGTCTTACATGAACAGACATTGAGAAATAAACTTAAAACACAAAATTTAAGCAGAGTCAGTGAAGTGTGAAATATGGGTCACAATGACCTACTTTTGTGATGTAATACTCATCAATTTTCATGAATCTAGGTATAACACCTAATGACCAAAGCAGTGTTACTGACCAGCACCCACACCTACAAACAGATGTGTAATGGTAGGATGTAAAGTTAGGGGTAAAGTAATGAGGATTTACACCTAATTTTAGACAGACAATCACTTGCTATTACTATCCATATGGGCAGCCGTCACCGCCAAAATTACATTAATCAAATCATGTAGTATGAAATGAAATGATGAATTCAGATTCCAAATGACGTATTAAATTAAATGATTTGAAGAATAAAACGGAATGATGAATTCAGAATTCAAATGGTGTGGTATTAAATGAAATGATCTTGTATGAAATGAAATGATTTAACCCAACAAATGAAATGATGAATTCAAATTCCAAATGACGTGGTATTAAATGAAATGATTTGAAGAACAAAACGGAATGATGAATTCAGATTCCAAATGACGTGGTATTAAATGAAATGTATGGAAAGTAAATGGTTTAACAAAGTCTGGCTGGAAACAACACTACAATTTAAGGTCAAACTGCAAATCATTTAACGAAAAACCAAACATACTCAGGGTGGCGCTGTTATCCATGACGCATGATGTCAGCACGCCCAAACTTATAATCTACAGGCGCGTTTACAGCATTTGGCTGAGAATTTTGCAGATGACACTTGGACAGCCATGATACGTGTAATTATCAATACCAAGAGAAACATATAGGGTAAGTGTTTCTTTTCAGAATATATAAAGAACAACTATATTTTCCAATCAGCATAAAGTGACTTGATCCACATTATTGAATGTGCGTGCAATTTTTAAACATTTTTGTCGCCAGCTTCCAAGGTTTCAACAAACCTAGATATATCGGTTAAGGAGATTAAATCTTAATCTTATTTGATCAATAGTAATGACCAAGTTTACTGACCTTAAGTAGCATACACACTAGACCAACAAGAAGTTGTTACACGCCACTTTTTTAAAAATATATCTGACATTACTGGCTGCACGTACATATACATAAATTCGCACAAGTTCTATTTGTAACAATCCTTTTTTCCACCACTGAAACCCAGTTTGCAGCGATATATTCCTTTTTTTTTTTTTTGTTTTACTTCTTCTTCTTCTTTTCTCTCTCTGGGGAGCGAATAAAATTGTATGTAGAAGCCCTGAGTCACGACTCTTAGTGCACTTGAAACACCCCACTCTTCTTTCCAAACGTGTTGAAAATTGTGTGTGTGATGGGGGGTGGGGTGGGGTGGGGGGCGTTGTTTGGCATAAAGTTTGAAAGAAATGCATAAATGAACAATGAACAGTAGCATCCTAAGGAGTGTTTTATGAAGAAAAAAAAACAAACCAGCACGGATCACGACAGGCTTGAATAAACCCAGATTCTGCAAAGGATGTATGAAAATATCAAGGATGGGTAACAATGATAGATTTTATCACGTTTTAAAAAAAAAAGAAGCAAAAACAGCATCAAGGCTTCCTGAGTGATGGCACGTAACTCTTTGGGTAAAGACAGATTTGGATAGCCCCCTTCTCTCTCTCTCTCTCTTTATAACCGACATAGAGGGATCTAAACTTAGGCTTTCTGCTGAATGTTGGAACCATGCTAGATCTGACCTGCTATCGATTGATCTGAGTATGAGCACTCAGTATTTATTTGTAATTGTATGCTCACAGTATATCCCTCCCCCCCCCCCCCCAGATCGAGAACGCTTTTGTGGATATGAATACGCATTTCTTACAATTCAAGTGGTAATTAATACTTCAATAAAGGGTTTTCTGACCATGGAATTGAAAGCTCTTCATTTTGATGTTGTCTTTTTGCATCGCAAGTCTGAAGAATTTCGCGAAAAACTTAAAAGCAGAGCCTCTTACCTTCTTTCTTTCCATGAAAGATTTATGTAGGAGGAAGGATAGATGGATGAGGATTCCATGTATTTATGTAAAAATTTATGTATCGATATGTGTTTGTATGCATGTGCGCCTTTTTGTGTTTAGGTCAATCACTGCTATCCTATATCTCTATATGGTTTGGAAAGCAAATTTCTTTGAATGTGAAGATGACCTGATTACATTGTCAGGCAATTTAAACAATTTGCTTTGTCTTACATGAGAAGTATAAGCGAGGTATATGTATGACTTTTCTACTTTGATGTAATTGGCAGTGTCAACATGAACAAAATATCAATAATAATAACCGACATATATCACACATCTGGTCCTAATTTTCAGGCTGGCCCTTAGGATTTGGGTCTGTGATTTGTTATCGCTGTAAAGGCAAACATTTATATTCCTGACTTTGTCTCTGTTATGTAGTTTTCTAATGAAATATTACTTTTTATAAGCTATCGCCTTGCTGTAGAAAGACCAATATGTTCTGTGTACGGAGCAATCGTTTTGTGCCATCATTTGTGTGAAGATTAAAACTTAGGAATCGACCTTTGTGTTGCATGTTATTCTTTGCAACTTTTGTAATTTGCAACACTGCTATATATAAACTCTCGAGCTTTAAATCTCAAAGTAATCATTTAAAAGCTTCAAACTTTAAGGTTTTATGGAATAGACAACAACATTTGGAAAATAATGAACAGTAAGAAAACACAAATATTACCCTCATTTCGTAATTTTTTTTGGGGGGGGTTACATTTATTGTATTGTATGTATACAGGACTCATGGTACTAATTATAGGGAAGAATGGGAACCAGTCTAGAAATGGGTGAAGATAAAATAGAGTATATATGGGTTTGGCTGGCCAGGATTGGTTGATAATGAAAATAAAATTGTCGTCAAAAGAATATGTTGAGAGTGTCGTGGGGGGGTTTGTGGTTATCGATACCTAGAAAATGATCGACTACGGTGTTATAGCCCGGATCGAGCGAATATTAGAAAGAAAAAAAATGTATGGAGTAAATGAGCAGAGATATATAATAGAACAACATGATCCCCCTGAATACAGAATACAACAATTTAATTAATTAAATGAAACAAAATAAAAATTGTACAGGACTAATTGCAGGATGCACCTCTAACAGAAAAATCACTTTTTAACTCAAAGTTCTTAAGTGCAATTAGCAGCTCCGTTTATATCGATACGGCAAATTTCATCACGATATCGAGTGAGTGTTTCGAACTTTGATTGTCCGTCTTGTCTTTCATAATCTGATAACTGGTGGCTGTTCACTCTCCAGAATCAACATAGCTTGTCGGTTGGGGTTGACTTGCACTGGAACACTCTCGAGTTCCCTCTTGCCTGATTATGCGTCACAACGCCTTTAGTGGCCTCTCTTGATAGTTCAGTCTTTTTGTACTGGTCGTGGAAGCTATTTTCCTGATAACAATAAAATATATGCGTCCTAATTCCTCGTTCATTTCTTACTTTCTGACCAGAACATATATTCCACTCTACGGTATACTCAGAATAGCCTTATCACATTTCACAACAGACACTCCACTGCTAATTGGCTTCTGGTCATACCCTTGCATCCAATACAAACATTGCCGTACTGGTCTACATACACTCGCTTCTCTCTTTCCATAGACAATTAACATAGTGTAGAAAAATTAATGTATGTCTCCAATAGAACTAGTTACCATTACTAATTGATCGAGAGGATAGTCTACTCTCACTTAATGACAATTAAGCCCCTGCTGTGTGAACTATTAATCGCTATCTTGAACTAAATGTTGGACACTTGCACACATAAAGCTGGGCAATAAATAATCGTACAGTCCACAACTGCTGCATAAATGTTAATACAACCCCTAAAATGTTGGCGTTCTGGAAACATCATCTGGCGAAGGTCATTGAAGTGGCAATACAACAACTGAATCCATGTTGTGAATATTATGCTAACTGTTGAGGTTGCAAGTCACAACCCAACTGCTGTACCTCTTGCTTCATCATGCAAGTCTAGAGATCCACACATTCTGTTCCACAGGTTTGGGCTGCCTCAACAAAAGCTTCTGCATACTTCTTTGTTACAGAATTCACCTTGGATGGAGGTGTTGGTCTTTCTATATGCAATCATAAAAATACAAATTTTTCAATGTTTTAACAATTCTAACTAATTTTAATTATGACAGAATTATACTAGACTCTGCCATTTTGAAAATTAAGTAACATTTATATGTCTATATTCACATATGTTTTTTTCACAAGGTTTCAAAATCCCTGTTGGAGCCTTAATTCATCATTACGAACCAGTAACAACCAATTATAGCTCTAATAAGAAAGAACACAAAAAAACTTGTGAAACAACTCAGTGAATCTGAAAAGGTGTCATTGCAATATATCACTAATGATTGTTTTATTATATACTTAAATATGAACAAAATTTGCTAAAAAGAAACCTTTAGCTGAAAAAAACCCCACAAATAATGTCTCATATGGATATGAGAATCTGCTTTTTCTGTAAATATCTGTAGCAGTTTGGGCATTTGTTAAAACTTTTAACTTTTTCGACTGTGTTGTCACCACACTAGCTTCAAAATTATTGTTAGATCTGGAACTTATCTGATGGCAACGTTATTTAAAATAATGTTTTGATAGTAAGCATTTCTATTTAGGTATATACAAAGTTTTGACACCAAGATAATATCAATTAACTTGTCCGTTACATCTGCTGAATGATTTGATTTGATTACCAAAAACAAGTTTAGTAGATTGAAACCAAATTTATATACAAAGTCTTATCAAATAAATCTTACATCTAATATGTTCAGTTAAAAGCATTTCATGATGAAAATGATACTGAAAAAATTAATTTAACACATGAATTAAAAAACTCTAGCCTACACAATCATATCAAGAAATATCAACTACATATTTCCCCCAGTTTGTATATAGAGGATATCTACATTTTTTTAAGTAGATATAAGGAAATATTTCATGAGTGAAGTGGAAACATTGTATTGTCATGAGTGGTGAAGCCATGACTGACAATACAAAATCTTTCCACTTCATGAGTGAAATAGTTTCTTATATCTACTAAACAAAACATGGATTTTCTTTTCCATTCTGTGCCAATGTGGTTAACAGCCGCATTACACATCAATAAAGTCATTCCAAAATTTTACAATAATTTTAGGAAAGCAACATTTTACAAATTTAGCTTCAACTTACAATAAATTGTGTACCGTCTATACTTGTGTATAAGCCAGGTCCAAATGCAAACTACATAGACCCTGATCTGCCATTGCATAATGCGCCAGCAGATCAGGGTCTATATTGTTTGCTGTACTTATTAGTCCTTACAAACTGCATAGACCCAGATCTGCCGCCACATTATGCAACAGCAGATCTGGGTCTATGCAGTTTGCAGTTGGTATTGGATTTATGCGATTATATACAGTATTTTGTCAAATTAATGACCGTTTCCATATGAAAATGAAGAGATTGTTATTTTCGCTAACATATTTCTTGTGCAGAATGATACAGTGAACATTGCTATGGTGGGGTGCAGGTACTGTAGAAACATCACAGAGTGGTCATACCAGTCAGACTTCAGATCGTAACATTGATAAAGAAAAGATTTTAATGATTGTGAGTTTACTTGTAATGAATTTGGGTCTTTATTTTGTTTATTTCTGCATTCAAATGTGAATTTTTGTGTGTCCTTGTCAAGCTTATGGTCTAGTTCAGTAAAGTAACTCTGCACCCATATTTCAATTGGTTTGCAATCAACACTCATCAATACCTGATTTCTCCATCATTTTCAAACATGATTATGATTGTAATGAGAAAAAAATTGCTACTTAAACAATTTTATTACAATATTTAATAAAGAGTATTTCCTAAAAATGTGTACCATTTGTCGTAGAGCGTAACAGGTATATGATACTCTATGGGTGACCCAGAATATCAAGTAGCAACAGGTCATGTAGGTTCAGTCACTGACAATTTGCATGATTCACATGGAAAACTAATTATAAAAAAAATTAAAACTTAAAGCTTACTTTTTGTTGTTTGGAGTTAATTTTTAGGCATTTCTTGATGGCACCTTCTCATTGATTATATAAATGTATACTAGCGGACCTACAGTTTTCACACATTTTAAAATCTGCTGATTTTTGATGGGATGAAAGAGAGAGAGAATAAGTTAGGTAGAGAGGAGCTGAAGAAGAAAAATGAAATAGTCCTAAATATGGAAATACAGGTATGACTAACATACATAAGAGCAGATATATTTCCTTAATTGGAAAAGAAAGTAGTTCCAAAAGTGATATCATCACTGTGGTGATAATAGTGATATCACCACTGTGGCAATAAAAGTGGTATCACCACTGTGGCAATATAATTTTTCTCCCACTGATATATTTCAATATCTCATTATGAAATATATAATAATAATAATGATACAGCACCTAATAGGCTGATCTATGTTTTTGTCATCTCTTAGCAAGTATTTGACCCAGTGTTGCACAGCTGGTTGAAATTTATAATCAATGGTAATAATGACTTGCACACAACCAATCTATTATTGATAATTGATTAGTAAAAAATGTATTGCTGCATGTGTTTTCTTGGGAAAGATATAAACTTTGCATCATCAAAATATCAATTATAGTTCTCTTAAAGCTCAGTTTGGATTTTGCAGTTTTGAAAAATTAATGGATACAGGAGCAGTACGTTGAGTTTACAATTATTTGTTTATGATGCAACAGCCACTGTAACAGTAAAAAATATTCAATGCTATTTTGTGAAAATTTTGTACTGTAATTTTATATATTTTTTTTTACATATCTATTTCTTGCTTGATATGACAAATAATTACTGTAGTAACTCAAGTTATCTAATTTATGATTATACATTATCATCAGCACACCACTAATATAGTCATTTTACATATATGATCTGTGCATACTGTCCATTCATTGATTTCACGCATTTTTAATCTTAAATGGTTGATGTTAAATCTGTACATCTTTATCACACACCCAAGCTGGAACTATTTGGTGTCTTCTCTGACATCCATGCATCGACCTTTTTAGACACAGTGAATCCAACTTTTGTAAATCCCAATATGTTCTGAATTTCACTCATACTGTAAAGCTAAAATATTCAGACAGTGTAAAAAAAAAGGGTATGTAATAAATACAAAACCGCATTCATATTTTGTTCTGAATGAGGGGAAAGAACTAATTTGATATGGCTTATGAATACGTCTCGGCCTGAAGGACTCATTATATCCTTATCAAACTTGTAATACTGTCAGTGCACAGAGCTGTGATTTTATCGGACAAACAGCAAAGTTTACATGAGTGACATTTAAAGTGAACGTGATCTTGCAGAGTTGTTTGCAATGATGATGATCTCGATGATAACGACGTTGACGATCTCGAAGATGACGATCTCAAAGATGATGATCTCGATGATAACGAAGATGACGATCTGGAAGATGATGATCTCGATGATAACGAAGTTGACGATCTCGAAGAAAATAATCTAGATGATAACGACGTTGACGATCTCGAAGATGATAAACTCGATGATAACGACGTTGACGATCTTGAAGATGATGATCTCGATGATAACGAAGTTGACGATCTCGAAGATGATGCTCACGATGATAACGACGTTGCCGATCTAGAAGATGATGATCTCGAAGATGACGACCTCGATGACAACGATGTTGACGGTCTCGAAGATGATGATCTCGATGATAACGACGTTGACGATCTCGAAGATGATCTCGATGATAACGACGTTGACGATCTCGAAGAAGACGATCTCGAAGATGATCTCGATGATAACGACGTTGACGATCTCGAAGATGATCTCGATGATAACGACGTTGACGATCTCGAAGATGATGATCTCGAAGATGATGATCTCGATGATAACGACGTTGACGATCTCGAAGATGATGATCTCGATGATAAGGACGTTGACGATCTCGAAGATGATCTCGATGATAACGACGTCGACGATCTCGATGACGATCTCGAAGATGATGATCCCGATGAAAACGACGTTGACCATCTCGAAGATGATGATCTCGATGATAACGACGTTGACGATCTCGAAGATGATGATCTCGACGATAATGATGTTGACGATCTCGATGAAGATCTCGAAGATGATGTTCTCGATGATAACGACGTTGACGATCTCGAAGACGATGATCTCGATGATAACGAAGTTGATGTTCACGATGATAACGAAGTTCATGATATCGAAGATGAAGATCTCGAAGATGATGATCTCGATGATAACGACGTTGATGATCTCGAAGACGACGATCTAGAAGATGATCTCGATGATAACGACGTTGACGATCTCAATGAAGATGTCGAAGATGATGTTCTCGATGAAAACGACGTTGACGATCTCGAAGATGATGATCTCGATGATAACGACGTTGACGATCTCGAACATGATCATCTCGAAGATGATGATCTCGATGATAACGACGCTGACGATCTCGAAGATGATCTCGATGATAACGACGTTGACGATTTCGAAGACGATCTCGATGATAACGACATTGACGATCTCGAAGATGATGATCTCGATGATAACGACGTTGACGATCTCGAAGATGATGATCTCGATGATAACGACGTTGACGATCTCGATGATAACGACGTTGACGATCTCGAAGATGATGATCTCGATGATAACGACGTTGACGATCTCGAAGATGATGATCTCGATGATAACGACGTTGACGATCTCGAAGATGACGATCTCGAAGATGATGATCTCGATGATAACGACGTTGACGATCTCGAAGATGATCTCGATGATAACGACGTTGACGATCTCGAAGATGATGATCTCGATGATAACGACGTTGACGATCTCGAAGATGATGATCTCGATGATAACGACGTTGACGATCTCGAAGATGATGATCTCGATGATAACGACGTTGACGATCTCGATGATGATGATCTCGATGATAACGACGTTGACGATCTCGAAGATGATGATCTCGATGATAACGACGTTGACGATCTCGAAGAGGATGATCTCGATGATACCGAAGTTGAAGATCTCGAAGATGATGATCTCGATGATAACAACGTTGACGATCTCGAAGATGACGATATCGGAGATGATGATCTCGATGATAACGACGTTGACGATCTCGATGACGATGATCTCGATGATAACGAAGTTGACGATCTGGAAGATGATGATCTCGATGATAACGATGTTGACGATCTCGATGAAGATCTCGGAGATAATGTTCTCGATGATAACGACGTTGACGATGTCGAAGATGATGATCTCGAAGATGATGATCTGCATGACAACGACGTTGACGATCTCGAAGATGATCTCGATGATAACGACGTTGACGATCTCGAAGATGATGATCTCGACGATAACGATGTTGACGATCTCGAAGATGATGTTCTCGATGATAACGACGGTGACGATCTCGAAGATGACGATCTCGATGATGATATCGATGATAACGACGTTGACGATCTCGAAGATGATGATCTCGAAGACGATGATCTCGATGATAACGAAGTTGATGATCTCGAGTATGATAATCTCGATGATAACGACGTTGACGATCTCGAAGATAAAGATCTCGAAGATGATGATCTCGATGATAACGACGCTGATGATCTCGAACATGACGATCTGAAAGATGATGATCTCGATGATAACGACGTTCACGATCTCGATGAAGATGTCGAAGATGATGTTCTCAATGAAAACGACGTTGACGATCTCGAAGATGACGATCTCGAAGATGATCTCTATGATAACGACGTTGACGATCTCTAAGATGATGATCTCGATGATAACGACCTTGACGATCTCGAAGATGATGATCTTGATAACGACGTTGACCATCTAGAAGATGATGATCTCGATGATAACGATGTTGACGATCTCGAAGATGATGATGATGAAGATGATGATGATGATGATGATGACAGTCGCAGGTAGTACCGTCTACTTACGGTAGCAGGAATGCCTGACCTGACTCAATGATGATGATGACAATGATGATGACTGATGATGGATGTTGATGATGATGATGATGACAGTCGCAGGTAGTACCGTCTACTTACGGTAGCAGTAATGCCTGACCTGACTCGATGATGATGATGATGACAATGATGATGACAGATGATGGATGTTGATGATGATGATCTCGATGATGATGATGAAGAGGATGATGATGATAATGACAGTCGCAGGTAGTACCGTCTACTTGCGGTAGCAGGAATGCCTGACCTGACTCAATTAAAATGATGACAATGATGATGATGACTGATGATGGATGATGATGATGATCTCGATGATGATAATGATGGATGACGTTCAAGTAGAACTATAGGTAGAAAAAAAACTCCATGTCAGAAGTGACCATGGAGAAAAAATTGACGATCTCGACGAAGATGATGCTGCTGCTGATGATGATGAAGACGATGATGATGAAGATGATGATGATGACAGTCGCAGGTAGTACCGTCTACTTACAGAAGCAGGAATGCCTGACCTGACTCGATGATGATGATGATGACAATGATGATGATGACTGATGATGGATGATGATGATGATGGATGATGATGATGATGGATGTTAATGATGATGATGATGATGATGATGACAGTCGCAGGTAGTACCGTCTACTTACGGTAGCAGGAATGCCTGACCTGACTTGATGATGATGATGACAGATGATGGATGTTGATGATGACGATGATGATGATGATCTAGATGATGAAGATGATGATGATGACAGTCGCAGGTAGTACCGTCTACTTACGGTAGCAGGAATGCCTGACCTGACTCCATGATGATGATGACTGATGATGGATGATGATGATCTCGATGATGATGATCTAAATGATGATGATGATGATGATGATGATGGAGGAAGAGGATCATGATGATGATGGATGATGTTCAAGTAGAACTATAGGTAGAAAAAAAACTCCATGTCAGAAGTGACCATGGAGAAAAAATTGACGATCTCGACGAAGATGATGATGCTGCTGATGATGAAGATGATGATGATGATGATGATGATGAAGATGATGACAGACGCAGGTAGTACCGTCTACTTACGGTAGCAGGAATGACTGACCGGACTCGATGGTGATGATGATGATGATGACAATGATGATGATGACTGATTATGTCGATGATGGATGTTGATGACGATGATGGAGATGATGATGATGACAGTTGCAGGTAGTACAGTCTACTTACGGTAGCAGGAATGCCGGACCTGACTCCATCATGATGATGATGATTGATGATGGATGATGATGATGATGGATGTTGATGATGATGATGATGATGAATATGAAGATAGTGATGAAGATGATGATTATGATGATGACGGTCGCAGGTAGTACCGTCTACTTTCGGTAGCAGGAATGCCTGACCTGACTCGATGATGATGATGATGACAATGATGATGATGACTGATGATGTTGATGATAGATGTTGATGATGACGATGATGATGATCTCGATGGTGGAGATGATGATGATGATGACAGTCGCAGGTAGTAGCGTCCACTTACGGTAGCAGGAATGCCTGACCTGACTCCATGATGATGATGATGACAATGATGATGATGACTGATGATGGATGATGATGATGATGGATGTATATGATGATGATGATGATGATGATCTCGATGATGAAGATGATGATGATCTAAATGATGATGATGATTGATGGATGATAATGATGAATGATGATGATGATAATGGATGATGATGATTATTTTTGATCAATGATGATGATGATGATGATTCCTGTCCAACTATGCAACTTCCTGTCCATGGAAGGGAGAGAACTGCACACACTACAAACTACACTGAACCTTCAGCAATACATCATCCTGACCATGAAACCGAACAAATGTGACAACACAAGCAATTCAACCTGAAACATTTGACAACACTACCTTACTGGGAACCTCAGTGTACAACCACTTCTGCAGTATTATAGCTGCAGATATATGTAATGAGAGTCTTGTGCTGTATGATAACTGCAGCTACTTTTAACAAGCGTTTAGTCCTGTATTTTAACCGCAGGCATTTTTCATGGGATGTTTTGTGCAATATTATAACCGCAGATATTTGTAATGGGAGTATTGTACAGTATTATGAGCACTGCAACTATTTGGAATACAAGTTTACTGCAGTATTATAACAACTGCAGCCATTTGTAATGGCAGGTCTTGTGCAGTAGTACAACAACAGGACCTGTAAGTATTGGGAGTCTTGTGCCTTGCGTAGCACCTGTGCATACCACCAAACCATGTCATGCAACAAATGCAACAACAGATTAGATATAACTTGAACCATTCAACACATTTTCCCTTTTATCTTGTGCTGATAATAATGATGAATGATGATGATAATGGATAGATGGATGGATGATTGTGATACCTATGTCTTGACATGCTGATTGTGATACCCATGTCTTGACATGCTGGTTGTGATACCCATGTCTTGCCATACCATTACAATGATACCCATGTCTTGCCATGCTGATTGTGATACCCATGTCCTGCCATGCTCATTGTGATACCTATGTCTTGCCATGCTGACTGTGATACCCATGTCTTGCCATACTGATTGTGATACCTATGTCTTGCCATGCTGACTGTGATACCCATGTCTTGCCATGCTATTGTGATACCCATGTCTTGCCATGCTGATTTTGATACCCATGTCTTGCCATGCTGATTGTGATACCTATATCTTGCCATGCTGATTGTGATACCTATGTCTTGCCATCCTGATTGTGATACCTACGTCTTGCCATGCTGACTGTGATACCCAAGTCTTGCCATGCTATTGTGATACCTATGTCTTGCCATGCTATTGTGATGCCTGTGTCGTGCCATGCCATTACAATGATACCCATGTCTTGCCATGCTGATTGTGATACCCATGTCCTGCCATGCTGATTGTGATACCCATGTCTTGCCATGCTGATTGTGATACCTATGTCTTGCCATGCTGATTGTGATACCTATGTCTTGCCATCCTGATTGTGATACCTACGTCTTGCCATGCTGACTGTGATACCCAAGTCTTGCCATGCTATTGTGATACCTATGTCTTGCCATGCTATTGTGATGCCTCTGTCTTGCCATGCCATTACAATGATACCCATGTCTTGCCATGCTGATTGTGATACCCATGTCCTGCCATGCTGATTGTGATACCTATGTCTTGCCATGCTGATTGTGATACCTATGTCTTGCCATGCTGACTGTGATACCCATGTCTTGCCATGCTGATTGTGATACGCATGTCTTGCCATGCCATTACAATGATACACATGTCTTGCCATGCTGACTGTGACACCTATGTATTGCCATGCTGATTGTGATACCTATGTCATGCGAAGCTGACTGTGATACCCATGTATTGCTATGCTATTGTGATACCTATGTCTTCCCATGCTATTGTGATCCCTATGTCTTGCTATGCCATTGCAATGATACCCATGTCTTGCCATGCTGATTTTGATACCCATGTCTTGCCATGCTGATTGTGATATCTATGTCTTGACATGCCGATTGTGATACCTATGTCTTGCCAAGCAGATTGTGATACCCATGTCTTGCCATACCATTACAATGATACCCATGTCTTGCCATGCTGATTGTCATACCCATGTCCTGCCATGCTGATTGTGATACCTATGTCTTGCCATGCTGACTGTGATACCCATGTGTCGCCATGCAATTGTGATACCTATGTCTTGCCATGCTGATTGTGATACCTATGTCTTGCCATGCTGACTGTGATACCCATGTCTTGCCATGCTATTGTGATACCCATGTCTTGCCATGCTGATTTTGATACCCATGTCTTGCCATGCTGATTGTGATACCTATGTCTTGCCATGCTGATTGTGATACCTATGTCTTCCCATGCTGACTGCGATACCCATGTCTTGCCATGCTATTGTGATACCTATGTCTTGCCATGCTATTGTGATGCCTATGTCTTGCCATGCCATTACAATGATACCCATGTCTTGCCATGCTGATTGTGATACCCATGTCCTGCAATGTAGATTGTGATACCTATGTCTTGCCATGCTGATTGTGATACCTATGTCTTGCCATGCTGACTGTGATACCCATGTCTTGCCATGCCGATTGTGATACCCATGTCTTGCCATGCCATTGCAATGATACCCATGTCTTGCCATGCTGATTTTGATACCCATGTCTTGCCATGCTGATTGTGATACCTATGTCTTGCCATGCTGATTGTGATACCTATGTCTTGCCATGCTGATTGTGATACCTATGTCTTGCCATGCTGACTGTGATACCCATGTATTGCTATGCTATTGTGATACCTATGTCTTGCCATGCTATTGTGATGCCTATGTCTTGCCCTGCCATTGCAATGATACCCATGTCTTGCCATGCTGACTGTGATACCTATGTATTACCATGCTGATTGTGATACCTATGTCTTGCCATGCTGACGGTGATACCCATGTATTGCTATGCTATTGTTATACCTATGTCTTGCCATGCTATTGTGATGCCTATGTCTTGCCATGCCATTGCAATGATACCCATGTCTTGCCATGCTGATTTTGATACCCATGTCTTGCCATGCTGATTGTGATACCTATGTCTTGCCATGCTGATTGTGATACCTATGTCTTGCCATGCTGATTGTGATGCCCATGTCTTGCCATGCCATTACAATGATACCAGTCTTGCCATGCTGATTGTGATACCCATGTCTTGCCATGCCATTACAATGATACCTGTCTTGCCATGCTGATTTTGATACCCATGTCTTGCCATGCTGATTTTGATACCCATGTCTTGCCATGCTGATTGTGATACCTATGTCTTGCCATGCTGATTGTGATACCTATGTCTTGCCATGCTGATTGTGATACCCATGTCTTGCCATACCATTACAATGATACCCATGTCTTGCCATGCTGATTGTTATACCCATGTCCTGCCATGCTGATTGTGATACCTATGTCTTGCCATGCTGATTGTGATACCTATGTCTTGCCATGCTGATTGTGATACCTATGTCTTGCAATGCTGACTGTGATATCCATGTATTGCTATGCTGTTGTGATACCTATGTCTTGCCATGCTTTTGTGATGCCTATGTCTTGCCATGCCATTGCAATGATACCCATGTCTTGCCATGCTGATTTGATACCCATGTCTTGCCATGCTGATTGTGATACCTATGTCTTGCCATGCTGATTGTGATACCTATGTCTTGCCATGCTGACTGTGATACCTATGTCTTGACATGCTGATTGTGATACCCATGTCTTGCCATACCATTACAATGATACCCATGTCTTGCCATGCTGATTGTGATACCTATGTCCTGTCATGTTGATTGTGATACCTATGTCTTGCCATGCTGATTGTGATACCCATGTCTTGCCATACCATTACAACGATACCCATGTCTTGCCATCCTGATTGTGATACCCACATCCTGCCATGCTGATTGTGACACCTATGTCTTGCCATGCTGATTGTGATACCTATGTCTTGCCATGCTGACTGCGATACCTATGTCGTGCCATGCTGATTGTGGTACCTATGTCTTGCCATGCTGACTGATACTCATGTCTTGCCATGCTGACTGTGATACCTATGTATTGCCATGCTGATTGTGATACCTATGTCTTGCCATGCTGACGGTGATACCCATGTATTGCTATGCTATTGTGATACCTATGTCTTGCCATGCTATTGTGATACCTATGTCCTGTCATGCTGATTGTGATACCTATGTCTTGCCATGCTGATTGTGATACCCATGTCTTGCCATACCATTACAACGATACCCATGTCTTGCCATCCTGATTGTGATACCCACATCCTGCCATGCTGATTGTGACACCTATGTCTTGCCATGCTGATTGTGATACCTATGTCTTGCCATGCTGACTGCGATACCTATGTCGTGCCATGCTGATTGTGGTACCTATGTCTTGCCATGCTGACTGATACTCATGTCTTGCCATGCTGACTGTGATACCTATGTATTGCCATGCTGATTGTGATACCTATGTCTTGCCATGCTGACGGTGATACCCATGTATTGCTATGCTATTGTGATGCCTATGTCTTGCCATGCCATTGCAATGATACCCTTGTCTTGCAATGCTGATTTTGATACCCATGTCTTGCCATGCTGATTGTGATACCTATGTCTTGCCATGCTGATTGTGATACCTATGTCTTGCCATGCTGACTGTGATACCCATGTCTTGCCATGCTGTGATACCCATGTCTTGCCATGCCATTACAATGATACCCATGTCTTGCCATGCTGATTGTGATACCCATGTCATGCCATACTGATTGTGATACCTATGTCTTGCCATGCTGATTGTGATACCTATGTCTTGACATGCTGATTGTGATACCCATGTCTTGCCATACCATTACAATGATACCCATGTCTTGCCATGCTGATTGTGATACCTATGTCCTGTCATGCTGATTGTGATACCTATGTCTTGCCATGCTGATTGTGATACCTATGTCCCAGCATGCTGACTGTGATACCCATGTATTGCCATGCTATTGTGATACCTATGTCTTGCCATGCTATTGTGATGCCTATGTCTTGCCCTGCCATTGCAATGATACCCATGTCTTGCCATGCTGATTGTGATACCTATGTCTTGACATGCTGATTGTGATACCCATGTCTTGCCATGCCATTACAATCATACCTATGTCTTGCCATGCTGATTCTGATACCCATGTCATGCCATGCTGATTGTGATACCTATGTCTTGCCATGCTGATTGTGATACCTATATCTTGACATGCTGATTGTGATACCCATGTCTTGCCATACCATTACAACGATACCCATGTCTTGCCATGCTGATTGTGATACCCACATCCTGCCATGCTGATTGTGACACCTATGTCTTGCCATGCTGATTGTGATACCTATGTCTTGCCATGCTGACTGCGATACCCATGTCTTGCCATGCTATTGTGATACCTATGTCTTGCCATGCTATTGTGATGCCTATGTCTTGCCATGCTGACTGCGATACCTGTGTCGTGCCATGCTGATTGTGATACCTATGTCTTGTCATGCTGACTGATACCCATGTCTTGCCATGCTATTGTGATACCTATGTCTTGCCATGCTATTGTGATGCCTATGTCTTGCCATGCCATTACAATGATACCCATGTCTTGCCATGCTGATTGTGATACCCATGTCCTGCCATGCTGATTGTGATACCTATGTCTTGCCATGCTGATTGTGATACCTATGTCTTGCCATGCTGACTGTGATACCCATGTCTTGCCATGCCGATTGTGATACCCATGTCTTGCCATGCCATTGCAATGATACCCATGTCTTGCCATGCTGATTGTGATACCTATGTCTTGCCATGCTGACGGTGATACCCATGTATTGCTATGCTATTGTGATACCTATGTCTTGCCATGCTATTGTGATGCCTATGTCTTGTCATGCCATTGGAATGATACCCATGTCTTGCCATGCTGATTTTGATAGCCATGTCTTGCCATGCTGATTGTCATACCTATGTCTTGCCATGCTGATTGTGATACCTATGTCTTGCCATGCTGATTGTGATACCCATGTTTTGCCATGCCATTACAATGATACCTGTCTTGCCATGCTGATTGTGATACCCATGTCGTGCCATGCTGATTGTGATACCCATGTCGTGCCATGCTGATTGTGATACCTATGTCTTGACATGCTGATTGTGATACCTATGTCTTGACATGCTGATTGTGATACCCATGTCCTTCCATGCTGATTGTGATACCCGTCTTGCCATGCTATTACAATGATACCCATGTCTTTCCATGCTGATTGTGATACTCATGTCCTGCCATGCTGATTGTGATACCTATGTCTTGCCATGCTGACTGTGATACCTGTCTTGCCATGCTGATTGTGATACCCATGTCCTGCCATGCTGATTGTGATACCCATGTCCTGCCATGCTGATTGTGATACCTATGTCTTGCCATGCTGATTGTGATACCTATGTCTTGCCATGCTGACTGTGATACCCATGTCTTGCCATGCTGACTGTGATACCCATGTCTTGCCATGCCAATACAATGATACCCATGTCTTGCCATGCTGACTGTGATACCCATGTCTTGCCATGCTGATTGTGATACCTATGTCTTGCCATGCTGATTGTGATACCTATGTCTTGCAATGCTGACTGTGATACCCATGTATTGCTATGCTGTTGTGATACCTATGTCTTGCCATGCTATTTTGATGCCTATGTCTTGCCAAGCCATTGCAATGATACCCATGTCTTGCCATGCTGATTTTGATACCCATGTCTTGCCATGCTGATTGTGATACCTATGTCTTGCCATGCTGATTGTGATACCTATGTCTTGCCATGCTGACTGTGATACCCATGTCTTGCCATGCTGACTGTGATACCCATGTCTTGCCATGCCATTTCAATGATACCCATGTCTTGCCATGCTGATTGTGATACCCATGTCATGTCATGCTGATTGTGATACCTATGTCTTGCCATGCTGATTGTGATACCTATGTCTTGACATGCTGATTGTGATACCCATGTCTTGCCATACCATTACAATGATACCCATGTCTTGCCATGCTGATTGTGATACCCATGTCCTGCCATGCTGATTGTGATACCTATGTCTTGCCATGCTGATTGTGATACCTATGTCTTGCCATGCTGACTGTGATACCCATGTATTGCTATGCTATTGTGATACCTATGTCTTGCCATGCCATTGTGATGCCTATGTCTTGCCCTGCCATTGCAATGATACCCATGTCTTGCCATGCTGATTGTGATACCTATGTCTTGCCATGCTGACTTCGATACCCATGTCTTGCCATGCTATTGTGATACCTATGTCTTGCCATGCTATTGTGATGCCTATGTCTTGCCATGCTGACTGCGATACCTATGTCGTGCCATGCTGATTGTGATACCTATGTCTTGTCATGCTGACTGATACCCACGTCTTGCCATGCTATTGTGATACCTATGTCTTGCCATGCTATTGTGATGCCTATGTCTTGCCATGCCATTACAATGATACCCATGTCTTGCCATGCTGATTGTGATACCCATGTCCTGCCATGCTGATTGTGATACCTATGTCTTGCCATGCTGATTGTGATACCTATGTCTTGCCATGCTGACTGTGATACCCATGTCTTGCCATGCCGATTGTGATACCCATGTCTTGCCATGCCATTGCAATGATACCCATGTCTTGCCATGCTGATTGTGATACCTATGTCTTGCCATGCTGACGGTGATACCCATGTATTGCTATGCTATTGTGATACCTATGTCTTGCCATGCTATTGTGATGCCTATGTCTTGTCATGCCATTGCAATGATACCCATGTCTTGCCATGCTGATTTTGATAGCCATGTCTTGCCATGCTGATTGTCATACCTATATCTTGCTATGCTGATTGTGATACCTATGTCTTGCCATGCTGATTGTGATACCTATGTCTTGCCATGCTGACTGTGATACCCATGTCTTGCCATGCTGACTGTGATACCCATGTCTTGCCTTGCCAATACAATGATACCCATGTCTTGCCATGCTGACTGTGATACCTATGTATTGCCATGCTGATTGTGATACCTATGTCTTGCCATGCTGATTGTGATACCTATGTCTTGCAATGCTGACTGTGATACCCATGTATTGCTATGCTGTTGTGATACCTATGTCTTGCCATGCTATTGTGATGCCTATGTCTTGCCATGCCATTGCAATGATACCCATGTCTTGCCATGCTGATTTTGATACCCATGTCTTGCCATGCTGATTGTGATACCTATGTCTTGCCATGCTGATTGTGATACCTATGTCTTGCCATGCTGACTGTGATACCCATGTCTTGCCATGCTGATTGTGATACCCATGTCTTGCCATGCCATTTCAATGATATCCATGTCTTGCCATGCTGATTGTGATACCCATGTCATGCCATGCTGATTGTGATACCTATGTCTTGCCATGCTGATTGTGATACCTATGTCTTGACATGCTGATTGTGATACCCATGTCTTGCCATACCATTACAATGATACCCATGTCTTGCCATGCTGATTGTGATACCTATGTCCTGTCATGTTGATTGTGATACCTATGTCTTGCCATGCTGATTGTGATACCCATGTCTTGCCATACCATTACAACGATACCCATGTCTTGCCATCCTGATTGTGATACCCACATCCTGCCATGCTGATTGTGACACCTATGTCTTGCCATGCTGATTGTGATACCTATGTCTTGCCATGCTGACTGCGATACCTATGTCGTGCCATGCTGATTGTGGTACCTATGTCTTGCCATGCTGACTGATACTCATGTCTTGCCATGCTGACTGTGATACCTATGTATTGCCATGCTGATTGTGATACCTATGTCTTGCCATGCTGACGGTGATACCCATGTATTGCTATGCTATTGTGATACCTATGTCTTGCCATGCTATTGTGATACCTATGTCCTGTCATGCTGATTGTGATACCTATGTCTTGCCATGCTGATTGTGATACCCATGTCTTGCCATACCATTACAACGATACCCATGTCTTGCCATCCTGATTGTGATACCCACATCCTGCCATGCTGATTGTGACACCTATGTCTTGCCATGCTGATTGTGATACCTATGTCTTGCCATGCTGACTGCGATACCTATGTCGTGCCATGCTGATTGTGGTACCTATGTCTTGCCATGCTGACTGATACTCATGTCTTGCCATGCTGACTGTGATACCTATGTATTGCCATGCTGATTGTGATACCTATGTCTTGCCATGCTGACGGTGATACCCATGTATTGCTATGCTATTGTGATGCCTATGTCTTGCCATGCCATTGCAATGATACCCTTGTCTTGCAATGCTGATTTTGATACCCATGTCTTGCCATGCTGATTGTGATACCTATGTCTTGCCATGCTGATTGTGATACCTATGTCTTGCCATGCTGACTGTGATACCCATGTCTTGCCATGCTGTGATACCCATGTCTTGCCATGCCATTACAATGATACCCATGTCTTGCCATGCTGATTGTGATACCCATGTCATGCCATACTGATTGTGATACCTATGTCTTGCCATGCTGATTGTGATACCTATGTCTTGACATGCTGATTGTGATACCCATGTCTTGCCATACCATTACAATGATACCCATGTCTTGCCATGCTGATTGTGATACCTATGTCCTGTCATGCTGATTGTGATACCTATGTCTTGCCATGCTGATTGTGATACCTATGTCCCAGCATGCTGACTGTGATACCCATGTATTGCCATGCTATTGTGATACCTATGTCTTGCCATGCTATTGTGATGCCTATGTCTTGCCCTGCCATTGCAATGATACCCATGTCTTGCCATGCTGATTGTGATACCTATGTCTTGACATGCTGATTGTGATACCCATGTCTTGCCATGCCATTACAATCATACCTATGTCTTGCCATGCTGATTCTGATACCCATGTCATGCCATGCTGATTGTGATACCTATGTCTTGCCATGCTGATTGTGATACCTATATCTTGACATGCTGATTGTGATACCCATGTCTTGCCATACCATTACAACGATACCCATGTCTTGCCATGCTGATTGTGATACCCACATCCTGCCATGCTGATTGTGACACCTATGTCTTGCCATGCTGATTGTGATACCTATGTCTTGCCATGCTGACTGCGATACCCATGTCTTGCCATGCTATTGTGATACCTATGTCTTGCCATGCTATTGTGATGCCTATGTCTTGCCATGCTGACTGCGATACCTGTGTCGTGCCATGCTGATTGTGATACCTATGTCTTGCCATGCTGACTGATACCCATGTCTTGCCATGCTATTGTGATACCTATGTCTTGCCATGCTATTGTGATGCCTATGTCTTGCCATGCCATTACAATGATACCCATGTCTTGCCATGCTGATTGTGATACCCATGTCCTGCCATGCTGATTGTGATACCTATGTCTTGCCATGCTGATTGTGATACCTATGTCTTGCCATGCTGACTGTGATACCCATGTCTTGCCATGCCGATTGTGATACCCATGTCTTGCCATGCCATTGCAATGATACCCATGTCTTGCCATGCTGATTGTGATACCTATGTCTTGCCATGCTGACGGTGATACCCATGTATTGCTATGCTATTGTGATACCTATGTCTTGCCATGCTATTGTGATGCCTATGTCTTGTCATGCCATTGGAATGATACCCATGTCTTGCCATGCTGATTTTGATAGCCATGTCTTGCCATGCTGATTGTCATACCTATGTCTTGCCATGCTGATTGTGATACCTATGTCTTGCCATGCTGATTGTGATACCCATGTTTTGCCATGCCATTACAATGATACCTGTCTTGCCATGCTGATTGTGATACCCATGTCGTGCCATGCTGATTGTGATACCCATGTCGTGCCATGCTGATTGTGATACCTATGTCTTGACATGCTGATTGTGATACCTATGTCTTGACATGCTGATTGTGATACCCATGTCCTTCCATGCTGATTGTGATACCCGTCTTGCCATGCTATTACAATGATACCCATGTCTTTTCATGCTGATTGTGATACTCATGTCCTGCCATGCTGATTGTGATACCTATGTCTTGCCATGCTGACTGTGATACCTGTCTTGCCATGCTGATTGTGATACCCATGTCCTGCCATGCTGATTGTGATACCCATGTCCTGCCATGCTGATTGTGATACCTATGTCTTGCCATGCTGATTGTGATACCTATGTCTTGCCATGCTGACTGTGATACCCATGTCTTGCCATGCTGACTGTGATACCCATGTCTTGCCATGCCAATACAATGATACCCATGTCTTGCCATGCTGACTGTGATACCCATGTCTTGCCATGCTGATTGTGATACCTATGTCTTGCCATGCTGATTGTGATACCTATGTCTTGCAATGCTGACTGTGATACCCATGTATTGCTATGCTGTTGTGATACCTATGTCTTGCCATGCTATTGTGATGCCTATGTCTTGCCAAGCCATTGCAATGATACCCATGTCTTGCCATGCTGATTTTGATACCCATGTCTTGCCATGCTGATTGTGATACCTATGTCTTGCCATGCTGATTGTGATACCTATGTCTTGCCATGCTGACTGTGATACCCATGTCTTGCCATGCTGACTGTGATACCCATGTCTTGCCATGCCATTTCAATGATACCCATGTCTTGCCATGCTGATTGTGATACCCATGTCATGTCATGCTGATTGTGATACCTATGTCTTGCCATGCTGATTGTGATACCTATGTCTTGACATGCTGATTGTGATACCCATGTCTTGCCATACCATTACAATGATACCCATGTCTTGCCATGCTGATTGTGATACCCATGTCCTGCCATGCTGATTGTGATACCTATGTCTTGCCATGCTGATTGTGATACCTATGTCTTGCCATGCTGACTGTGATACCCATGTATTGCTATGCTATTGTGATACCTATGTCTTGCCATGCCATTGTGATGCCTATGTCTTGCCCTGCCATTGCAATGATACCCATGTCTTGCCATGCTGATTGTGATACCTATGTCTTGCCATGCTGACTTCGATACCCATGTCTTGCCATGCTATTGTGATACCTATGTCTTGCCATGCTATTGTGATGCCTATGTCTTGCCATGCTGACTGCGATACCTATGTCGTGCCATGCTGATTGTGATACCTATGTCTTGTCATGCTGACTGATACCCACGTCTTGCCATGCTATTGTGATACCTATGTCTTGCCATGCTATTGTGATGCCTATGTCTTGCCATGCCATTACAATGATACCCATGTCTTGCCATGCTGATTGTGATACCCATGTCCTGCCATGCTGATTGTGATACCTATGTCTTGCCATGCTGATTGTGATACCTATGTCTTGCCATGCTGACTGTGATACCCATGTCTTGCCATGCCGATTGTGATACCCATGTCTTGCCATGCCATTGCAATGATACCCATGTCTTGCCATGCTGATTGTGATACCTATGTCTTGCCATGCTGACGGTGATACCCATGTATTGCTATGCTATTGTGATACCTATGTCTTGCCATGCTATTGTGATGCCTATGTCTTGTCATGCCATTGCAATGATACCCATGTCTTGCCATGCTGATTTTGATAGCCATGTCTTGCCATGCTGATTGTCATACCTATATCTTGCTATGCTGATTGTGATACCTATGTCTTGCCATGCTGATTGTGATACCTATGTCTTGCCATGCTGACTGTGATACCCATGTCTTGCCATGCTGACTGTGATACCCATGTCTTGCCATGCCAATACAATGATACCCATGTCTTGCCATGCTGACTGTGATACCTATGTATTGCCATGCTGATTGTGATACCTATGTCTTGCCATGCTGATTGTGATACCTATGTCTTGCAATGCTGACTGTGATACCCATGTATTGCTATGCTGTTGTGATACCTATGTCTTGCCATGCTATTGTGATGCCTATGTCTTGCCATGCCATTGCAATGATACCCATGTCTTGCCATGCTGATTTTGATACCCATGTCTTGCCATGCTGATTGTGATACCTATGTCTTGCCATGCTGATTGTGATACCTATGTCTTGCCATGCTGACTGTGATACCCATGTCTTGCCATGCTGATTGTGATACCCATGTCTTGCCATGCCATTTCAATGATATCCATGTCTTGCCATGCTGATTGTGATACCCATGTCATGCCATGCTGATTGTGATACCTATGTCTTGCCATGCTGATTGTGATACCTATGTCTTGACATGCTGATTGTGATACCCATGTCTTGCCATACCATTACAATGATACCCATGTCTTGCCATGCTGATTGTGATACCCATGTCCTGCCATGCTGATTGTGATACCTATGTCTTGCCATGCTGATTGTGATACCTATGTCTTGCCATGCTGACTGTGATACCCATGTATTGCTATGCTATTGTGATACCTATGTCTTGCCATGCTATTGTGATGCCTATGTCTTGCCCTGCCATTGCAATGATACCCATGTCTTGCCATGCTGATTGTGATACCTATGTCTTGCCATGCTGATTGTGATACCTATGTCTTGCCATGCTGATTGTGATACCCATGTCTTGCCATGCCATTACAATGATACCTATGTCTTGCCATGCTGATTGTGATACCCATGTCATGCCATGCTGATTGTGATACCTATGTCTTGCCATGCTGATTGTGATACCTATGTCTTGACATGCTGATTGTGATACCCATGTCTTGCCATACCATTACAACGATACCCATGTCTTGCCATGCTGATTGTGATACCCATGTCCTGCCATGCTGATTGTGATACCTATGTCTTGCCATGCTGATTGTGATACCTATGTCTTGCCATGCTGACTGTGATACCCATGTCTTGCCATGCTATTGTGATACCTATGTCTTGCATTGCTATTGTGATACCTATGTCTTGCCATGCTGATTGTGATACCTATGTCTTGGGATGCTATTGTGATACCTATGTCTTGCCATGCTATTGTGATGCCTATGTCTTGCTATGCCATTACAATGATACCCATGTCTTGCCTTGCTGATTGTGATACCTATGTCTTGCCATGCTGTTACAGTAGTGACAAAAAGTTTAATAATTTCAATAACCAGTTTACCAACCCGCAAGATCTGGAGGATGGCATAATAAAAGTACTCAAACCATAGGATGCCTGATAGCTACCAAAACACAGGATGCATGATAAAGTACTAAAACCAAAGGATGCATGATAACAGTACTAAAACCATAGGATGCATGATAACAGTACTAAAACCATAGGATGCATTATAAAAGTACTAAATCCATAGGATGCATCATAAAGTACTAAATCCATAGGATGCATTATAAAAGTACTAAATCCATAGGATGCATTATAAAAGTACTAAATCCATAGGATGCATTAAAAAAGTACTAAATCCATAGGATGCATCATAAAGTACTAAATCCATAGGATGCATGATAACAGTACTAAATCCATAGGATGCATCATAAAGTACTAAAACCATAGGATACATTATAAAGTACTAAGTCCATAGGATGCATCATAAAGTACTAAATCCATAGGATGCATTATAAAAGTACTAAATCCATAGGATGCATTATAAAGTACTAAATCCATAGGATGCATCATAAAGTACTAAGTCCATAGGATGCATCATAAAGTACTAAAACCATAGGATGCATCATAAAGTACTAAATCCATAGGATGCATCATAAAAGTACTAAATCCATAGGATGCATTATAAAGTACTAAATCCATAGGATGCATCATAAAGTACTAAAACCAGAGGATGCATTATAAAAGTACTAAATCCATAGGATGCATCATAAAGTACTAAATCCATAGGATGCATTATAAAAGTACTAAATCCATAGGATGCATTATAAAGTACTAAAACCATAGGATGCATTATAAAGTACTAAATCCATAGGATGCATTATAAAAGTACTAAATCCATAGGATGCATCATAAAGTACTAAAACCATAAGATGCATGATAAAAGTACTAAATCCATAGGATGCATTATAAAAGTACTAAATCCATAGGATGCATTATAAAGTACTAAATCCATAGGATGCATCATAAAGTACTAAAACCATAGGATGCATTATAAAAGTACTAAATCCATAGGATGCATTATAAAGTACTAAATCCATAGGATGCATTATAAAGTACTAAAACCATAGGATGCATTATAAAGTACTAAATCCATAGGATGCATCATAAAGTACTAAATCCATAGGATGCATTATAAAAGTACTAAATCCATAGGATGCATCATAAAAGTACTAAATCCATAGGATGCATTATAAAAGTACTAAATCCATAGGATGCATCATAAAGTACTAAAACCATAGGATACAAAAGGACTGCAGCTATTTCTAATAGGAGGTCTTCTGCAGTATTACAACTGCTGCTATTTGTAATGGGAGTCTTGTGCAGTATTATAACAACCACAGCTATTTCTAATGGGTGTAATGTGCAGTAATACCACAATTACAGCTATTTCGAATGGGAGTCTTGTGCAGTACATTAACTGCAACTATTTATAAAGGGAGTCTTGCAGCCTTTTTAATGGGAGTATTGTGCAGTATTACAACAACTGCAGCCACTTCAAGAGGGACATCTTGTGCAGTATTATACCAACTGCAGCTATGTGTAAGAGGAATCTTAGGCAGCATTATAACTGCAGCTATGTGTAAGAGGAATCTTAGGCAGCATTATAACTGCAGCTATTTTGGGTTTAATAAATGTCTTTCTTTACGATTATGATCATTTCCGTGAGGACTGGAGTCGAGAGGCAGCAGAATTTATTTCCTAATATAAATGCGACAAGGAATGTATTCAATGGAGAAATATTTTCAACATACCCTTGCTACCTAGAAAAAATTGCAACTTGGCCATTTCTAAGCACAACTCGTATAAAAGGTACTGAAAAATATGCAATTATTGATGAACAGTCATTTATTCATCAACAGTCACTATGAAAACCATCACACCCAAATTTTAAAAAAGGTGAATGCCACACAGAACTGCTCTTAATAAAATACGGACATTTCACCAAGATGCATAGTATCCTTACGTCCCACCACAACACATGGAATCCTGGCATCTTCCCTGGTCACATGGAATCTTGGCATCTCACTGGGACATCTCACCAAGACACATGGAATTCTGGTATCTCACCTGGACACGTGGAATCCTCACGTCACTCTGTAAAATCTTTAAGAAAGATTCATGCATTAATACTTATCTAAAGTTTCATTTTTGAGTAAGCAAATAATGCAGAAAATATACAACTTTCAAATACTTTAATATAATACCTAGCCATTCTTGATGGCTATGCCACCATTACCAGCATGCAAGTCACTGTATCTATGTTTAACCATTCACAAGCAAGACAAAAGGCATAGATTACTTTGTGAATATATGATTGTGAATCTTGTCCTTTGCAAGTCTGTGAGGCTGAACATAGGTTTGTGGAACCACCTAAACAATGTCATGCATTCCTCACAAGAACCCTTGGTCACCTTTAATTTTAGAAGATTTGTAATGCAAGTCTTGTGCAGTATAATAACAACTGCAGCTATCTGTAATGGGATGTCTTGAGCAGTATTATAACAACTGCAGTCTAATGGGAGGACCTGTGCAGTATTATAACACCTGCAGCTATCTGGGGTAAAATAAATTTATTTCTTATGATTATGAACATGATGTATTAAAACTACATGCTAATCTTTTTTATAATTGTGCAACCTGCATTTCACAGCATATGAAAACTGACGGTCTCACATCTAAACATCAGTATCAGTGGTCAGAACAAACAAGTCTTCAGAAAAATACCAAGAATTTCTGCAAATTCAAACGAAGCAAGAACTTCATGCAAGTGCTCATTTCAAATGAAATTTATAAAACAGGTTGAATAATTTGTATCCCTTTTTTTTGCAAAATTAGGCGAGCTTAAGATTTAAATTATTGAACAAGCTTCATACATTTCATCTGAGAAAAGCACAAGTGTCAAAATCCTATTTATTACATTTAGAACAGACTCAGTTTTTGTTCAATGAAATGTCAAAAGTATTGTTCTGAAAATATTACCATGCAAAACAAAGCTGTGCACTTTCTTGCTGCTATATATTTGTGTGACTACCTTATCTGAAACTTGAGCAATATGGGAATCCTGCAAAGTTATATAGCTTCATGGACCTGAAACTTCAGCAATATGGGAATCCATCAAAGTTATATAGCATCATGGACCTGATTCTTTAGCAATATGGGAATCCTGCAAAGTTGTATAACATCATGGACCTGATTCTTGAGCAATATGGGAATCCTGCAAAGTTGTATAGCATCATGAACCTGATTCTTTAGCAATATGGGAATCCTGCAAAGTTGTATAGCATCATGGACCTGATTCTTGAGCAATATGGGAACTTGCAAAGGTGTATAGCATCATGGACCTGATTCTTTAGCAATATGGGAATCCTGCAAAGTTGTATAGCATCATGGACCTGATTCTTTAGCATTATGGGAAAGTTGTATAGAATCATGGACCTGATTCTTGAGCAATATGGGAATCCTACAAAGTTGTATAGCATCATTGACCTGATTCTTTAGCAATATGGGAATCCTGCAAAGTTGTATAGCATCATGGACCTGATTCTTCAGCAATATGGGAATCCTGCAATATGGGAATCCTGCAAAGTTGTATAGCTTCATGGACCTTTGTCCCAATGTCAATTGTTGAAATCGAGAGGTCTCATGTAAATGTTGCGCATTAAGGCATCCTCAGATAGTGCTTGGATCATGTTCAGTTTGCTCCCCAGTTTTAGCAAGTGCACAGTGGTCTTTCATTCATGGTCACTGCTTTTCTCAGGATTCTCTGGTTTCCACTGCATCGAATACTACCGTATATACTATCATCTGATCCATAATGAGTGTACATGGCATTATTTGTAATAAATTATTGTACAATTACAAAATTAAACTAATAATGTGCTGATGGAACACAGATTCCCAACATAAAAACTGACTCGGTGCACAGTCTAACAAAGGTGTGATGTATAGATGGGCAAACATTTATGAACAGATGGATAAGTAACAAAGTACACTAAATGTATATGCCCCTGCCACTGCCATAGTGGGGCACAATAACGGTTGTACAGAACACAGTCTCACCTGCAACCTATGCCGTGGTGTATCCCCTTGTTTCTAAATTGCAAAAACGCCAACACAAAGCTTTAGCCCAGAATCTTAATGTTGAGGAAAATCTTGATGCCATCAGAAAATTGATACCTAGGTCTCACCATGCTGTTACAGTCGAGAAAAAAAATGTTTAACCATTTCAATTTACAGATCAGTTTACCAATCCTCGAGATCTGAAGGATGGAGTTCAACATGGTGGATACAAGACTGCAGGCAAGAACAGACTTGGAGAATGGACTTTCAATATGGTGGACACAAGGCTGCAAGTAAGAAGAAACAAGTCCATCATAAGTCTTTTGCTTAAAAGCCCATGTTGATATGGCTGTCCAATCAGTATCATTTTATTATTTAGGACAATCTAGATACAATGAGAAGTATTTTATTGAAAACCCCATGTTGATATGACCATTCTATCAGGAGGAGAAGTGAGAAGATTTTCAGGATGGCTGCTATGACATATGTATGTAATGTACGAGTGGCACCATTTTCCTCTAGGACTAACTAGACCTTGAGATGAATGTGTAAAGATTCAGGGCTCCAGGTACCTTACAACGAGTAGCAATAACAAACTTGTGCTAATGGATGGATGGATGGACAACAGACATCAGACCATCCCATATATAAGCTCCTCTTGTCTTGACAAGTAGAGTTAAAAATTACAAAAGCAAAGTGATTTGTCAATATAATTATCTTCAGCTGCTGACCATAGTTTCTCCAAAATTTCATTACAATTCATTAAGGACAGCAGAGTAGTTGCAATAATCAGATTGCAGGCTGGACAAAACAATGGATGGATGGACAAAGGATTACTATATTCACCCACATCTATACCCACATTGATATAGGTCGGAGTATACAAAAATTTACTCGTCCAGATTAACTCACACTCAACCAGCTATTGGACAGGTATAGAAGTTGAGGATGTTGATGACTTCAATTCTATCATGTGAAAGGTTGTTTTCCAGAACTTCTGTGATCCGTGTAGCAGCAGTTACAAGTACTTACAAACTAAGACCAATATGCTCTTCCTCTGGTAAGTGTTTATTAGTATTGAGGAGTGAGACCAAAATGCTCGTTTAAGCATATAAAAAGATAGAAAACCAACTCCCAGTAGAAACAATGGGTCTTTTTAATGAACAATGTTGGCAAGACTTTCAACAGAACATCCTATTCATTAAAGTGAAATAATGGTCACAACAGAAACAGCACTCACCTGATTCGGCGAGTGACTGGAAACTTTACTTGACAGCAGGAAAGTTTCATGCACCATTTTTAGTTGGGCATGTGAATTTTCAACATATGGAAGCTTTTGTTCTTGAATACAGAGCAAACAGTTTTAGATAATTATTTTTTTGCCTTCATCTCACTAAAATCCCCCCCAAAAATTTAAAATGTGTCAAAATAATCTCAAAACAGATGGAGAAAAGGATAGACAATTGAACAGGAGATGACAGCAACATGCCTGTTCATTCTGTGCAAGTTAAAACCATCAGAATAAATCTTCAAGATGGAAAACATCTTGGGAAGACTCTCAAACTAGAAACTTACAACATTCTCTTCACTTCTTTTAACATGCTCCGCACTTTTGAACTTTATGGATTCCGACACACCAACCACATATGGAACACAACTCCAAGAACATTGTGCATCCTATGAACCACTCAAAATAAGATCTCAATGTTTAAAAGGTTCTAGCTTACAAAGATGAATGGAATTATGTTGTTGTTGTTGTAGCACATAATAGGCTATACATGGCGGCCAGTACATCTGGTAGAGGAAGAACCTGGGAAAACTCAGGCAAGAACCACCGACCCACGGGAAGCTACTGGCACGCTATCTCACATACCCACATTAGCCGGGGCCGAGACTCAAACCCACATGGATGGAGGTGAGATTTCAGTAAGCAGTAAAAGCAAGCACCTTAGACCACTCAGCCACCCAGGGCCCAAATTAATGGAATTAAACTGCAGTGTTCATTCCAGAAAGAAAAAAAGCAGGACCCAATGGCCCCGATCAGGTCAAAAAGTGGGGTCATTTAGAAACCGAGAGTCCACTGAAGGGCCCGACACTCTACTGTCCAAAAAAATGTCACGGAATTCAAGACAATTTCTTCGTTTAACTTACAAGTGCTGAAATCATCTCTGATATTCTTGAACAAGGTTTTCAAATCAGCCGCTGTAATAGCCATATTGGATGCAAGATTGGTACCATTTTAACTGAAGACAAACCAGGCACCATTAGAAGACTTTTGGTGAGTTTTTAAGATGGCTGCCATGGCAGTCATAATTGAGACAAGATCAGCACCATTTTCATTCAGGTATCATACTGAATATTCTGGTGAAAATACAATGTCGATAAGACTTTCTTTTTAAGAGGCAAAGCAATAATAAGATTTCCAAGACGGCTGCCATGGTGGAAATACTGAACGTCAGAATGGCACCATTTCCAATTATTACCAACTAGACATCAAAAGAAAACCCAATGTCAATATGAAAAATCCGTCCAGGAGGAGTAGCAATAACAAATTCAAGTCAGATATTAGATCATCATAATTTTTATTTAAGACAAACTAGACACTATTAAATATCCGATGAAAACCCAATGCTGACTGAATTTCCATTCAGGAAGAGTAGCAACAAAAAGATTTTCAAGATGGCTGCTGTGGTGGCCATATTGGAAGTCAGATCGGCACAATTTTCATTTAGGACCAACTAGACTTGATACAAAGTCTTGTAGTTAAAACCACATGCTGATGTGACTATCCTTCAGCTGGAGTAGCAATATCAGGATTTTCAACATGGCCACTGTGGAAGTAGGACCAATTAAACATCATAAGAAGTCTTTTGGTGAAAACCCATGCCGATATGACTTTCTGTTCAGGAGGCGTAGCATTATAACAAAATTTTCAAGATGGCTGCCATATTAGATGTCAAATCAACACTTTTTCATTTAAGACCAACTTGGCATCACAAGAAATCTTTTAGTGAAAACGTCATGTTGATACAACCCTCCATTTAGGAGTAGCAACAAGATTTTCAAGCTGCTGCTGTTACGGCTATATTGGATGTTCAAGTAGAAACATTTTCATTTAGAGTACCGGTAACTAAACATTATAACAAGTCTTCTGATGAAAACCCGATGTCAATATGACTTTCCATTCATAAGATTTTCAAGATGGCTGCCATGGAGGCACTATAAGACTTCAGATCAGCACTAATTTCATTCAGAATCAACAAGACATCATAAGAAGTCTTTAAGTGAAAACTCGACAATGTGACCATCCATTCAGGAGGGGTACATATGATGATTTTCATGATGGCTGCTGTAGTGGCCATAATAGATGCCTGAGAAGAACCATTTTTATTTAGGACCAACTAGACCATGGGATGAATGCATTTGTTTAGTTTCATGGCAATCCTCTAAGTAATTTAGTGGGAGTACCGGTAGTGATAACAAACTTGTCCTCATGGACAGGTGGACAACACACCATCCCCTAAGCTCTTCTGGTCTGACCAGTAAAGCAGAGCATATATCCGTACCGGTTTCTCATTTATTGTACAAGTTCAAACATATATCATTATCACAGACATGGATTTATCAATTTCTACAATAAATATTCAATTTTCCAGCAATGTATGCTTTGAATCACAGTGGATTCAGACAACAACATGTTTTTCTGCAATTTACTTCTCCACAAAAAATAACCATATCCAATGCCCAGGACAAAGCCATTTTAACTGACGAGGAAATGGTACCATGCTACAGTCTGATTCAACAATGATTGATTGAAAATATATACTGCTGGAAAAGGTATTTATTGAAAACATTAATAAATCCATGATCCAAGCACATGATCATTATAAGCCCCCCCACCCAAATCACAAGTTTTCCATACTGAGATTTGAAAATTTCAAGATGGCTGCTGTGGCAGCTCTTTTGAATGCCTTGGCATGACTCGGATCACAATTATTTTTCCCACATAGTCCAGACATCTGTTTGTCAGTACTGAACTTTCCACCATGTCCAATCCTAATAAATCAGATGTTAATTTAAAGTATCATCAAAGATGAACTCGCAGTGAAGTTCTCATCATAGGTTATCCAGCATTTATTCGAGAGGCTGGACTGTAAACAAAACATGCAATAGGTCACAATTTCACTTCCGAACCAACACCAATGCCTCATTACTCACTTTGCACTCTTGCCAAAATACACACAGACAACCACACCATAATGCTCATGTTCTAAAGAATAAACAATAACTTTTAAATCAATACCAAGAATGCCTAAATCTAATTCCTGTATCACCACCGAAATGAGAGAGGAAAAACTGATCTAAAATAGACTCGGACTACATTCGTGGGTACTGACCTAGAAGTAATAATTGTGACCTATCAAGGTTAGAAATTTTCACCTGAATGGAAAAACACTTTGTGTTCAATTAAATCTGTCTGAAATACTTGTCTGAGATAAATAAATCTGTCTGAAATACTGGTGCAAAGTTCAATCAATTTGATCCATGCATATTACAGGCTTTTATCTGAACTTTTAAGTTTACTTGTGAATTTGTTAACTGAGATATACACTTGAAATAAACTGTAGTTAGTTTTTAGTAGTCATACCAATTTGGAAATTACTAGAAAATAAACTTGTCTGTTAAACTCTCCTAGGAGAGTCAATTTTAAAATTTGATGCACGTTCTTATTTAAAAATTTGAATTTAAATTAAATTTTTATGAAAATTTAACAACTGAAGTTGACAAGATTTTAAAAACTAGCAAATATTCCACATAACAAAAGGGTCAGATTGCTGACAAATGATAAGTCTACCAATTTCCAGTGCTGCATCTGCTCAAGTGACCAGAAGAATGGATGCAGAGAAGTTTTCTCACATAGCGGCGACAAAGAAGACATGTGAGGGTCTCCAGTCAGTTGTGACACCAGACTGTAATGGCACATCTGGGTCTTCTAGAATTGTATGGCCATCATCCAAAGCAAGACTGACCCTGAAAGAGACAGAAGTGATCAGCATGATGGGATACGTATGATATGTATGAACAAAAATTTTGAAATGTGGAACGATATCATCCATCATCACAGCAATCAAAACAGATGTGAGAGACCTGATTTCCAAATTGCTAGTGAAAGAAAATGGGGGACTTGCTTGGAAGCATACCATGATGTGTAAAAACTGCAGTTTTAAGTCATCAGTCTACAAGCTGTATAAAGAGATAATTAAAAAAAAACTGGTGCAAATCCTGCTGCTGTAAATATGGCGTTTCAAGCTCAACTGCAGGATACACCAATGGGCAACACCAGGGCTACAGTACAGCTCACATGATTTTTCGGAACCCCACGCTTCATGGTGGGTGACTTGATCCCTTCCACTTTAGCTCCGCGGTGGAGGGATAAATACCTACAAATCATCACCACACCTCGGCAGGTATGCTGACGTCAACTCCACTGTGGAGGGGGCTGGTTGACATTACTGATTGACATTTGAACAGCCAATGAATGAAGAACACCCATGGAAAGACCGAGACGTCAAGAGTGATTTACAACTGGATACCACTGAAGAATCAGTTGTCTTTATTTCGATCATATATTTGGACAATTAAAAAAATAGTTTCAATAGTCTTGTATATTCAGTACACATTACTGTTTATAAAAGGTTGATCGACTTCTTTTGCAATAAGTTTAGGCTTTTAATTTATTCAAAGAAATATGAACAAACTTATGCACTGACTTGACGAGAAACACCTTGCTGAGCTTCTCGAACAGCATAAATGTTATTTTGTTCCAAAGGAATGTAATTCTCCGAGATATGGACAATTAAAATCCAAACTGACATCAACTTCTGCTTAAAAAAACAAACAAACAAACCTAAAACAATGAATTTACACTGAAATGCAAACTGTGTGCTTAGTCTTTAAGCAATAATAGCACAGTCATGAGGCTGAATATTCTGACTGCATGTGTACTGTAAGGGACTGGCCATTTAATGTATGGGGCTTAAATGTTTTGTTTTTTTCGACAGGGCTATTTTTTGTCCTTTCATCACAATATAAAGGTATATCAAGTGAAATATGGAACGGAATAACATCCTTTTTATACTACAAATCAGAGAAAGACAATTGTTTTCATACATTCCCCTCCCCCGAAAATTAAATTATCTCTCCCTAATAAAGACTAGACTTCTACAGAAATCAAGGCAGTGACCATTGTGAACACTGTTGTAAAATATTGACAAGGTTTTTTTTTATCAAAGGATGATGTCAGTTTCAGCTTGGGAACTGTGTTTTTATCACACGATGCCATCTCGCTTGGCGGGTTGTACTTGACAGCTGCAATTATGGTACCGGCATTAACAACAGAAGTTTGATCATTTTTAGTAATTACTGTGAACTCGACTTGTTACCAAAATAAAAAATAATGTGGAAAACTATAAAATCTCAGATGTGCTGAGATTTTAATTTTCAACAAGTTTAGGGTGTTTTGCATGGACGTATTGTCTCCACATGTATTCTATTATTTGCTCTTATTTCTAAGGCAAAAATATAAAAATAAAATACATTCTTATAATTATTTTGATGAAGATGTTAAAGTATGCAGTTTCCAGTTTGTAACTGTTCAAGCCTTTGGTTATTGAGCGTGTTTCTGTATGTGGTATATTGCTTTACAGCTAGAGTTACTGTGGCCGAGTGGATAAAGTGTGCAACGCACACATGCACACTTGGGTGTCTGGGTTGTGGCAGGGGGCATGTTGCCCCTGCACCCACCCCGGATTTTAAAAAAAATAATAAATGTATCCCTTTTATTTTGGCTTTTTTCATTGATAAATAGTTTCCACTAGCAATGATTCTCCCATTGCTCACATCTTTCTTCACTCCCCTTTGAACTTCACATTCTAAGCCACAATGAGCTTTGCCATCGTATTTGATCTTGGACCTCAATACTGCGGTCCAAGTTGTATCATATGGGAAGAAAACAAGGAAATTGTAATCTTTCCTGGTTAGTTCATGGGTCACCATGATAAACTTATAGAATGAAACACAGTAGAATAAAACACATTGAATACAAGAAGAACACTGACAATCCTCCTACAACTATTCTTCTTTTATTTACGTCGGAGTGCAACCTGTGTTGCCACTGTCAAAACAATTATGCAGATGTCGGGTCATGAAAATTGCCAAGAAAACAAAGTTAACAAACAGCTGGCTGGATTTGTCACCTATGTAGCACAAGTTTGAACGACTAAATAACACTATACAATATAATAATTCTCTTGATGAAACTTTTTGTGCATTTATTTCAGATGATTGAATAGAAAAATCTTAAAAAGCAACACTAGGAACAGAATTGTTTTTATTTTATCTTTTTCTTTGAAGAGTGGGGATGGAATATTTTAAATCTGTATTACTTTCCATGTATAAAGTTGTATGGTTTCACTTCAACAGTATTTATTGCAAACATCATCACAGAAAGCAGAAAAAATATCAGACAGGGAAATCGGCAAAGGAATAAACTTTTTGTTTATATACAATATTTATTGAAGAAAACATCTTTACGTATAATTTAAAACAATGCAATATCCGGGGATTCAGTTGAAAGCAGGAAGTTTATTAAGAACTTGAGCAAGACCATTGCCCAGTTTAAACAACTAATCTTATCCTCTCTCTCTCTCTCTCTCTCTCTCTCTCTCTCTCTCTCTCTCTCTCTCTCATTAACAAATAATCTTTACTTAGTGATATGACGGACGCATGGAAAGGATGACAAACAAATAATCTTTACTTTAGTGATATGACGGACGCATGGAAAGGATGACAAACAAATAATCTTTACTTAGTGATATGACGGACACATGGAAAGGATGACATAAATGCAAAAACTGGATACTAACAGATTAGTTGACAAGTTCTTCTTTCCATCACTGATTTATCTTTTATGAGAATCAAACAATGGAATAGCCTGTGGGTTATTCCATATAATTCAACAAAATGCTCATTCAATAAAAATAAAAAAAACACTGTTCACTTAACCCCAAGTACATTATTTAGTGTCAACATAATGGCAAAGAAAACAAACCTGCAGAAGAGCATCATTAGAAAAGTATATTATGCGAATGCAACAGAAATGTCAGTTTCAGCTTGGGAAAGATGTTTTTATCATATGAAGCCATCTGACTTGGCGCATTTTTCTCAACCCCAATTATGGTGCCATCATTAAGGTAAGTTTGATATTTGTTCGTAATTAAGGTGTACTCAATCGACTGCTGAAATGAATAATAATGTGGAAAATTGTCAAATCTCATGTTCAGAGACTTTTAATTTCCAGAAATTTGGGACATTATGCATGTACATGTATTGTCTCTACATGTTTCCTATTATTTGCTCATTTTTGTATGAGGAAAATATAAAAACAATTTTTTTTATCATCATAGAAAAATAGTAAATCATATGGAAATGATATGTCAGTAACCCAATCATAATACTGATCTATTTCTTATCATTATTTTTACGCGGATATTAAAGTATGCAGCTTCCTCTTTTGACTTTGGAGCGGTTGCTTATTGAGACAAAAAATAAACTAATTTCTTTGAATAGTGTTTGGCATATTTCTGTATATGGTATACTGCTTTACTGTGGTCAAATGGATATAGGGTGTGACACACACATGCACATTTTATATTGGAGCACGAGGTCTGGAGTTTGCAACCACCAACGGGAAAATTTCTTCATTTTTCCTTCATTACACTATAATGTCAAGTACAGTATTACTTTTCTTATCACTTAGGAATTTTTCCATCTAGTACAATATTACTTTTATTATCACTTACAAACTTTTGTAGAATTCAGTTTACGATAACTTGTGCAGTAGTGATTTGGACTCCATATTTTATGAGAGACAGAGACAGAGGGGAGAACTTTAATAGGAGTTAATGATCTAGAAAATATTCATCCCATTTTTCTGTATTTTATGCATAGTATGCAATAGGAAAACGAACAGAAAAAAAAGTTAAACATTAATTTCATCTGATGCTCGAGTTTACTTGGTGATATAAATATACAATAGTTACATACAACAAATGGGTATATGTTTACCCCGGTTCAGGCAAGTTTTGAGATTTTGTATAGGTGGGTTACTTAAAATTTCTTTTGGTAAATTTTAAAAGGCGGGAATCAATTTTGATGCAAGATAGTTCTACAGAAAGGGAGCCGAATGATCAAGTACTGTAGGTCTCATAACAAATAGTCGAAATATATCTTTGTAAGCAGTCTGGAGCAAAACCATTGTCAATTTTAAACAACTAATGTGACTGATGCAAGGAATGGAAGAAAATAAACATAAATGCAAATATTTTATACTAGCTGTATTGATTAGTTCACTAGTTTTTCTTTCCATCACTGATTTTTCTTTTACAAGAATCAAACAATGGAACAGCCTGCGTTGTACAGTATGAAGCACTTATCCCCAAGTACATTGTTTATTGTCAACTCAATGGCAAAGAAAACATACCTGCAGAAGAGCTGCTGTTGTGCTTTTAGGTTATCAGTTCGCACATGAAATTAAGATGTCAATATCAAAGAAAACAAGCAGTGTTGATGGCTTCTCTTGTGCTAGGTTATTTGTTTGCACATGAGCACTTGTCTTCGAAAACTACACGTGTCAACTACATGTATCTAGGATGACCTTTTGCGACCATTTGTGATTTTTAAAAACCACTACTTGGGTAATTTATGCAAAATAGTACAGTTTAAAAGAAAATGACGTGAAATCTTAATAATGCTTTATTTAAGCAATAAATTTTGATTTTGTATGTTCATGCAGCAACCGCCAAAACTATGCTTTCTAATGTTTTAATTACCCCTCTATAATGCTGTGATTGGATGTCAGGAAATCGTACATGTGAATGAGAACTCATGCATGGTGTAATCATCGGAACTTGTGCAATTTTGTTTCACTTCAGTCAGGTATGACTGCAACTTTGTTATTAATTTGTTCTATGTTTATCGTTCTTTTCATTGTAGGGAGTAAAATATCACTGACTTTCATATGATCATTAAAAAAATATTGCATAAACTGAAAAAGAAATAAGGACATGAATGCATATTTAGATTCTGATAACATAGTTTTGAAGAAAAAAATTATATTCATTGCACAAAATGTAGTATTAATACAGTATGCAAGGCAATGTCATTATGTTATTATCATGTAAAATTTGATTTGGCACTATGTATCATACATTATCTTCGTTAGAACAAGGAAATATTTATAATTAACTGAATGACCTTTTTTTCAGTATCAAAAAGTAAGCAAATTGCTCCCCAAAGGGACAACAAGGTAGATAAATCAGTGCCCCCCCCCCTCTCTCTCTCTCAACCTCTTTAGAGAATGCTTGCAAGGGTCATAAAAAGTAAACCACGCTCATATTATCAAGACCACGTCCACTCCGCAGTGGTGATCGGATGCGGCTCTGCGAGAAAGTATAGTGTATAGGGCTTGATGGCAACTCCTTCAGGATATGCGAGTGATAGTGGAGGTTTTTTCTTTTTTTAAATCCTCTGAACTCTCTCTCTCTCCCCCACCCAAACCGTGAAGCGTGGGATTCAGAAAAATTATGTTAGCTGTACCGTAGATGCCCACTTGCAGCCACAGACATTCCACCACCTAGCAGAACATCTATGCAAAGGGCTTCCAACATTGTAGATAAAGCTACTATGGAGCTAAATTAAAGCGATATGTCAGACAAGTTGAAACTAGTCCCACAAGTTAATGTGATGCATGGTGTACAGAATCCTGAGCAAATAAATGTTGCATTTGATGCAAGATACAACCCTAGTGAAAATGCGACTAAAATTTCAGTTAAATTTTGGTTAAATTTCAGTGAAATCGTTGAAATTGCCTTATTTCACAGAGATTTTGGTATTTCACTAAATTACAGTGATATTTCACTAAATTTTCACAGAGATTTTGCCAAAATTTCTGACAATTTCAGGGAGATCTTCTGATTGATATTTCACTAAAAAATATATATCAGAAATGGTAAAAATGGACCTTTATTCATCTTTAATATAATTAATTTTCAGTTACTCATACATTTTAATTTATTTTCAGTTAAGGTTATATTCTCCATTTCTAATTGCTGTAATTTTATTTTTCATTTTTTGACACTAGAATTTCCTTCCACATTTTTACTTGATCCTTTACCTGTTATGAATTCAATGAAGATCTAGCTGGCCAGAAAATAAAAAAAGAAGAACATGTATGTCTAACAAAGTACAGCTCTGAAACAGTTTATTGAAGCATACTTAAAATTAAAAATCTTGATGCTTAAATAATTGTAACTGGTGAATTTTTGCTTATTGTGAATTATTTTGCAGGATGCAACTGGTATTATGCATTATCTAGTGTTTTCAATTAATTCTCACCAATGCTAGTACAGGTTCAAAGCCTCAGACAGTAGCTTAATGTAGGTCAATGGTTCTCTTTGGGTATATAGCTCTCCATACATGTATGACCTATTACGTGCTGAATATTGCGTTAAACACAAATCAATCAATCAATATGTTGTTTGGATTCAACCAATTAGAAATCTTATCTTCTAAAGTGTATTTAGAAGTTTCTCAAAAGAATGGTAGCTCAAGTGTAAAATTACTTTTATTAATGTAAACTTTAAGGTAAATATAATATGCACCTGGACTTGTTAAATTCATTTTGCCTTGATTCATACTGGCCCAATTATTAAAATCTGCACTAATTCCATCTAGTCCAGTTTAATTTTTTTATGATCAATGGATTTAACAAAATATGAGAACATTTTGAATTTTGAATGTGGGCGGGCGGGTGGGGGGGGGTCAAATTTAAATATAGGTAAATATAATATGCACCTGGACTTGTTAAAGTCATACCTTTGTTTTAGAACTAATTTTTTTCATCTTTAAGTACTACTTAAATAATTACAACAACAGTAAAAACAATTTGTAGAACAATATTCTGATTACGATCTCTATTAAAAAATAAAATTCTGACCCAACAGATTTAACAATTTTTTTTTTTTTAAAGTTTTATTCAAACAGTTATTTTACGAACAGCAAAGTAATTCGACCCTCACCATCAGTGGAGATTATTGCCGGGTAGGTGTGTGGGGGTGGGGGTGGGGGAATATCAAATATGATATTCATTTAATCACACCAAACCCCCATCACAGTCAATTATTTTGTTACTTACCTCACAAAAACGTGTACCTTACAAACCTAACATGTTTCAAATGAATGGAAATGTTCTATTTAATTTTAGAGCTTTGCATCAGTGAGTTTTTGAAAACAAACGGGGTTGGGGTAGGTGGGACCTGCCTAGAGGTGTTAAAAAATATATAAAGATTAAGAAAAAAAATAACTTTAACAATATTCAATATTTAATTTGCTATATGAAATGATTCCTTATAATAATTACCACAATGACACATCTATCTGAAACTTTTGAATTCTCATATGGGCAGTTTGATGGCACCATAAAAGATGCAATGTACCGTGTATTGTAAATGACAACTGAATCTAGAGCCAAATCCTTTCAGCATTTTCAAAATCATTTAAAGAATTGGCAAAATATTTCCAGTACAATGTCAATCACAGTATTAACAAACTCTACATGAAAACATTTTGATCATAATATGCTGCAGTGTAATGTTACAACTCCATGACTCACGGTACTAATTCAACTCCCATAGTAAACCTATGGAAACATCATGATATTAAAAATTCAATAACTTTAAATTTCTAAATGCTCATGATCAAACCTATATTTATCAGTATAGACCCATCTTTGATGCAAGCTTCTGTGTTAAGAAAACCACACGAGCCACGCCATATTTTGGATCTACATTTACATGAAACATGTATTATCCCTTCTGCACCTAATGAATCAAGTGCTACTGTTGTTATTGACTGTTCCTAAGTCAAGTCCATAAAAATACTAAAATTGCATCAATAGAATCTTGTCTCAATTTTTTTCAGTGCAGATAGGATAAGCTCTAAAAATAATTTTTTTACTAAAATTTTATACTTTTCATTATTAACTAATTATGGACCATCTTCACCCATTTCTAGACTGGTTCAGTTGTTGCCTATAATTAGTACCGCGAGTCCTGTAAGTAGATCTGAATTTTTTACAAAGATATGTATTTTACTCATTGATGTTGGAACATGGTTGTAATAAAGAATTGGCCACTCTCGTGCAAAGATATTAGTGGAATGGCATTTGATGTGATACCACTATCTAATGCTAAATTGTGTCCGCATAACATTTTGCTGTATTGTATTGTACATATTAGTGATTTATTCTGGTTATTAAATTTATTGTTTTCTGCATATGTATCTTCATGTTATATTTCTATGGCATGCATGCTATACAAAAGAAACTCAAACATGCAGAAATCAGCAAGTATTACATAACTGGGTATCAAATTACATGACACCTTGTATTTTCATCTCTCACTGGCTATAAGACAAGTTTTAATAGCTTATACAATTCAAAATGACCATTTTTTTCTTCTGACTCACACAAAAAGGACAGTGTATCCCTATTCTCATCTTTCAAAATCAAACTAATAAGTGTGCCAGATGACAGAGGATAAGGATAAGGGCTCATTGTCTTTCTGGCACTTAGGGAAGCAAACACACCCATGAAACAACAGTGATGCTGACATTCCAAAATTATCTAAACTATCAACACCAGTGATTTATCACCCCCAAATCTGCACAGTAATGTATAAAAAGCCAAACAAGTACCATAAGTTTTATTCTATTGAAAAATTAAATAGTTTAGTGCTACTTTTTATTATAACACTACGGTAAAGAGCAAGGAAACACAGAATAGACAAAGTAATTTCTTCAAACCTGGTAATGTTCCCAACAAAAAGGGAAAGAAATGTAAATCAACCAGAAAAACAAAGCCACTCAAGGTCTGTTACATAAGGGCAACAAGAGAAAACTTGGAAAAATTGGATGCTAAAACTGATGTTGGAGACAGCAGGCCAGTGTGTAAATAGATGTGGCCCAAGCCAAGAAGTAAGCTGGAGGTGGAGAAATATATTGAAAACTTTGCGATGCCAAGGCAAATACATGTTTCAATACAATATACATAAAATGATATAATTTATGACTGCATAAGATACTCAGTAAATTTAAGCAATAGGATTCAATTACATGTTAAAGTTCTCCGATACATAAATCTATACCTACTTTTAGCCACAAAACATAAAAAGTTAAGAAAAAGCCCCCAAATCAATATTGTGCCAACTTTCTACTACAAGTAGTGTTAACTTTCTTATCTATCAAGATAAAGCTGATTAAAATACATCAATTATAGAGAAACAGGGAAATAAAGAAAATCCTGCAATTACTCAGTTACAGTCAAAGGGGAGGGAATAAGAGCTTAATTTGGCATACCAAGCAGCAAACTTGAATTTACAGTTAAATGAGTCTATACTACCATTGATACTAAGTGTAGAGCAATTTTGCTTTTCTAAATAGCTCTTCTTTCAAAATCTGAGCACACATTTCTGACAATAAACATGTTTTCTTCTATTTACATTAACCGATCAGAAGAAGAAAACACATTTCACTTAGTGCACACAGGAAAAAATGCAAATGTGGAATACTGTGATCCATGAACACCAGTTCAAACACCCACAGTGTAATGGTTTTGTCTCCTATGATCTGGGTCATGAAGAGAAAAGAGATCTAGTGTGGCAGGAGAGAGCAATATGTTCGACATGCAGTTATGCATTAAAAATGTTAAATCTCTATGATGAGGTACAGAAGACCAACAAGAATGGAAGAAAGGCAGTCTGAGTAAATAGCTCCATACAGATAAGATTATAACAGACTTCTGTTGTAAATGAAAGTTTAAGGCCTATACTTTTATGTATAGTCAGTCTTAAGTCTTAAGCAGTCTAATGTGTGCTGGGTAAATGGTTCTAACTGGGTGTATAGAAGCACATTCTTACCAAGTCATTTCAAGCTGAAAAATATCTGGTGAGAGTGAAGGGTCTACATTATGCATGCGTATGGAGTATCGGTTAGGTTAATCTACAGAGCTGAAAACAAAACTGAACAAGAACACCCAGAAAGTGGAATCGGTCAATTGAAGGATTAAAAAACATAGCTTACCTAAAAATATAGCCTTCAAGAGAAACCTCCATGGTAAGGCTCATAGTGCTGTTCATAACTGTAACCATGGACCTGGAGAATCTCTGGTGAAGCTATGTAAATCTATCGGTTGTCCAGTTTCAGCTGTAGTTCCATGGCACAGCATCTGAAAACCAAACAAGATGTATATCTCAGAGATAAAATGTACAAATCAAGTAAAGTATACAAGAAAAGAAAAGATCTGAGAAAAGGGCATTTCTTTACAAACTGTATCAAGATCAAACTAATTATGATAAGGCAAACTGCTGTGTGCTATGGCTACAAAAATAAAAGAAAATGTCAACACTATTACCATAATCAACCTTCATTATAGCACATTTTTACAGGCCAATGCAATGTGGCACGTGCAGTTTTGTGCACAGTCCTTGATTTTTACAATGCTCCCTGCTTTGATTTATTGAATGTGTTTCTAAATGTAAATGCTCAGTATTGATACATAAGCTATTGCGACATGTGGCTTATGCTTAAAATCTCTCCCCCCACCCCTTTGTGGGAATAGTTGCATAGGTTAAATGGTATTTAGCCATATAAGCCAATATATGGACACCAACATATGAAATTCTGCCATCTGGCCATACTATTCTCTCTTTTCCATAACCTGAGCCATCTACCACCCCTAAAAATGTGCACCTAGCCCTTTCCAGCACTACTACTTACAGAAATGTTCTCTAAAATCATATGCAAATTGTGAAAATAAGACTCCTCTGTGATTTTGATAAATAAAAACCATCAAAACAATAACCTGGATCCATGCCGTAACCATGGAAACAGCAGGCTCTTGGTATGGTGTAGTGCCCCTATAGGACTCACGGTACTAATTCAACTCCCATAGTAAACCTATGGAAACATCATGATATTAAAAATTCAATAACTTTAAATTTCTAAATGCTCATGATCAAACCTATATTTATCAGTATAGACCCATCCTTGATGCAAGCTTTTGTGTTAAGAAAACCACATGAGCCGTGCCATATTTTGGATATACATGTAAATGAAACATGTGTTATCCAGTCTGCACCTAATGAATCAGGTGCTACTGTTGTTATTGACTGTTCCTAAGTCAAGTCCATACAAATACTAAAATTGCATCAATAGAATCTTGTCTCTACTTTTTTTAGGTGCAGATAGGATAAGCTCTCAAAATAATTTTTTTACTAACATTTTACTTTTCATTTTTAACTAATTATGGACCACCAAACCCGTATATACTCTATTAAATCTTCACCCATTTCTAGACTGGTTCACAGTTGTTCCCTATAATTAGTACCATGAGTCCTCCAACATCAGTTTCCACATACTGCGGCATCTTCCGGTCCAGATTTTATCAAATCAAATACCATATTTCAAAATCAGCTTACCAATCAGCATCCAGTTACTTTGAAAATACAGCACATGTCTCTGGTGCCATTTTCAACTTGCATCTTGCTTAGCATATCAAAATGACTTTTGCAAGAAGTGTTCACGTGCCAAAACATCTGACAGACAGCGAGTAGACCCATTTCTAATGCTGAATTTCAATTCTTAATTGTGCAGTAATTACAAAATTTAGTCAAGATTATTAATGTTTTTGTTGGGTTGGGGTCACACTGGTATTTGTTTTCAATGTAAATAAAAAAGGGAAACTTAGTTGATAATACATGTACCTCCAGTTCTTAATCAACATCAATTATGGTAGAAGGGAAGTGGGTATTGCCAATAGTTTGAGTATTACTGACAGATACGAGTGCAAAAGGAATTTACGGCTTTGGCAGCAAAGTGACCTGGTACTAATCTCGAGGACTGTGGCAGTATATCATCGGACCATCGAGATTAGTACCAAGTTCATGTTCCCCTGCTGAAAAGTTTAAGAACTGGATGGGACATAAAGTATTCATTTCTTCTTCACAGCTGTCTATTCACTATCCTTTTGTATAGTCTCTGATCAGCTCAGAAAATATTATAGTGTATATGTGCATGGCTAAAAACCAAGTTTTGTGATGTCACAATACTTGCCAGATTTTATTTATTATATCTTAAAAAGTATTGTATTGTGCTATAATTTACTGTATGCTACTTCTATTCACTTGCATGTCCTGAATACAACTTAATTATTTAAATTCTTAAATAATAAAACTTTTCATAAACGTTTGAGGACTTGTAATCCAAGGGTCATGGTTCAACCTGCCCAGGCTTGCCCGGATTCATCCTCTGTGTATCCTTGAACAAGGGAGTTTACTACCATTGCCTCCGATGATAATAATGTTGACAAGCTGATGTGCAGTAAAACACCAAAGAAACAAACCAGCCAATTATATGTTCTAGATTGATCAAGTAATGAAGAAAAATGCACCAAATGTGATTGTGATTTGAATAGTCTTCACTGTACAGTGACACATTGGAGCTGTTCAAGGCAAGATTTGCATAAAGTTGAAATCTCTAATAGGTTCTACAAAAAGTAAAGAAAGAACCTTTCTCGACTTCTACTTGGGTTTAAATTTCAGCATAATAACGTGAGCTATCCAAATCTGCTGCAGATAATAGAGCTGAACTTCTGAAGAAAAAAAATTCATGATCTAGGGTGTTTTTTGCTGCTGTTTTTATTCGCATTTAAATTTGGCATTTGCTGTTCCTATGACAAAATCTCTATCATAACCCGTTTTGGGGTTTTGGTAATTTGTAAACATTGATTACAACAAAATAGTGTGGCAAATAACCTCCAGGTCCATTCAATCATCAAGATCACATATGGGGATCTAAGGTCATAAATACCGCTTTATCCCCTTTTAATAGCACAGATCATGTTCATATCCACTGAACTGGTGGATGGATTTAGCTTATATAAAAATTACACAATTATTAACCAGTGAGACTAATTAAAGTGTGACACCTTTTAATTTTATTGCTCATATAATACATTGTCAATATTAAATTTATTCAGGGTTTGTCTTTAGTGGTTGGACAGGGACTCTAGGAGAGTATATGAGTTTATTTTGTGCCAAAACCACCTAGAAAAAAAGAAAAAGTTTAGGGAACAGCGATAGCTCAGTTGGTTGCAAACTGGATTGTCAAACCACTGGTTATTTCTGTGTCCTTGGGCAAGAGAAAATTAACTCTCCTGGTCTTGTTCGTCATATGGGAAACATTAACTGATGTGTTAGTCAGCCATAAAATATAACTCGATCTGACTATAAACCAGCTTTATGTCGTCTTGCATTCATGCAAGTCCAAAGTATGTAAAATGGTTTAAATAAAGATCATGAGAGCCCAAGTAGTAAAAGGACAATTTCATACTTATATATTGGCCAGGATTGCTGTAGCTTTAGCTTCATCTATTAAGCAATGTAACTCATTTTGCAGCAATGATGCCACAGACACTACAACAGTCATACTTGGAGAAAAGAAGCTATTTGTTCCATCTGAAGCCGAGTTTGTTGTAATACAAAGACCAGGGATCCATGTTTAAATTATTCAGATTAAACTGGGGTCCTGATGTATACTTTAGCAAGGAATATTGGAGTGAAAACAAGAAACTCGTATGCCATAAAATATGCAGATGGCAAATCAGGTTTGGTGGAGTATTTTCTAGAGATTGGAGGTCAGCTGTATTGTAATATTTGCTGCTTGGAAGAAGAAGAACCAGTGAATTTTTCATCACATGACATTATGCATAAATACCAACAGTTACCACTGTGTCAGCATATAACAAAAGTTCAAGCTTCAAAACTGTTGATTAATAGTGTTACTGATTTGAAATGCAAGTGTATTCCTACAAGTTTTGACCAAAAGATGTGTATTTCAATGCCTTCAAATATTCTTGAAAATTTATGCAAGGGAGAGAAAAAAAGGATTCAGAGGAAAATGTACAACTTCTATATAAGAACATTAACAAGAACACAAGTACACATTTAAAGGATCCAGTTTTTACTTTTCTTTCCAGTTGTGATACTGTTCAACACATTCTACACATATTATTTCACTTGTGTCCAATGGTCGGCAGCATTTTATTAAAGAAATAATTTATCCCTGGCAGTGATGTAATGTGTAATAATTCACATGTGAAAGAAGTATAATTTTCACCCATCTGAACAACAAGCAGTGAATTATTAAATACAATAAATCACTGCCTCGGATAAATTATTTAAATTGTAACATGATTTAAAACATTTTTAAAACATCTTCAATGTTAAAAAATGCTTTTGCAACAATTTCATAGACTTTTGCATAAAATCCAATGGCCAACAAAACAAGCGCTATCTCAGTGA